>JAREIK010002936.1:0-163835 GCA_029783825.1 Sapria himalayana
AAAAAAAAGAAGAAAACAAAAAAAAAGAAGAAAACGAAAAAAAAGAAGAAAACGAAAAAAAAGAAAAAAAAGAAGAAAACGAAAAAAAAGAAGAAAAAGAAAAAAAAAGAATAAGAACAAAAAAAGAATAAGAACAAAAAAAGAAAACCAAAAAAAAGAAGAATAATAAAAAAAAGAAGAATAAGAAAAAAAAAAGAAAACGAAGAAAACGAAGAAAAAAAAACAGAATAAAAAGAAGAAAAAGAAGAATAGGAAGAATAGGAATAAAATGTAGAAAAAGAAGAATAAGAAAAAAAGAAGAAAAAAAAGAAACAAAAGAAAAAGAAGAACAAGAAAAAAAATAAGAATAAGAAGAAAAATAAGAACAAGAAGAAAAAGAAGAATAAGAGAAAAAAATAAGAATAATAAGAAAAAGAAGAAAAAGAAGAAAAAAAAATAAGAAGGAAAATGAGAATAAGAAAGAAAGAAGAACAAAAAGTAAAAGAAGAACAAGAAGAAAAAAAAGAACAAGAAGGAAAAAAAATAAGAGAAAAAAGAAGATTAAAAATAAAAAAAAGAATAAGTATAAAAAGAAGAATAAAAAAATAAGAAGAATTAGAAGAAAATTAAGAATAAGAATAAAAAGAAGAATAAGAAGATAAAGAAGGATAAGAAAAATAAAAAGAAAAAGAAGAATAAAAAAATAAGGAGAATAAGAAAAAGAAGAATAAAAAAAATAAGGAGAATAAGAATAATAAGAATAATATTTAGAATAAAAAGTATAAAAACAATTAGTAGAATACGAAGAATTGGAAGAATAAGAAGAATAAGAAGAATCAGAAGAATCAGAAGAATAAGAAGAATACGAACAATAAGAAGAATACGAAGAATACAAAGAATAAGAAGAATAAGAAGAATAAGAAGAATAAGAAGAATAAGAAGAATAAAAAGAATACAAAGAATAAAAAGAATAAGAAAAATAAAAAGAATAAGAAGAATAAAAAATATATATGAAGAATAAGAAGAAAAAAAAATAAAAAGAATAAGAAGAATAAGAAGAATAAGAAAAAAAAGAAAAATAAGAAGAATAAGAAAAATAGGAAGTATAGGAAGAATAAGAAAAATAAGACGAATAGGGAGAATAAGAAGAATAAGTAGAATATGAAGAATAAGAAGATTAAGAATGAATAAGATTAATAAGAAGAATAAGAATAATAAGAATGATAAGAATAATAAGAATAACATTTAGAATAAGAAGTATAAAAACAATAAGTAGAATATGAAGAATAGGAAGAATAAGTAAAATATGAAGAATAGGAAGAATAAATAGAATAAGAAAAATAAGAAGAATAAGAAGAATAAGAAGAATAAGAAGAATAAGAAGAATACGAAGAATAAGAAGAATAAGAAAAATAAAAATAATAAGAAGAATCAAAAGAATCAAAAGAATCAAAAGAATCATAAAAATCAGAAGAATCAAAAGAATTAGAAGAATAAAAAGAATATGAAAAAAATAAGAATAAGAAGAATAAAAAATATAAGAATAATAAGAAGAATAAGAAGAATAAGAAGAATAAGAAGAATAAGAAGAATAAAAAATATAAGAATAATAAGAATAATAATAAGAAAAAAGAAGAAGTATAAGAAGAATACAATAATAAGAACAATAAGAAAAATAAAAAGTATAAGAAGATAAGAAGAATAATAAACAAGAATTAGAAGAATTAAAAGAATAAAAAGAAAAGAAGAATAAGAATAAATAGAATAATTAAAACAAAAAGAAGATTAAGAAAATTAAGAAGAATAAGATAAATAAAAAGAATAACAAGACTGAGAAGAATAATAATAATAACAACAAAAAGATGAATAGGATAAATAATAAGAATAAGAAAAAAAAGAATAATAATAAGAATACGAAGAATAAGAAGAATAAGAAGAATAAGAAGAATAAGAAGAATAAGAAGAATATGAAAAATAAGAAAAATAAGCAGAATAAAAGAATAAGAAGAATGAAAAGAATAGTATGAATAAGTAGAATAAAAAGAATAAGAAGAATAAGAAGAATAAGAAGAATAAGAAGAATAGGAAGAATAGAAAAAATAAGAAGAATATGAAGAATAAGATAAATAAGATGAATAAGAAGAATAAAAAGAATAAGAAGAAGAATAAGAAGAAGAATAAGAAGAAAAATAAGACGAATAAGAAGAATAAGAAGAATAGGAACACTAAGAAGAATAATAAGAATAATAAGAATAAGAAGAATAAGAAGAATAAGAAGAATAAGAAGAATAAGAAAGATACGAAAAGTAAGAAGAATAAGAAGAATATGAAGAATAAAAAGAATAAGCAGATTATCAAGAATAATAAAAATAAAAAGAATAAGATAAATAAGAAGAATAACAAGACTGAGAAGCATAATAATAATAAAAACAAAATGATGAATAATAAGAATAAGAAGAATAATAAAAAAAGAAGAATAAAAAGAATAAAAAGAATAAAAAAAAAGAAGAAAAAAAAGAATAGAAAGAATAAGAAAAATAAGCAGATAAAAAGATGCTAAGCTCGGGAAAAATGCTCTCAACTTCTAGAGAAAGAAAGTGCATTTTTAGAGAGAGAAATCTCCATTGTTGAGTGATCTAAGCTCAAATTGAAGCCAAGAATGGATAATTCCGAATTTCTCTCCAATAAAAAATCATTTTCTTCATTATTCAAAGGGACCGAGAGGTTATTCCCGAAGATTGACGCTAAACATGAAGCGCCTGTTGTACTGTTTTCGAAGGATGAGTTATAGAAACTCGAAGAATCTTTTGAGCTCACCCTAATCGGGAAGTTCTTTCATAGACGCCCTGAATTTAAAGCACTACATGATTTTTTCGCGACATTAAAGCTACGAGTAGTGGTAAAGCTAGTATGCTACAATGGAAAACATGCCTTCTTCTAGTTCAAGGAAGAGAAAGATTTTCTACACATTTGGCTTAGAGGGAAGTGGGATATAAAGGGTTTCCCCATACGGGTCTTCAAGTGGACGCCAAACTTCACACCTCAGGAAGAACCCTCTCGTGCTCTGATATGGCTTAATTTACCGAAACTTCTTTAGCATTTTTTTAACAAGTCATCTCTGTACTCAATTGCTTCATGCTTCGACAAACCATGGATACTAGATGAAGATGCGACGTGCATTACTAGACTGAGTCTTGCGAGAATTTGTGTGAAAATTGATCTAAAACTCACTATGCCGAATAGAGTTTGGGTTGGAACAGACCTCTCTAATGGATTCTGGCAAGAGGTGTTTCCAGAATCCATGCCACCTTACTGCTCAACTTGCAGCAGAATGGGACATGATGCGGCAACATGCATGGTTGGAGGGAAGAAGATGGGGCAGGGACGTCATAGAGAGGAGGGGAGGAAAAAGATAGGTAGTGAATGGATAAATGAGCAGAATGTAGGTGATAGGGGGATGAACAGAGAAGAGGAAGGAAGGAGCTCCGAAATAGTAGAATATAGAGCAGGGGAGGTAGGAGTGGAGCTAGAAAGGAGTAAGAGTGTAGAGATTAATAAGGAGGAGAGTAGGGGGGTAGAGTGGGCTTAACTGAGAAGAAAAAGAATAAATTAGTGGATGAAGGAACGGCAGAAAAAGAATTGATGCATGAAAATGAAGGTAAACTAGAGATGTGTTTAAAAATCCAAGGTATTAGGAAGTGGCTTCAAGATTCAACAAAAGAAGTAAACAGGATAGAGACAGTAGGCTCAAAACTTAGAAGGGCACTAGGTGCTAGAGAAAAGAAAAGAGAGAAGAGAAGTGAGATAGGATTAAAGGATAGCATAGAAGGATATAATTGGATAGTGGTTGATCTTCTCTCTGAGGTGGAATCTGAATCCAGAAGCTAGTCATTCTAAAGCAACCGAAAGGAAGAGACCAAGCTGGTATTGAACATTACACAAGATGACTCAAACTTAAAGGATAAGAAAACAGCAAAAGAGGCTCATTATATAAATAAAAAGCTTTGGATAAAATCAGAGAAATGGGGAAAAGCTTAGAAAAAAACAGATGTTTAGCTACCTAGAGCAAGCCCCACCCAGCTCTAGCAAACCCCAAAGAAGCATGAAAAAAGATATAAAAAAGAAGTATGATACAAAGCATACCACAAGAGCACAAACAAGATATAACTAAAAATGTTTAATACTCTATATTATAATTTAAGAGGAGTGGATAACACCCCTACGCTAAATAGATTAATAAAACTAAAAAAAAATTATAAGGTTAGAAAAGCTTTCTTAGCAGAACCAATGGTAAATAAAACACAGCTAGATAAATACAAGAGGAAAATTGGTTTAGATAAAGCCTTTTCTAATTCAAAGGATAACTTATGTCTTATGGGTATTGTGGAATAACTCAATAGAAATTGAAATAATGGCAGAGGCTGAACAAATAATCAGTCTCAAATTAGGAAGCCAATCAGAGTTGATTATCTCAGTGGTGTATGCGAGCAACATAAAGAAAGAGGGTTATTATGGCAGGAAATGCTAGCTTTAGCGGCATTGAAGCTTCCATGGATAATTGGAGGAGACTTCAATGTAATTAGAAATGCCAATAAAAAAAGAGGAGGAAGGCATCCATATCAGTCAGTGCTTGCACACTTTAATGAGGTTATAGCCAGTGCTAGTTTAATGGAGGCAAGCTACCTAGGCTCAAAATTCACATGGTGTAATAACAGGAAGAGAAGAGGAGCCATCTGGTCGAGGCTGGATCGAGTCTTACTCAACATAAAATGGATAGAAAAGATGGGAGGAATAAGGGTGAAACATCTAAGTAGAACATCCTCTGATTATAGCCCGCTATTGATAACATCTGAAAAAAGTGAAGGGAGGTCCAAATGCTTCAAATTTCAAAATATGTGGGGAATGCACAAAGGATTTGATGATATTATCAAAGATGCGTGGGAAAAACTCATTTCAGGCAATCCTATACAAATCTTAGCTAAGAAGCTTCGAAATCTACGGCTAATATTATGCAAATGGAATAAAAAGATTTTTGGTAATATTAATAAAAAAATTCAAGAAACAAAACAGGAAGTGGCCAAACTAGAAATAGAATATGAACAAAATCAGGATGATACCTCAAGAATAAAAATTAATAAGGCCAAAGCAGAATTAAGGATGAAATTACATATGGAAGAGGTTTTTTGGAAACAAAAGGCTAGAGTCAAGTGGTCAAAAGATGGAGACAAAAATACGAAATTCTTTAACACAATGGCTAAAATTAGAATACAGAAACAAAAAATAAATGGATTAAAAGCAGCAAATGGAAAATGGATCGATAAAGAAGAGGAAGTTAAAAACATTCTAGAAGATTACTTTAAAAAATTTTTATGCGAGCCATATAGAACTAGAAGGAATACATTAATTCAAAACATTGAGAAAAGAGTCTCAGAAGAGGATATTAAATTATTAGAAGCATACCCTATGGAAGAAGAGGTAAAGGAAGCAGTTTTCAGCACAAATAAAGATAGTGCGGCAGGCCCTAACGGGTGGAATAATGGATTCTTTCAACGGAGCTGACCCATAATTAAAAAAGAATTAGTTGCTGCCATCTCCTGGATTTTCTCTGGGGCAGAAATTAACAAGGCATGAGCCAATTCTTACATTGTCCTGGTTCCTAAGAAAGAAAATCCATAGACAGGAGAGGACTATAGGCCAATTAGTTTATGTAATTCAACTTATAAAATATTGGAAAAAGTTCTCCAAAATAGGCTCAGCATGGTTCTCCCAACTATCATTTCAGCAGAACAATCAAGATTTGTTAAAAATAGACTGATGATAGAAAATATCAATCCAGCCTCGGAAATGATTAGAGAACTAGGAGTTAAGACTAGAGGCCATAACTTAATCCTGAAATTAGATCTGTCAAAAGCATTTGATAGAGTTGAATGGGAAACATAATGCTATTTAATGAGAAAATTGGGATTCTCGGAATTCTGGATAGATTTAATATATAGATGCATTTCTAGTACATGGGTTAAAATACTTATAAATGGACAAAAGGGTAGTGAATTTAAAACTTCAAGAAGTCTTAGACAAGGGGACCCTCTCTCCCCTTCTTTATTTAATATATATCTGGAACTCTTCATTCTAAATTTAAAAAAAGAAACGAGGGAGAGGAAAATCCTCATGTATAAGCAACCAAGAAATACACCTATCGTGTCCTACTTGGCATATGCGGATGATATCATAATTTTCTTTAATGCTAGCAGCTGCTCCATGAGAAACATGATGAGATTTCTAAATATCCTAGAAGAAAAAACTGGGCCGCTACTGAACAAGAATAAATGTTAAATTATGATAGCAGAAAAAACCCCGGAAAACATTGCCCAAAAAATAAAAATAATCACAGGATTTACTCAAAAGAAAGGTGCATTAATGTACCTTGGGTGCCCGATTTATGAGGATAGATTGAAAGGGGAATTCTTAGTTTTTCTAGTAGAAAAAATTAGACAAAAGATTGTAGGTTGGAAGGAAGACCTGCTAAGTATGTCAGGAAGAATAACATTGATTACCTACGTACTGCAAAGTTCGTTGGCGCATGTTTTAATGTCCTTACTGTTGTTTAAGAAAAATAATTCCTTGTTAAAACAAGGAATTCTTAAGAACAATAAGCACAGAACAGAGAAGATGAGTAGAAGAGAAGAGAGGAAGAAGAAAGTCATGCACAACAGCAGAAAACCAAATAATCAATCAATGAAAAATAATGTTCGGCTGCTAGGTCAAGAAAAAAAGGAGTTTATATATCCCTTCTAATAATTGAAACAAAGAAAAATATTAAAAAAAAACTTTACAGCTGTATATTCAATAAATGCTCATTAAGGGCTTAATAGTCATTTTACTCTAAGCTCGTTCAACTTAAACGAACAGCCCGTCAATGGTCCCCCTCATTCGATGTAGTTGAGATCAGACCAAGCTTTTCTCTCAAGTAGACCAGCTTTTCTCTAGGCAGAGACTTCATAAATATATCGGCCACCTGTTCTTCGGTCCTGCAAAAAACCAATTTAACTTCATTAGATTCAATTGCATCCTTAATGAAGTGATATTTTAAGCCTATGTGTTTAGTTCGACTATGCATTACCATATCACTCGCAATAGATATAGTCGATTGATTATCACACTGAATTTTTGTTGGATGTTTTTGAGGTTTATCTAAATCACCCAAAAGTTTTCTAAGCCATAAGGCTTGGGAGGTTGCAATTGAAGCTGAAACATATTTAGCTTCAGTAGTAGACAGGGCTACGGTTGATTGTTTCTTGGACTGCCAAGAAATAGCCGCAGTTCCTAAGTTAAACACATATCCAGAGATACTTTTGTAATCCTCTGGATTTCCTCCTTAATCACTATCACAGTAACCAATAATTTTTTTATGGTTAATTTTGTGATATTTCAGACCTAAATTAATTGTGCCTTTAAGATATCTCAATATCCTTTTGGCAGCACTTAAATGTATGTGATTTGGACAATGCATAAATCGTGACAATAGATGGACAGAATATACAATATCAGGTCTGGTTGCTGATGCATACAACAAGCTTCCAATTAAGCTTCTATATGTCTTTTTATTTACTGGTTTTCCTTGAGCTGAAAGTAATTTTTGGTTTACTTCCAAGCGGGTAGATATAGGCTTGCAGTCACTCATTCCAAAACTTTTTAGCAATAGTTTAATGTATGTAATTTGAGAAATGAACACACAATTTGTGTCTTGAGTTATTTCAAGTCCTAAGAATTGTTTTAGATTTCCTAGGTCTGACATTTCATACTTAGTTTCTATTTATCTCCTAAAGTTATTTATTAATTCAATTTTATTATTTGTAAAAATAATATCATCTACATATAGAGAGACAATTAGAATTCCAAAATGCTTATCTCTTTTAATATAGGGTGTAGGCTCACTCTTACTTCTTGCTAAATCCTTGATTCAGAAAGTAGGAATTAATTTGTTGATACCAAGCACGAGGAGCTTGTTTCAACCCATACAAAGCCTTATTTAATCTATAAACACGGTGTTCACTCCTTTTTTTTACAAACCCAGGGGGTTGTTCTCATAGATTTCTTCCTTTAGTCTTCCATTTAGGAAGACTGACTTTATGTCTAATTGGAATAAATTCCAGCCTTTCTGTCCAGCTAAGGCTATTAAAAGCCTTATGGTTTCTAACCTTGCTACTAGAGCAAAGGTTTCATGGTAGTCTATTCCAGGTTTTTGTGAGTAGCCTTTAGCTACCAATCGAGCCTTATATACAGGCTAATTTGAATTCGATTTAGTCTTAATCCTATAAATCCACTTAACCCCTATGTTGTGTTTATTTGGGGGTAAGTCCACTAAAGTCCAGGTGTTATTTTTTTAATGACAGACATTTCTGTCTGCATTGCTTCGATCCAGAATTGATGTTTTACAGCCTCTTCATAGTTGAGTGACTCAACTGAGGCGTAATTACATCTCTGGTAAATATCCGTCAAGTCTTTATATTTAACAGGAGTTATTTTATTTGGTTCAGTCACAGATTCAAAATTAGGTGAGGAATTACAACTATATTCAGAAATAGATTTAGACTTGCATTCAGAACCGCATTCAGAAGAAAAATCAGAAGAAAACTCAAAAGAAAAATCAGAGAGTGAGCTGAAATCATACCTTGGAGCGCTTATTAATTTATTGCTAGCTACAGCAGCTTCTGTGCAACCATTTTTAGTTCTAGAGTTTGCTTCATTCAAACTTTTAACCCACTTACTATTTTCATCAATTAGAATGTCTCTACTCACCAGAAATGACTTAGTTTCTGGTGAATACAGTCTACAACCCTTGGATTGTAGACTGTATCCAACAAAGATGCACTTAAGACTCTTTGAGTCTAGTTTGGTCCTTTGTTCACATGATATATGGGAGTAACAAACACTCCCGAATACCCTTAAATGTTTTGCATTTGGTTTCCTTCCAGTCCAGGCTTGCATTGGAGTAAGGTTTTCCAGTGCTTTGGTAGGGCATCTATTGAGCAGATACACTGATGTGTTCACTACTTCTGCCCAAAAAGTTTTTGGTAAACCTTTCTCATTTAGAAGTGATCTGGCCATTTTCATTATAGTTCTGTTTTTTCTCTGCACAACTCTATTTTGTTGTGGTGAGTAGGCAGTGGTCAACTGCCTAGCTATTCCTTTAAGTTCACAAAAATTTATGAATTTTTGAGAGAGGAATTCACCTCCTCTATCTGTTCTAAGTATTTTTACACTTAGTCCAAATTGTCTTTCGACAAGTAATAGAAGCTTCTTGAAGCATTCAAATGCCTCAGACTTGTGCTTCAAGAAGAACACCCATATGTGTCTTGTGCAATCATCAATAAATAGTAGGAAGTAACTACTGTTACCTAATGATTTCACTGACATGGGACCACATATGTCAGCATGCAGTAGTTCTAAAGGCTTGGAAGCTTTCTAGGCAGAGTGCTTTGGAATATTCTTTCTAGTTTGTTTTCCCAATGAGCACTCTTCATAGACAGAGGTAGGTATTACAAGGTTTGAAGGCACTCATTTTACAAAATTATTTTGAAAAATGTTTTTTAGGTCTAAATAATTTAAATGCCCAAACCTTATGTGCCAGAGAGAAGCTACAGATTGGACATTCATTGATAATGCCCTATCTGTTCTCTCAGCAAATGTCAGTGGAAAACTTCTTCCACTTGACATCTTTACTGTCCATGAGGGTTGATCTCTCCCATGATCAAAAATTTCACACACGTTATTCTCAAATGACAGTTTATAACCTTTTTCAATTAACTGGCCAACACTTAATAAATTCTTGTCCAAGGCTTGATCCAGAAGTACATCTTTTATGAATTTCGTTCCAGAGCAGGTGGGTACTACCACTCTGCCCTTGGCTTGCGCCTGAACTAATTCACCATTTCCCAATTTGACTTGTGAATTTACCACTAGAAGTAAATCCACAAATATTTCCTTATTTCCAGACATGTAGTTTGAGCAACCACTATCCAGAAACCAGGTATTTATCGAAGGTATATTTTCTGTTTCATTTGCATAAAACAGATGTTCTATAGAGGATACTCGCTCTATAAAACCAGCATTCTGTTTGGAGATGCTTTTATAGTTCTTCGAATTATGCCCAAACCTTTTACAGTTTTGGCATTGATTCTGTTTTCGAAACCAACACTCAGTCGCAGTGTGGTATAATCTCTTGCATATATTGCAAGAGATAGGTTGGTCTTTAAGTGAGTCACTAGAAAGAGTAGAAGAAGAGCCGGTTTTAATTTTATTTTTGTTTTTATTTTTAAACTCATACCTTTGACTGCTTCTCTTACTCCTCATGTCTCTGGATTGATTTTCATCCTTGTTGGAATTGTCCTCCCATCTTGACTACATTGCAGTTTCTCCAGAACTTTCTGCCCTCTTCAATAATCGGCTTTCGTATGATTTTAATGAACTCAGAACTTGCTGGATTGACAGCTTTGATAAATCATTGGTTTCCTCTATCACTGCCACAATGGCATCAAATTTATCAGGCATACAGATTAGTAATTTCTCAACTAATCGAGTCTCAGAGATGTCTTCTCCATGAATCTTAAGTTGATTAACTATATCAAGGAACTGAGTTGAAAACTCAGTAAGAGAATCTGAGTTTTTCATACTTAGATTCTCGAAATCTTTTTTCAAGGAGTGCAGAAGAACTTCTCGAGCCTTCTTATCTCCTTGGTATTCCTCAATTAGGAGGTCCCAAGCGTCCTTGGCTTGAGTACAGCCAAGCAATCGAAGAAATATTGCATTACTTACACCCTGTTGGATGAAAAGTAATGCTTTGGCATTTAATTTTCATAATTCCTTCTCTTGTAACAAATCTTTACCTTCCAGAATAGAGAAATTTTGAGCTTCTACATATCCAAAAATCACAATTTCCCATATATCTTGGGAGATAAATAATGTTCGCATTTTAACAAGCCAGTAATCAAAATTTTCACCATCAAAAAAGGGAATAGGAATCGAACCCGAGTTTGATGAGTTTTGACCTTTTGAAAACATATTAATTTTAAAGAACAACTTGAAAAAATTTTGAACAGAATGTTAGGGTTTTGTAAAAAATAGGTTTTAAAAACCACAAAACCTTTAGATCTTAGTAGATCTGTCAAATCTACGCTAGATCTTAAGAAATTTGTGAGAATAATTAGGTTTTTTAGAGAACGCCTAATCTGGAGAAATTAGATTTGAATAATATTCAAAAATAATCTCGATCTCAGTTAGGTAATGACGCTCTGATACCAGAATGTTGTTTAAGAAAAACAATTCCTTGTTAAAACAAAAAATTCTTAAGAACAATAAGCACAGAACAGAGAATATGAGTAGAAGAGAAGAGAGGAAGAAGAGAGTCATGCGCAGCAGCAGGAAACCAAATAATCAATCAATGAAAAATAATGTTCGACTGCTAGGTCAAGAAAAAAAGGAGTTTATATATCCCTTCTAATAATTGAAACAAAGAAAAAAAAACTTTACAGCTATATATTCAATAAATGCTCATTATGGGCTTAATAGTCATTTTACTCTAAGCCTGCTCAACTTAAACGAACAGCCCGTCAAGACTTACAGCCTCCAAGGACTATTACAAACAAATTAGAAAAAAAAATGTCGAATTTCTTATGGGGCAAAAAGGATGGTAAAAATAAACTCCACTAGAAAAAATAGTCAGATTTATGTTATCCAGTGGAGGAAGCTGGATTTGGCTTTTCAAAATTGAATGATATAGCCAAAGCTTGGGCTTGCAAAAGCTGGTGGAAGATAAAATATAACAAAAATGGCAGCCTTTGGCGAGATTACATAAAAGCTAGATATGGCCTTGGTAACAATGCCTTTAATAATCCAAAAAGATCATCAAAAAGGTGGAAACTAATGTACAACAATGAGATATAGTGGAGAATCATTCTATCTTAACTAAGAGTGGATGGAAATGGACCCTAGATGCGCAAGGGAAATTCACATTAAAAAGCGTAAAAGGTCTGGTGAGAAATAAAAAAATCTCTCAAGAAATTTATGAAAAAACTTGGGCTAAGGAGCTTCCACAAAAGATGAATATCTTTATGTGGAAACTGATCTCAAAAACTATTCCACTCGATGAGAATATCCAAAAGAAAGGAATAAAACTAGCATCCAGATGTGAATGTTGCAATTAAGAAATCGAGAGTCTGGATCACTTATTCTCAACAGGAAAGATAGCTAAAAAGGTATGGGGTAGATTAGAAAAGGACTGCAGACATAGAAAAATGCCATGGATCTTTTATAGAAAGATTAAAAAATTGGGGGAGAAATAAAACAAAAAATAAGATACTAAAATGGATAAGGAACTACATACCACATATCGCAGTCTGGTGTATATGGAAAGCTAGAAATAAAAGCAGATTTGAAAGTACTTATATGAAAATTATAGATATACTAGAAGAGATCAAGAATGAATGACATTTATTTCGGCTTGTAGCCCTATTAAGTTGAGAAGTCTTGGAATGGATGAGAATAAAAGAAAAAAATGGGGCCTCTCAACAAGAATAAAGAAGATTCCAGGGATAAAAATTATTAGATGGGAAAAGCCCCCACAAAATAGTCTAGTGCTAAACACGGATGGTAGCTTTAAGAGAGAGATGAGAACTGCAGGAGGAGGAGTTATAAGAAATAATGAAGGTATAGTTTTAAAAGCATTTACAATGAAATTCTCTGCCACTTCAGCATTGCAAGCAGAGGTTATGGCTTTAAAAAAGAGATTACAAATATGCAAAGATAATAATCTCCAAAATCTTCAAGTGCAGGTAGATTCGAATCTCTTGGTAAATCTAGTAACAGATAAGATTGAAATGTGGCAATTTGAAGAGGATATATGTAATATAAAAAAATTAATGTGTGAATTAAAAGGACAAATTATACACATATTCAGGGAGGCTAATGCGTTAGCGGATAAATTAGCTGATGAATGAGTAATAAGGGGCTCACAAGAATTTGAGAGTAATAATATTTCAGAAAAGTATAAAGGCTTAATAAGATTAGATAAAATAGAATTTCCATATATTAGAGTTCAAAAAAATTAAAATTTAGGCTTAGAACACTTGGAGGGAAGAGTAGAAATAATTATTATCCTTGATTTGTTGGATTTGTGTTTATAAGTAGTTCATGTGAAAGTCTTGGAGCAGGAAAAGAGCCCCCCTGGTCCTAAGGGGAGGGCATAAAAAGTCAAAAAGAATGAAGGTGCCATGCGAAGGTAATTTAAATACTGATATTGTTAGGTAGGAAGTTTGCTCATTAATTTCAGGAAAGCTAGCACAATTAACTGCCAACCGTAAGTAGCAAAAGCTGGGACTTCATCCAGTAAATTAAAAGTAGTGTGTGCAGTTTACAGTGTCTGTAAATGGAATGAATAAAATAGTCTGTTGTTGGTCTTTCATGTGGTGGGTCTGTTGTTGTAACTTTGTCAGTTATTGTGTGCAATTTTTGGTTGTAAGCTGTAACAGCTTTTTAGCTGTCGTACACTTTGTTTAGGGTCTGAGCCAGGGTCTGTTCATAGAAAGGTAGGTTGTGTCAGCCCTTAGAATACTTCAGAATGCTAAGTAGATGAGGAGGGTGGCCCCAATTTTGAAGAGGAAGCTCAAGAGTTAAAAGAGCCAAGAAAACAGAATCTTGGCTCATCTTATGGCTGTATAGATTCCTTGCAATGAAGGAAAAGCTAATGAAGACAGAGACAAATGAAGGAGAAAGGGAAGGGAAGAAAAAGCACTCAATGATAAAGGCGAATGATAGCAAAGCTAATGATAAGGGCAAAGATGGAAAAGCTAGTGAAGATAGCACCCAACGGCAGGACCGCCCGAAGCTGTCTACTTTCTTTCTTGCTCCTTATTTTTTCCTTTTCATTGGCCTCACTTGTAAACCGATTGACAATGTGTTAAGGGGGTGGGGAAAGGAAAGAAAAAGAGGTAGGAGTAGGGCATAATAGATATATTTCATATGATCTTTATTGTGCAGATTAGTAGATGAAAGGCGACCAAAGTTACAGCAAAAGAGGCAATGGGGTGGCAGCAATAGAGGCTACAAGGAGAAAAGGCTATGGAGTAGCATGAAGGGAGCTAAGGAGATCGAAAAGCTTCCTCCATAGCATCCTCAGGTTAGCAAAAAGAATGCACAAAAAACTGAGTCAATTAAAACTTACTACTAGCTAAATATGTGCCTAAAAGAATAATTAGTTTGATAGGATGTAACTAAAGATAAAAATGGGTGTAAATGGATATGGGTAGCAAGCAAATAGGTTGTACAAATGGTATTCCTCTGTCGAAAGAGAGGGTCAATAATAATAAAATAAAACTTAAAAAAAAGCAGAATAAAAGAATAAGAAAAATAAAAAGAATTGTAAGAATAGTAAAATAAAAAGAATAAGAAAAATAAGAAGAATAAAAGAATAAGAAGAATAAGAATAATATAAAGAATAATATAAATAAGATGAATAAAAAGAATAAAAAGAATAAAAAGAATAAAAATAAAAATAAGAAGAAAAATAAGACGAATAAGAAGAATAAAAAGAATAGGAACACTAAGAAGAATAAGAAGAATAAGAAGTAAAACAATAATTAGAAGAATTAAAAGAATAAAAAGAAAATAAGAATAAGAATAAATAAAAGAATTGAAAGAATAAGAAGAATAAGATGAATAAGAATAAAAAGAAGAATAAGAAGAATAAGAAGAATAAGTAGAATAAGATAAATAAGTAGATTAAAAAGAATAAGGAGAATACGAAGAATAAGTAGAATAAGATAAATAAGTAGATTAAGAAGAATAAGAAAAATAAGAATAAGAAGAAAAAAAAGAATAAGAAGGATAAGAAGAATGAGTTGAATAAGAATAATAATAAGAATAATAATAATAAGAAGAATAAAAAAATTTAAAAAAAAGTAAAAAAAATAGGAAGAATAAAAAGAATAATAAGAATAAGAAGAATAACAAGAAAAAGAAAAATAACAAGAATAACAAGAATAAGAAGAATAACAAGAATAAGAAGAATATAAAGACTAAGTAGAATATAAAGACTAAGTAGAATATGAAAAATATGTAGAAAAAGAAGAATAACAAGAATAAGAAGATTAAAAAAAATAAGAAGATTCAGGAGAATAAGAAGAATAAGAATAATAAGAATAATAAGAATAATAAGAATAAAAAAAAAAGAAGAATAAGATGAATTAAAAGAATCAAAAGAATTAAAAGATTTAGAAGAATAAGAATAATATGAATAATAATAAGAATAAGAAGAATAATAAACATAAGAATATTAAGGAGAATCAGAAGAATAAGAAGAATAAAAAACATATAAAAAATAAGGACATTAATAAGAATAATATGAATGAGTAAAAGTAGAATAAAAGAATAAAAATATTAAAAATAAGAAGAAGAATTAGAATAATAAAAAGTATATGAACATAAGAAGAATAAGAAGTAAAACAATAATTAGAAGAATTAAAAGAATAAGAAGAATAAGAAGAAAAAGAAGAATAAGAAGAATAAGGAGAATAAGAAGAATAAGTAGAATAAGATAAATAAGTAGATTAAGAAGAAAAAGAAGAATAAGAATAAGAAGAATAAAAAGAATAAGAAGGATAAGAAGAATGAGTAGAATAAGAATAATAAGAAGAATAAGAATAATAAGAATAATAAGAAGAATAAAAAAATTTTAAAAAAAAATAAAAAGAATAGGAAGAATAAAAAGAATAATAAAAATAATAAGAATAAGAAGAATAACAACAAATAAAATAAAAATAAAAATAAGAAGAATAACAAGAATAAGAAGAATAACAAGAATAACAAGAATAAGAAGAATAAGAAGAATAACAAGAATAACAAGAAAAAGAAAAATAACAAGAATAAGAAGAATATAAAGACTAAGTAGAATACGAAGAATATATAGAAAAAGAAGAATAACAAGAATAAGAAGAATAAAAATAATAAGAAGATTAAGAAGAATAACAAGAATAAGAATAATAAGAATAATAAGAATAAAAAAAATAAGAAGAATAAGATGAATTAAAAGAATCAAAAGAATCAAAAGAATCAAAAGAATTAAAAGAATTAAAAGAATAAGAATAATATGAATAATAAGAATAATAAACATAAGAATATAAAGGAGAATCAGAAGAATAAGAAGAATAAAAAACATAAAAAAATAAGGACATTAATAAGAATAATATGAATGAGAAAAAGTAGAATAATAAGAATAAAAATATTAAAAAGAATAAGAACAATTAGAAGAATAAAAAGTATAAGAAGATAAGAAGAATAAGAAGTAAAAGAATAATTAGAAGAATTAAAAGAATAAAAAGAAAATAAGAATAAATAGAAGAATTAAAAGAATACGAAGAATAAGATTAATAAGAAGAATAAGAAGAATAAGAAGAATAAGAAGAATAAGAAGAATAAGTAGAATAAGATGAATAAGTAGATTAATAAGAATAAAAAGAATAACAAGAATAAGTATAAGAAGAATAAGAAAAATGAGTAGAATAAAAATAATAAGAAGAATAGGAAGAATAATAAAAAATTTAAGAAGAATAAGAAGAATAAAAAGAATAATAAGAATAAGAAGAATAATAAGAATAATAAGAATAACAAGAATAAGAAGAATAACAAGAAATAGAAGAAAAATAAATATAAGAAGAATAAGAAGAATAAGAAGTATAAGAAAAATAAGTAGAATAAGAAGAATAAGTAGGTTAAGAATAATAAAAAGAATAAGAAGAATAAGAAGAATAATAAGAATAAGAGAATTAAGAGGAATAAGAAGAATAAGAAGAATAAGAAGAATAAGAAGAATCAAAAGAATCGGAAGAATCAGAAGAATCATTAGAATAAGAAGAATATGAAGAATAATAAAAATAAGAAGAATAAAAAATATAAAAATAATAAGAATAATAAGAAGAAAATAAATAAAAGAAGAACAAGAAAGTTGAATAAAAATAATAAGAATAATAAGAAGAATAAAAAGTATAAGAAGAAAAGAAGAATAAGAAGTAAAACAAGAATTAGAAGAATTAAAAGAATAAAAAGAAAAGAAGAATAAGAATACATAAAAGAATTAAAAGAATAAGAAGATTAATAAAATTAAGAAAAATAAGATGAATAAGAAGAATAACAAGAATAGGATGAATAAGAAGAATAACAAGAATAAGAAGAATAAAAATGATAAAAACAAAATGATGAATAAGATGAATAAGAAGAATAAGAAGAATAAGAAGATCACGATTCAAAGGAACCAGGGTAATACGTCTAATTTTAAATTCCAAAATATGTGGGTAAAGCATGCAGGCTATGAAAGTCTCGTTAATGAGTCTTGAAGAGAGCCAGCAGAGGGCAAGCCGATGCAAGCTCTAACAATCAAGCTTCTGAGGCTAAAAGCTTGCTTAAAAACATGGAACAAAGAGGTTTTCGGAAAATTAAATCAGGAGCTAAAAAAAGTAGAAGAAAAAGTAGCCAAGTTGGAACAAGATTTTGACTCCATCAATAATAATGAAACTCGGTTATAACAAAGTAAGGCTAAAGGAGAACTATGATTGAAATTACACATGGAAAAAATTTATTAGAAACAGCGTGCAAAGATTAAATGGTTAAAAGATGGTGACCTTAATACTAAATTCTTTTATAATATGACTAAAATAAAATCTCAAAAGAATAAATTAAAGGGGTAAAAAATGAAGAAGGAAAATGGGTAGAAGAAGAAAAGGAAATAGGAACTCTTTTTAAAAATTTTTTTGAAAACCAACTATGCAGTCAGTCACATAGGACAGACAATTCTCTAATGCATGAGATTAGGGCAACCATTACAGAAGCCCAAAACCATTTAATGGAATTGATTCCGGAGGAACCAGAAGTAAAAGAGGCAGTTTTTAATCTCGATAAAGAGAGTGCAGCAGGACCGGACGGTTGGAATAATTATTTTTTCCAGTCAAACTGGCACACGGTTAAAACTAAGCTAGTCCCCGCAATTGCAAGTTTTTTTGTAGGTGCGGAAATCCCAAAATCATGGGCAAAATCTTTTATAGTATTAATTCCAAAAAAAGAATCGCCACAGAAATGCGAGGATTACAGACCTATAAGTTTATGCAATGCTATTTATAAAATTTTAGCAAAAATATTACAAAATAGACTAAGCTTAATTTTACCATCAATAATATCTCAGGAACCAACGGGCTTTGTCAAAAATAGATTAATGATTGAAAATATAAAACTCGCATTAGAAATGATGAAAGAAATAGGAGGTAAATCAAGAGGAAATAATTTAGTGGTTAAGCTGGATCTATCGAAAGCCTTCGATAGAGTAGAATGGGATACCCTTTGTTTTGTGCTGAGAAGGTTCGGATTCTCTGAGCTAACCATAGATCTAATATACAGATGCATTTCAAGTACTTGGGTAAGAGTGCTCGTAAATGGAAATATAAGTGAGGAATTTAAACCAAATAGAAGTATAAGGCAAGAGGACCCGTTATCCCCTCTTCTTTTTGATATCTACTTAGAATTATTAATTTGAAACTTGAATAAGAGAATGTCCGAAGGAAAAATAATAACATTCAGACAACTAAGGAATACACTCAGAATAGGCTATTTAGCCTATGTGGATGACCTTATAATTTTTACAAATGCTAGTACAAAGTCATTAATGAATCTTATGGATCTTCTTCAAATATTTGAAAAAGAAATAGGTCAAATCATAAATAAAAGCAAATGTCAGTTTATGCTCGCTAAAAATGCAAAATTAAAGTTAGTAAATAAAATCAAAAATATCACAGGCTTCTCAGAAATTAAAGGGGCATTAATGTACTTAGGTTGTCCGATATATGAGGGGAGGTTGAAGGAAGAATATCTAACTTACCTTCAAGATAAGCTAAGAAAGAAAATAGCAGGATGGAAAGAAGAGCTCCTGGGATTTGGGGGGAGGATAACGCTGCTCTCACATGTTTTACAAAGCACACTAACACATATTTTATCAGTTATTCATCCCCCTAAAAAATTTATTAAAAAACTTGAATCAGAAATGGCAAACTTCTTATGGGAAAAAAAAGAAGGAAGAAATAAATTACACTGGAAGGACTGAAAAGTCATCTGTTACCCAAAAGAGGAAGCATGATTAGGTTTAATGAGCCTTCAGGACTCGGCCGCTGCCTGGGATTGCAAAGGCTGGTGGAGACTTAAAGAAAGTGATAATCTTTGGGCTAAATACATGCGGGCTAAATATTTAGATAATAAGAATAAGAGCCCTAAGAAAACTTCAAATAGCTGGAAAGCAATGGAAAAACAAAAGGAGATAGTAGACTCACACTCCACGCTGAAGAAGAGTGGCTGGAAATGGACGTTAACGCCACAAGGAAACTTCTCTCTAAAGTTGGCAAAAGATCTGGTCAGAAAGAAAAAACCGGCTCAAACGTTATTCAAATGGGTATGGCAAGAAAACGTCCCGCAAAAAATGCGTTCCTTCACATGGAAGGCACTAGTGAATGCTATACCGGTAGATAAGAATGTACAAAAAAAAGGGATAAAAATGGCATCAAGATGTGAATGCTGTTCACAAGCAGTTGAAACAATCGATCATTTATTTTCCAATGGGTCAATTGCAGCGGAAATATGGAGAGAGATGGAAGGGGGAAAACGAATAAGTAATAAAGATGATGGATTAATAGATAAAGCTAAAAAATGGGAAAGTGAAAATACGAAAAGCCCCACTAGAAAATGGCTTAATCAGAAATTACCGCACCTAATTATTTGGTGCATATGGAAATCTCAAAATAAAAGTAAATTTGAAAATAAAAGGATGAATTTAACAGAAATAATAAAAGATATTAGAAAGGAGATAAGTAATATATCAATAATGAAACCTATAAAAATAGAGGAAAAGAAACAAGAAAAGAAGCTTGAGAAAACATGAGATCTCACTTATAAAGTTATAAAACAGCAATTTTCTAAATGTATACATTGGAATACTCCACCGGTTGGAAAATTTTCACTTAATACGGATGGTAGTTTTAACAGGGACACTGGAATAGCAGGAGGAGGCGGAGTAATAAGAGATCATATTGGGACAGTAAAGAAAGCTTTCACCAGATCTAGTAGAGCCTCTTCGGCTCTAGAATCAGAAATTAAAGCTTTGAAATCAGGATTAGAGATATGTAAGAAGCTAAATTTTAAAAATATAGAAGTTCAGATAGACTCGAAATTATTAGTCGAAATAGTAATTAACAAGAAAATCTTATGGAGGTATGAAGAGGATCTAGAAGTAATTTTTAGCCTTTTAGATGAATTGAAGGCTTCAATTACACATATATATAGAGAAGCTAATAACCTAGCAGATAGCCTATCTAGAATAGGCTCAACTAGAGGAGAGATAGAATATGATGTGGAATCCATGCCACATAAACTAAAGGAAATAGCATGTTTAGATAAAATGGCATTTCCTTATATTAGAACAAATAAACAGCTTAGGAAGGTATGATAAAGACTTAATTTCCTGTTGGATTTTTGTGCTGGAATACGACATTGCAGGGGATTTTCTGTCCTTGCAAAGCAAGTCCAAAAGAAAAATAGAAGGCAAAAGGTAAGTGCTGGAATTTTTTTTCTTGCAGGCAAGCTCTAATCGGTTCCATTTCATGCCCTACTGAAGAGAAACATCAGCCTTACTAAGCCATGTGTTAAAAAATTTCTGGTTTGTTTTATTAGATGTTAAAGTTTTATACAAGGCTTGTGTTATTTTAATAGAAGCTTAAGGAATTAGGAAGGGTGGAGGCTGAGTCAGTTTTAAAATAAAACTTAGAATATAGTTTAGAATAACGAATCTAAAAAAGAAGCAAGTAGGTTAGATCTATGCATGTGTTAATTTTTTGCAGTTTCGTCAGAATGGTGCACATGTAAAAATATGTATCTGGACTTCTTTGCAGGATGAAGATGTTAAGAAGGAGCCTTTTGTTTTTAATTCGATAATCTTGCGGATTTTATAGGTTAAATAATGTAGTTTATAGATACTTTGCCTTGATAAGCTCATATATCATAAGATGTTTATCACTGGGTATTGACTGCTACTCTTCTCGACTGATCACCTGGTACTATGGGTGATCACCTGGTGTGAGGTTTACTCGTGTTTGGTTTTGGGTAAGTTATCAGTTATAATTTAAAGGGAACAGCAAAGCTATATAGGAATGCCAAAGAAAATGGGAGGGAACGAAGAAATTACAAACAAGGGCAATAGGATGATAAGTTATTTTGCAGGCACGTTCGTTTTTTTTTCTTTGTATATTGCAGGCTCAGAAGTGTATAAAAGAAGAAGGAGGACGGTTGGAAATCTTTGGGAATGACGTGAATAGCAGAGCTCGAGACACGGGGAAGATGAGAGATAGAGGCTGAGCATGGGAAACTCTCGATAATTACAAGAATTTAAAGGAGAAGGTGGGCCAGAAAGATGACCCGAAAATAGCAAAACGGGGAAGACGGGCCGAAAATTAAATAAACGAGAGCAAAGCCTCTAGCTTATATTAGTTAAATTATATAGGCAAATAAATGTTTATTTGAGCAAGTTTTGTATAATTTAATATGCTAGCTAGTAGATCTAAGCTTAAGATGGGTGTAAGAGGGCTACGGGTAGCTATAGGTTGTAAAAATGGTATTCCTCCGCCAAAAGAGAGTGTTATCAATAATAAAACGAATTTTCTAAAAAAAAAAGAAGAATAAGAAAAATAAGAAGAATAAGAAGAATAAAGAGAATAAGAAGAATATGAAGAATAAAAATTTATATGAAGAATAAGAAGAATATGAAGAATAAGAAGAATAAGAAGAATAAGAAGAATAAAAAGAATAAAAAGAATAAGAAAAATAAAAAGAATAAGAAGAATAAGAAGAATAAAAAATATATATGAAGAATAAGAAGAAAAAAAGAATAAAAAGAATAATAAAAATAAGAAGAATAAGAAGAAAAAGAAAAATAAGAAGAATTAAAAAAAATAGGAAGAATAGAGAAGAATAAAAAAAATAAGACGAATAGGGAGAATAAGAAGAATAAAAAGAATAAGAAGAATATGAAGAAAAAGAAGATTAAGAATGAATAAAATTAATAAGAAGAATAAGAATAATAAGAAGGATAAGAATAATAAAAATAACATTTAGAATAAGAAGTATAAAAACAATAAGTAGAATACGAAGAATAGGAAGAATATGAAGAAAAAAAAGAATAAAAAGAATAATACGAATAATATGAATAAGAAGAATAAAAAATAAGAAGAATAAGAAGAATAAAAAAAATATAAAGAATATGAAGAATAAGAATCATAAGAATAATATGAAGAATAAGTAGATTATTAAGAATAACTTGAATAAAAAGAATAATAATAATTAAAAATAATAAGAAGAATAAGCATAATATCAAGAATAACAAGATTAAGAAGAATAACAAGAATAAGAAGAATAACGAGAATAAGAAGAATATAAAGACTAAGTACAATATGAAGAATACGTAGAAAAAGAAGAATAAGAAGAATAAAAAGAATAAGAAGATTAAGAAGAATAAGAAGAATAAAAAGAATAAGAATATTAAGAAGAATAAGAAGAATAAGAATAATAAGAAGAATAAGAAGAATAAGAAGAATAAGAATAAAAAAAAATAAGAAGAATAAGATTAATTAAAAGAATCAAAAGAATTAAAAGAATTAGAAGAATAAGAATAATATGAAGAATAATAAGAATAATAAACATAAGAATATTAAGGAGAATCAAAAGAATAAGAAGAATAAAAAACATATAAAAAATAGACATTAATAAGAATAATATGAATGAGAAAAAGTAGAATAATAAGAATAAAAATATTAAAAAGAATTAGAACAATTAGAAGAATAAAAAGTATAAGAAGATAAGAAGAATAAGAAGTAAAAGAATAATAGAAGAATTAAAAGAATAAAAAGAAAATAAGAATTAGAATAAATAGAAAAATTAAAAGAATACGAAGAATAAGATTAATAAGAAGAATAAAAAGAATAAGGAGAATAAGAAGAATAAGTAGAATAAGATGAATAAGTAGATTAAGAAGAATAAAAAGAATAATAAGAATAAGTATAAGAAGAATAAGAAAAATGAGTAGAATAAGAATAATAAGAAGAATAAGAAGAATAAAAAGAATAATAAAAAAAATAAGAAGAATAGGAAGAATAAAAAGAATAATAAGAATAATAAGAATAAGAAGAATAATAAGAATAATAAGAATAACAAGAAATAGAAGAAAAATAAATATAAGAAGAATAAGAAGTATAAGAAGTATAAGAAAAATAAGTAGAATACGTAGATTAAGAAGAATAAAAAGAATAAGAAGAATAAGAAGAATAAGAAGAATAAGAGGAATAAGAAGAATAAGAGGAATAAGAAGAATAAGAAGAATAAGAAGAATCAAAAGAATCAGAAGAATCAGAAGAATCATTAGTTAAAGAAGAATATGAAGAATAATAAGAATAAGAAGAATAAAAAAATATAAGAATAATAAGAATAATAAGAAGAAAATAAAAAAAAAAAGAACAAGAAGAATACGAAGAATAAGTAGAATAAAAATAATAAGAATAATAAGAAGAATAAAAAGTATAAGAAGATAAGAAGAATAAGATGTAAAACAAGAATTAGAAGAATTAAAAGAATAAAAAGAAAAGAAGAATAAGAATACATAGAAGAATTAAAAGAATAAGAAGATTAATAAAATTAAGAAGAATAAGAAGAATAACAAGAATAAGAAGAATAAGAAGGATAAAAACAAAATGATGAATAAGATGAATAAGAAGAATAAGAAGAATAAGAAGAAAAATAAGAAAGATAAGAAGAATGAGAAGAATAAGAAGAATAAATAAAATATAAGAATAAAAAGAATAAAAAGAATAGTAAGAATAAGTAGAATAAAAAGAATAAGAAGAATAAGAAGAATAGGGACAATAAAAAGAATAAGAAGAATAAGAAGGATAAAAAGAATAATAATAAGAATAATAAGAATAAGAAGAATAATAATAAGAAGAATAAGACGAATAAGAAGAATAAGATGAATAAGACGAATAAGAAGAATAAGATGAATAAGATGAATAAGATGAATAATAAGAATAATAAGAATAAGAAGAATAATACGAATAAGAAGAATAAGAAAAATAAGAAAAATAAGAAGAATAAGAAGAATAAGAAGAATAAGAAGAATAAAAAGAATAATACGAATAAGAAGAATAAAAAAATAATATGAAGAATAAGAAGAATAAGAATCATAAGAATAATATGAAGAATAAGTAGATTATCAAGAATAACTTGAATAAAAAGAATAATAATAATTAAAAAGAATAAGAAGAATAAGCACATTATCAAGAATAACAAGAATAAGAAAAATAAGAATAATAAGAATAATAAGAAGAGTAAGAAGAATAAGAAGAATAAGAAGAATAAGAAGAATAAAACGAATAAGAAAAATAAAAAAAAATATGAAGAATAAAATGAATAATAAGAATAAGTACACAAAGAATAATAAGAATAATAAGAAGAATAACAGGATTAAGAAGAATAAGAAGAATTAGAAGAATTAGAAGAATAAGAAGAAAAAGAAGAAAAAGAAGAATAAGAAGAATAAGAAGAATAAGAAGAATAAGAAGAATATGATGAATTAGAAGAATCAAAAGAATCAAAAGAATCAAAAGAATCAAAAGAATCAGAAGAATTAGAAGAATAAGAATAATATGAAGAATAATATGAATATTAAAATAATAAACATAAGAATATTAAGGAGAATCAGAAGAATAAGAAGAATAAAAAATATAAGAATAATAAGGACATTAGTAAGAATAATAAGAAAGTAAAAAAGTAGAAAAAGAAGAATAAGAAGAATAAAAATAATAAAAAGAATAAGAACAATTAGAAGAATAAAAAGTATGAGAAGATAAGATGAATAAGAAGTAAAACAATATTTAGAAGAATTAAATAAATAAAAATAAAATTTAAATAAGAATAAATAGAAGAATTAAAAGAATAAGAAGAATCAGAAGAATAAAAAGAATAAAAAGAATAAAAAGAATAAAAAGAATAAAAAGAATAAGAACAATTAGAAAAATAAAAATTATAAGAAGATAGGAAGAATATGAATTAAAATAAGAATTAGAAGAATTAAATGAATATAAAGAAAATATGAATATGAATAAATAGAAGATTTAAAAGAATAAGAAGATTAAGAAAATTAAGAATAATAAGATGAATACGAAGAATAAGAAGAATAAGAAGATTAAGAAAAAAAAACAATTAAGAAGAATAAGAAGAATACAAAGAATAAGAAGAAAAAGAAGATAAACACTTAGTCCTAATTAAATTTGGTTGGAAATTTAGTTATTTTCTCTTTAAAATTAAGCGATGAAGGTATATTCTCTTTAAAATCAGCCAAAAATCTAGTTAGGAATAAAAAACCTTCACGTGAAATGTGGAAATAGTGCTGGAACAATAATAACTCATTTAAAACTTGCCTATTCTTTTGGAAAACACAATCTAACTTTATCCCACTAGACCCCTCTTAAACAAAAAAAGACATAAATTTATCTTCTAGATGTGAATGTTGCAGAATTAATATAAAATCCTCAGATCAATCTATTTTCACATGGAAAATTAGCTTCAAAAATATGGGAAAAATTAAAAAAAAAAGGGCTTGAAATGTAAAAATCAAACCTTTAAAAGTAGAGTATAAAAATGGATGAAGGGGACTAAAGTCAAATCTGTACAAAGATGGCTACAAAACACCATTCCACCTTTAATAGTATGGTGCATTTGGAAATCCAGAAATATAAGCTGGTATGAAAATATAGAAATGAAAATAGAAGACATAGAGAGAAATATTAAAAAAGAAATAAATACCATATCAGAAGCTTTCCCGTTAAAAAATCTCACATTTATAGAAAACAAAGAATATATAGATAGATGGAAATTAAGATTCTTATAACCTAAACTTTTAAAATTTAAGAATATTCACTAGAATAAACCTTCAAAAAATTACCTGGCACTTAATACAAATGGTAGTTTTAAAATAGAAGCTAGTATAGCTGGAGGTGGGGCTTTACTGATAAACTCTAAAGGCAAGGTGATATGGGCATACACTAGTAAATTGTCCGCAAACACACCCCTACAAGTAAAATTCTTGCTCTACTGATAGGACTAAAATTATGTAAAATTAAAAACATAAAAAATCTACAAATTCAAGTTGATTCATTAACTTTTGTAGGTATATTTAAAGGCCATAAATCACTATGTTATATATAAAAGAGATAAAAAAAAATTAATTAACTAGCAATGGAATTAAATGGCAGTATAGAACATATTTTTAGAGATTACAATCAAGCTGCCGATAAGTTAGCTAAAGATGGAAAAAAATTAGGAAATCAAGACTTTGAAGCCCAAAATATCCCGAATAAATATAGAGGCATCCTCATGTTAGATGAAACGAAATTCTCTATAATTAGAAAAGTTAAAGTTAATAATTAATGGCCAACAGGGTGAAGCCATTAGAACCTTATATATTATTATACATATTACATATATTATCTATGGTATAAATAGAAATCTTTTATACTTTCATAACTATTGTACAAGTTGAATCCACAATGCTCCCTAAAGGTAGCTATTCAGCACACAAATCTTGTGGAATTCTCATGCATGAAAGGTGAAACCTTTGCTCAACACACCTCGGCCCTGTGGGATGTGCTGTAGGATGTTCTATAGGTTGTGCTCATCCCGGTCCTTTGGGATGAGCAAATCAGAATAGGAGACAAGGCTAGCTCATTTCATACCAGTGGGATGAGCTCTACTATTATACTCTCAAAATAAGAGATGCAGCTCAAGAACCCCTTTTAGAGGTAGGAGAAAGCTAAAAGGGCTTGAGCATAGTACAAGGGCTTGGGCCTCTGGTTTTATTAATATTTATAGTAGTGTTCTTTCACTTGATTATACTTGTGATGTTATACTGCTGTGAGAAGAATAAAGGCTATACAGGCTTTAGAGGTGGGTTCTTGTTGTGAAAGGTAGGCTTCTGCTGTGAGGTTAAACCCTACTGTGAGAAAGCACAAAGGGATTGGGCATAAAGAAAGCACAAAGGGATTGGGCATAAAGAAAGCACAAGGGCTTGGACTTCTGGCTCTATTAATGTTTAGAGCAGATACTTGATGTTACTTGTGATGTCATTTAATGTTATTCCTATGAGAAGAATAAAGAATATACTTGCTTTAGAGGTAGGTTCCTACAATGAAAGGTAGGTTCCTGTGGTGAAGTAAGGTCCTGCTGTTACTTGATTGCATGGTTAGGTCCTCGCTGTGAAATGATACTTGATGGCATGGATAAATTTGCTTTTTATCCTTGGTTTTTTAATGCAAGGACGGGAACAAATCAAAGGAAGTTATGCAAAAGTATAAGAAAAGGACAAGAGCAAAAAGAAACAAATACTTATGACAAGAGGTCAAAGCAGGAGGCAGAATGTTGTCATTGTTAATATCTATTCTTTTTGTTCTGTGCTTTTATAAATAGCAGAAAATTTTATTTACAAAGCCAAGAACCCCTTTTAGAGAAGGGCGGGAACTAAAAGGAGCTAATACTTGGAGGGTAAAGCAGGAACCAGAATGTTGTTACCACAGAAAAAACAAATAATGAGGTTATATAGAACGCAGCTGAGCAAAATAGAACAAGATGAACAAGGTAAGATTTTAAAAGACAGAAAAAGCAAAATTTCATCTAAAGCAGTATCAACCTGCAAGCAGAAGTAATATGCTTTACTAACTTGGAAGAAATAGAATAGGACTAAGAATTGATAAAAGTCAATTTTATTTATTATTTCTTTTCTTCTATTGAATAAAAGGTTGTAAGAGGGTTAAGGGTAGTTTCTTAGATTGTACCAATGACATTCTTCCACAAAAAGAAATGGCTTAAAAATAAAATAAACTTTCAAAAAAAAAGAAGAATAAGAAGAATAGTAAATATAGGAAAAATAAACAGGATAAAAGAATAAGAAGAATAGTAAGAATAAGTAAAATAAAAAGAATAAGAAGAATAAGAATAATAAGTATAAATAAAAAAAGAAGAATGAGAAGAATAAGAAGAATGAGAAGAATGAGAAAAATGAGAAAAATGAGAAGAAAAAGAAGAATAAGAAGAATGAGAAGAAAAAAAAGAATAAGAAGAATGAGAAGAATAAAAAGAATAAGTAGACTATCATGAATAACAAAAATAAGAAAAATAAGAAGAATAAAAAGAATAAGAAAATTTAAAAAAATAAAAAAAAATAAAAAAAATAAGAAAAATAAGAATAATACAAATAATAAGAATAATAAGATTTAGAAAAAATAAGAATAATAAGAAGAATAAAAAGAATAAAAAGAATAAGAAGAATAAGAAGAATAAGTCGATTAAGAAAAATAACAAGAATACAAATAATAAGAAGAATAAGAATAATAAGAAGATTATCAAGAAAAACAAGAATTAAAAGAATAAGAAGAATAAGAAGAATAAGAATAATAAAAAGAATAAGAAGAATAAGAAGAATACGAAGATTAAGAAAAATAAAAAAAATAAAAAGTATAAGAAGAATAATAAGAATAAGAATAACAAGAAAAAAATAAGAATAAGAAGAATAAGAAGTATAAGAAAAATAAGAAGAATAAGAAGAATATGAATAATATGAAGAATAAGAATACTTAGAAGAATGAAAAGTATAAGAAGATAAGAAGAATAAAAAGTACAACTAGAATTAGAAGGATTAAAAGAATAAAAAGAAAAGAAGAATAAGAATAAATATTAGAATTAAAAGAATATGAATATTAGGAAAATTAAAAAGAATAAGATAAATAATAACAAGAATAAGAAAAATAAGAAGAATAACAAGAATATGAAGAATAAGAACAATATGATAAATAATAAGAATAAGAAGAATAAGAAAAATAAGAAGAATAAGAAGAATAAGAAAAAAAATAAGAATAAGAAGAATAAGAGGAATAAGAAGAATAAGAAGAATAAGAAGAATAAGAAGAATAAGAAGAATAAGAAAAATAAGAAGAATAAGAAGAATAGAAAGAATAGAAAAAATATGCAGAATTAAAGAATAAGAAAAATAAGAAGAATAGTAAGAATAAGTAGAATAAAAAAAATAAGAAGAATAGTTAGAATAATATGAATAAGAAGAATACGAAGAATATGAAGAATAAGATGAATAAGAAGAATAAAATAAAAAGAATAAGAATAATAAAAATAATACGAAGAATAAAAAGTATAAGAAGAATAATAAAAATAAAAATTAATAAAAAATTAAGAGAATTCTAAAAACAAAAATAAAATGAAGAATAAGAAAAATAAGAAAAATAGTTTCTTTTTTTGAAAAAACGCTCTCAACTTCTAGAGAGAGAAAATACGATTTTAGAGAGAGAAACCATCATTTTTGAGTGAATTTTGCTCAATCTTCACTCAAAAATGAAGAAATCTGAATCTATCTTCATTAAAAAAAAATCATTTACTTCATTGTTTAAGGAGCCTAAGCTTTTATTTCTGGGTTTTGACGCAAAGGAAGGAGCTCCCGCGGTCATTTTTTCGAAGAAGGAGCTCACTGAACTTGATGCTACGTTCAACTTAATGCTTATCGGGAAGTTCTCCCATGGCAGACCTACATACACTGAAATTTATGACTTCCTCGCTGCCTTGAAATTACACACAATTGTGAAGGTAGTGTTTTATGATTCAAGACACGTCTTCTTCCAGTTCAAGGAAGAAGACGGCTTTCTTTGTTTGTGGATTAGAGGGCTATGGAATTTTTCTGGACTCCCTATGCGTATATTCAAATGGTCACCGAAGTTCTCCCCCTTGGTGGAACCATCTCAAGCCCTGGTATGGTTCAATCTTCCTAAGCTCCCTCTACACCTCTTCAATAAACACGCACTATACTCTATTGCTCTATGCTTGGGCAAGCCATGGATGATAGACGAAGCCACGGCCTACATGACTAGGCCGAGTATGGCTAGGTTGTGCATTGAAGTGGACCTTCGGGTCCCCTTACCTGAGAAGATATGGATTGGTAGTTGTTTGGACAATGGATTCTGGCAAGAGGTTGTTCCAGAATCCAAGCCAGCCTACTGTATTGCTTGTTGCAGGATGGGGCATGGGGAGGAAAATTGTTTGATAAATGAAAAGGGGAAAAGAGAGGGAGTCGATGTAGAGAGGGGGAAGAAAGGCAGAAAATGGGTGAGGAAAGGCTTAAGTGAAGATGAGGGAGAATGGGTGGAGGCGAGGAGAGATGGGATAGAAAATGGGAAGGGATATATAGAGGATGAAGATGCAGAATTAGGATGAGATATATAGGGAAGATTACTAATAAAGAAGAGATAGAAGGGACGGGTGTGATAAAAAATAAAAATGATGAGTTCTTAGGAAAAAGTAAGAGGGATGAGATTAAAAGATGGTTAGCAGAAAATGTTATATTAGAAGGTATGGAGAAGGGTAGAGGGGGAGGAGCTAGGAGGGGAAAAAGGAGAAAGAGCAAGAAAAGAGACTTAGCCTCAACTATAGAGGCTCATGACTGGTCAGAAGATGACCTCCTTTCGGAGGATGATTCGGAAGCAATAAGCTGGCCTCTGATGTCCTCGAACAAGGAGATATATATGATGCACTCTCACTCACCGCAGGATGACTTAGTAAACATAATGCACATGAAAGTCCCTCAAAATAAGGAAAAAGTGAAGGAAGAAATCAAAAAACTATGAAAAGTTTAGGAAAAAATGTGTCAAATAAAGGGCAATGAACAAGCCCCATCAAGTTCAAGTAAGTCCTCAAGAAATAGGAAAAAACACATCAATATGAAGTACGAGTTTAAATGCACCACTAGAGCACAATCTAATAGAAATGTTTAGTTGCTTATTTTGGAACTTAAGAGGGGTGGCTAACACCCCCACAATAAATAGAATTTTAAAAATAATTAAGATTTATAAAATTAAAATTCTTCTCTTAGCGGAACCAATGGTTAAAACAGATGGTTTAGATAAATATAAAAAGAAAATTGGTTTTAATAAAGCCTTCTCAAATGCTAATGGGAAGCTATGGGTTCTGTGGAATGATTCAATGGATATCGAAATATTCTCGGAAACCGAGCAAATTGTTAGTTTTAGGTTAGGTTCCCGAACAGACTTTATTCTTTCAGCGGTTTAAGCCAGTAATTCAAAGGCAGTAAGAAAATCATTATTGTAGGAAATGAATAAATTAGCGACATTGAATGTTCCGTGGGTCATTGGTGGGGACTTCAATGATATCAGGAATTTGAAAGAAAAAAAAAGATGTAGATCACCAGATCCGATGGCAATAGCTCAATTCAATGAGGCTATAGCCAATGCTAAATTAATGGAGGCAGATTTTTTGGGGTCCGAGTTTACCTGGTGTAATAACTGGAAAAAAAGAGGAGTTATCTGGTCTAGGTTGGACCGGGTCTTAATTAATTCAAAATGGATAGAGGAATTTGGTGGAATAAAGGTTAAACACCTTAATAGAACTTGCTCAGATCATAGTCCGTTGTTACTGACTCTTCAAAAGAGCTCAGAAAAACACAATAGTTTTAAATTTCAAAACATGTGGGGTATGCATAAGGATTTTGACATTATTTTAAAAGAGACTTGGGAAAGGCGGGTTGAAGATAATCCAGCCCAAATACTAGCCTCAAAGTTACAAAACTTATGAATAGAATTAATAAAATGGAATAAAGAAGTTTTTGGAAATATTTATCAAAAAATTCAAGAAGCAGAGCAGAAAGTGGCCACATCGGAATTGGAATTTGAGGAGAGGCCAAATGAAGACGAGAGGATCAAAGTTAGCAAAGCGAATGCAGAGCTTAGGCTCAAAATGCACATGGAAGAAATCTTTTGGAAACAAAGAGCAAAAATCAAATGGTTAAAAGAAGGAGACAAAAACACTAAGTTCTTCAATACTATGGCCAAGATTAGAAATGCAAAACAAAAAATAAAGGGATTAAAAGTATCTAATGGGGACTGGGTAGAAAAGGAGGAAGATATTAAAAAAGAACTAGAAGGTTATTTTAAATATCACTTATGTGGGCCAAATATCATCAGAGGAGTTACACTAATGCAAAAAATAGAAAGAAAGGTTAAAGATGAGGATAATAAAGCCTTAGGGGAACTCCCTGGAGAGGAAGAGGTAAAAGAGCCGGTATTTAGCACTGATAAGGACAGTGCGGTAGGCCCTGATGGGTGGAACAATTATTTCTTTCAGCGAGCCTGGCTGGTTATTAAAAAAGATCTGATTACAGCTATTGAATGGATATTTGCTGGTGCAGATATCAACAAGGCATGGGCTAAATCATTCATTATCCTGATTCCCAAAAAGGAAAGCCCACAAAGAGCAGAAGATTTTAGGCCAATAAGTTTATGTAACTCTATTTATAAAATCTTAACTAAATTACTTCAAAACAGGCTTAGTAAGATACTCCCCTCTATTATCTCGATTGAACAAACTGGTTTTGTTAAAAATAGATTAATAATGAAAAATATAAATTTGGCATCGGAAATGATAAAAGAAATTGGGGTGAAAATAAGAAGTCATAATGTAATTCTAAAATTAGATCTTTCTAAAGCTTTTGATAGAGTTGAATGGGATATTTTATGTTATCTCATGAGAAAAATGGGCTTCTCAGAATTTTGGATCGATCTAATGTACAGATGTGTTTCTAGCACTTGGGTCAAAATTCTGATTAATGGACAGGTCGGAGAGTAATTCAAACCAGTTAGAGGACTTAGGCAAGGGGACTCTCTTTCCCCCTCATTGTTTAACATCTATTTAGAATTACTTATTGTAAATTTAAAAGATGAAATGGAAAAAGGTAATATTCTCAAATATAAACAGCCTAGAAATACACCAAATGTGAGCTGCTTAGCACACGCGGATGATGTCATTATTTTTACAAATGCCAGCAGTCGCTCGATGAAAAATTTGATGAGACTACTACAAACATTGGAAGAAGAAACATGGCAGCGTTTAAATAATAATAAATGCCAATTTATGTTGGCTGGTAAAGTTTCAGAATACAATGCTCAAAAGGTTAAAAATATAACAGAGTTTACACAGAATAAAGGCACATTGATATACTTGGGTTGTCCCATTCAAGAAGGGAGAATTAAGGAAAAAGAATTAGATTTTTTAGTAAATAAAATTAGAAACAAAATAATGGGCTGGAAGGAAGATCTATTGAGTATGGCAGGAAGAATGACCTTAATAACACATGTTTTGCAAGGTTCGCTAGCTCATATCTTAATGTCGGTGCAGCCTCCTAAATCAATAATTAAAAAATTAGAAAAAGAAATGTCAAATTTTTTATGGGGTAAAAAAGATGGTAGAAATAAATTACATTTGAAAAAATGGGGCGAATTATGTTTCCCGAAGGAAGAGGCTGGGCTAGGTTTTTATAAATTAGAAGATATTGCAAAAGCCTGGGCTTATAAGAATTGGTGGAAGCTGAAGGAAAATGGTAGCCTCTGGACGGAATATATTAAAGCTAGGTATGGATTAGGTAATAATGCTTTTAAAAATCCGAGGAAAGCTTCTAAAATCTGGAAATTAATGAGAGAACATCAAGAAATTGTGGATAAGAATTCAATTTTAGTTGAAAGTGGATGGAAATGGAAGATAAACCCACAGGGAAAATTCACTTTAAAGAGTGCTAAATGGTTGGTTAGAGAAATGAAACCGGAGCAGGATATATTTAGGAGAGCATGGAAAAAGGAGTTACCACAAAAAATAAGCATTTTCATGTGGAAACTTCTGTCAAATGTGATCCCAGTGGATGAAAATATACAAAAAAAGGGGATAAGATTAGCTTCTAGATGTGAATGCTACTTTCCGGAGACGGAAAGCATTAATCACTTGTTCTCTACAGGGTAAATAGCTATGAAACTTTGGGGAAAATTAGAGATAGAGGCAGAAATTAAAAAAGGTGCATTAGATTTGAAGGATAGATTAAAAAACTGGAATATGCACACAAAAAATAAGATTTTGAAATGGATAAGGAATTTTATTCCACATATAACAGTCTGGTGTCTATGGAAGGCCAGAAACAAAAGCAGGTTTGAAGGTATTCCAATGAATTTTAATAATATTTTAGAAGAAATAAAAAAAGAAAGTTCATTTATATCAGTTGGTTATCCCACAAAAATTAGAAACATAGACTTAGATGAAGAGAGACAAAAGTCTTGGAGTCTCTCTATAAAAATTAAGGCACAACCAAATATCAGAATAGTTAGTTGGAAGAAACCTCTTCAATGAGAATTAGCTCTCAATACAGATGGTAGCTTTAAGAGGGAAATGGGAGCCGCATGAGGTGGTGGCATAATAAGAAATGAGATAGGAAACGTTATTAAAGCATTTACAATGACAAGAGAGGCTTCTTCAGCCCTACAGGCAGAAATTATGGCCTTACAAAGAGGCTTGCTGCTTTGTAAGGAGAACAATCTTATAAATATTCAGGTTCAGGTAGATTCAAGCTTGTTAGTTGATCTTGTACTAAGTAAAATAAAGCTATGGAGATTTGAGGAGGAAATCAACAGAATCAAAAAACTGTTAAATGAATTAAATGGTATAATATTACATATATTAAGGGAGGCAAATGTAGTAGCAGATAAATTAGCAGCAGAGGGGTTGAGAAGAGGCAATCAAGAATTTATAGGAGAAGATATTCCCGATAAGTATAAAGGATTAATAGATTTAGATAAAATAGGTTTTTCATATATTAGAATACAAAGAATTAAAGATTAGGAGGTTAGTTTTTGGAAAAAGGAATAGATACTTAACATTAATTAAAAATCACTAAAAAAGTATAAGTTATTATATAATTTTTTTTATAAAAAAAAAAGAAGTAAAGAGGCAGCCCTGGTCTTGAGGGGCATACAAAATCTAATAAAGCTAGGCTGAAATGGGGAGCTTTCTGTATGTGTGCACCGTGGTTACATGCTTTCAGGTCTGTTTAGAAGAACAACAGTATGGGAAAGCTGCAAAAAACAGCTATAACAGGCTGCACATGGGTGCAGCAGTATAGATTCATTGGGTGAGATTCTGTTGTGCAGGTTTTGTAGTGTGCATCTGTTGTTCAGGGTTGCTTGAACAGGGTATGATGTATCAATCTCACATGGGTACAATGTATGCAGCTTAAAAAAGCATAATATCTGGCTGGAAAATCAGTCTTGACATCCCGCTCTTGAGGGGATTGATTTTAAATTCTGGATAGATTTTGTATAAGTGATAGCTGTTAATTTTGTATGCATAGTTCTTTTTAGAATTTCAGGTAATAAAGAAAAAAGTAGCCTAGGGTAAAGTTGTTGTATCAGTTCATGATGTAGGGAGTTTGTAGAATTTGAGTCTGTTTTTAGCACTTTTAAATTCTGGATAGATTTTGTGTTACTTTTCAATTCTGTAAGGAGTTTGCGTAATTTAGTTTTTGGGAGTCTGTAAGTCATGGTTGGTCTGTTGTGTCATAAGTACGTATGGACAAGGGAAGATCATAGAGCAAAAAGTATGGAGGAAAGTAGAGCAAAGACAACATCTCAGCATCATAAGCAAGGAAGAAAAAAGGCTTTCTTGTCATTTATTCTTTCGGATTATGTAGGGAAGGGCGGGTTAATGGGAATTAAATTATGCGGATGATGCACTTGATTTTTGCAGGGCAGAGAATTTTTGCAGGTTAAGGGACACATAAAAATCTGCGGCTGCGCAACCCGGAAACTTCACAAATGTGCTTAAAGATTTATCAAGGGAGAATGAGTTTTGATTGTACAAGATAGCTAAAGAGTGCAAGTTGGGATACATTGAGGAGGTCGTTGAGCTTTTTAAATAAGAAGATTAAAAAGATATAGAATGAAAGAAATTTCAGAATGCTTAGAAAGATACAAGATAAATAATGCTCATGGATAGGACAAAAATGGAAGAGACAATAACAAATATTATAATTACTTTAAAGCTGTCTATAAATGAGTTTGATGTAAAATGTAGGTTAATTTATATTTGTTTTTTAAAAATGGTTGTAAGAGGGATAAGGGTAGATGTTAGCTTGTATAAATGGTATTCATCCGCCAAAAGAGAGGGTTATAATTAATAAACAAAAATTTATAAAAAAAAAAAGAATAAGAAAAATAAGAAGAATTAAAAGAATAAGAAGGATAAAAAGATTAAGAAGATTAGGAAAAATAATAAGAATAATAAGAATAAAAAAGAATAATTAGTATAAAAAGAATAAGAAAAATAAGAAGAATAAGAAGAATAAGGAGAATAAGAAGAATAAGGAGAATAAGAAGAATAAATAGATTAAGAAGAATAAAAAGAATAAGGAGAATTATAAAAATAATAAAAATAAAAATAATAAAAAGTATAAGAAAAATAAGAATAATAAGAAGAATGAGAAGAATAAATAGAATAAGAATAATAAGAAGAATAAATAGAATAATAAGAATAAAAAGAATAAAAAGAATAAAAAGAATAAGAAGAATAAGAAGAATAGGAAGAATAGAAAGAATAAGAATAATAAGAAGAATAAGAATAATAAGAATAATAAGAACAATAAGAAGAATAAGAATATAAAAATAATAATAATAATAAGAAGAATATGAAGAATACGAACAAACAAAATAAGATGATTAAGAAAAATAAAAAGAATAAGAAAAATAAAATTAATATGAAGAATAAGAAGAATAATAAGAATAAGAAGAATAATAAGAATAAGAAGAATAAAAAGAATAAAAAGAATTGTAAGAATAAAAAAATAAGAATAATAAAAATAATTAGAATAAGAAGAATTAAAATAATTAAGAAGAATAAAGAGTAAGAATAATAAGAAGAATAAAAATATTAAGAAGAATAAAAAAATAAGAAGAATAAGTATAATAAGAAGAATAAGAAGAATAAAGAGAATAAGAATAATAAAGAAAATAAGAAGGATTAGAAGAAAAAGATGAAAAAGAAGAAAAAGATGAAAAGGAAGAAAAAGAAGAATCGGAAGAAAAAGAAGAATAGGAAGAAAAAGAAGAATAGAAAGAAAAAGAAGAATATGAAGAAAGAGAAGAATAGTAAGAAAAAAAAGAATATGAAGAAAAAGAAGAATAGGAAGAAAAAAAAAAGAATAGGAAGAAAAAAAAGAATATGAAGGAAAAAAAAGAATAGGAAGAAAAAGAAGAATAGGAAGAAAAAGAAGAATATGAAGAAAAAAAAAATAGGAAGAAAAAGAAGAAAAGGAAGAAAAAAAAGAATAGGAAAAAAAAGAAGAAATGAAAAAAAAAGAAGAATATGAAGAATAGGAAGAATATGAAAAATATGAAGAAAATGAAGAATAAGAAGAAAAGGAAGAATAAGAAGAAAAGAAAGAATAAAAAGAATAGAAAGAATAGGAATAATAAAAAGAAAAGGAAGAAGAAGAAGAAAAAGAAGAAAAAGAAGAAAAAGAAAAAGAAAAGAAAAAGAATAAAAAGAATAAAAAGAAAAAAAAAATAAAAAATAAGATTAATAAGAAAAATAAGAATAAGAAGAAAAAGAAGAAAAAAAATAAAAAAATAAAAAAATAAAAAAATAAAAAAAAAAAAAAATAAAAAAAATTAAAAAAATAAAAAAAATTAAAGGAAGAAAAAGAAGAATAAAAATAAGAATAAGAATAAAAAAAATAAGAAGTATAAGAAGAATAAAAAGTATAATAAGTAAAAATATAATTAAAAAAATTAGAATAAATAGAATAATAAGAACAATAAAAAAAATACGAAGAATTACATGAATTAAAAGAATAATAAGAATAAGAATAAGAAATAGAATAATTAGTTTATGAAGAATAAAAAGAAAAAGAAGAATAAGAACAAAAAGAAGAATAAGATGAATAAAAAGAATAATAAGAATAATAAGAATAATAAGAATAATAAGAATAATAAGAATAAGAAGAACAAGAAAAAAAAGAAGAAAAAGAAGAAGAAAAAGAAAAAGAAGAAAAAGAAGAAAAAGAAAATGAATAAAAAGAAAAAAAAATAAGAAAAAGAAGAAAAGGAAGATAAAGAAGAATAAGAAAAATAAAAACAAGATAAAGAATAAAAAGAATAAGAAATATAAGAAGAACAAAAAATATAATAAGTAAAAATAAAATTAAAAGGATTAGAATAATTACAATAATAAGAAGAATAAAAAAATACGAAGAATTAAATGAATTAAAAGAATAATAAGAATATTAAGAAGAAGAAGAAATAAAATAATTAGTTTATGAAGATTCAAAAGAATAATAAGACTAAGAACAAAAAAAAAAGAATAAGATGAATAAAAAGAATAAGAAGAATAATAAAAATAATATGAATAAAAAGAATAAGAAAAATAATAAGAATAATAAAAATAAGAAAAATAAGAAGAATAAGAAGAATACGAAGAATAAGAAGAATAGGAAAGGATACGAAGAATAAGGTGGATAATAAGAATAAGAAGTAAAAGGAGAATTAAAGAATTAGAAGAATAAAAATTAAAAGAAGAAAAAGAAGATTTAGAAGAATTAAAAGTATTAGAAGAATAAAAAGAATACATAGAATAATTAGTATAAGAAAAAAAAGAATAATAAGAAGAAGAATAATAATAAGATGAATAAGATGAATAAGAAGAATAAATATATAAGAAGAATATGAAGAATAAAAAGAATAAAAAGAATAAAAAGAATAAGAATAATAAATAGAATAAAAAGAATAAAAAGAATAAGAAGAATAAATAGAATAAAAATAATAAAAAGAATAAGAAGAATAGTCCGAATAAGAAGAATAAACATAATAAAATAAATAAGAAGAATAAGAAAAATAATATTAATAAGATGAATTAATTTAATAAGAATAAGAAGAATAAGATTAATAAGAAGAATTAGTTTAATAAGAATAAAAAGAATAAGAAACCTATGAAGAATACGAAGATAATAAGAATAAGAAAACTAAGAATAATAAAAAAATTATGAATAATAATAATAATAGGAAGAATAAGAAGAATAATTACAATTAAAAGAATAAGAAGAAAAAGAAGAAAGAGAAGAAAGAGTAGAAAGAGAAGGAAAAGAAGAAAGAGAATGAAGAGAAGAAAATGAAGAAAGTGAAGAAAGTGAAGAGAGAGAAGAAAGTGAAGAGAGAGAAGAAAGTGAAGAAAGAGAAGAAAGTGAAGAAAGAGAAGAGAGAGTAGAAAGAGAAGAAAGAGAAGAGAGAGTAGAAAGAGAAGAAAGAGAAGAAAAATAAGAAAAAGAAGAAGAAAAAGAAAAATAAAAAAAAAAGAAAAAAAAGAAAAAAAATAAAAAGAAAAAAAAGAAGAATAAGAAAAATAAGAAGAATAAGAAGAATAAGAACAAAAAAAATAAGAAAAAAAATAAGAATAAGAAGGAATAAAAAATTAGAAAAATTATAAGAATAAGAAGAATAAGTATAATAAGAATAAGAATAATAAGAAGAGTGAGAAGAATAAGTAGAAAAGAAGAATAAAAAAAATAAGAAGAATAAGAAAAATAAGATTAATAAAAAGAATATGATTAATAAAAATAATATGAAAATTAAGAAGAATACTAAAAATAAGAAGAATTTGAAGAATAAGAAGAATACATAGAATAAAGTAATAAGAAGAATAAGATAATAAAATGGATAAGAAGAATAAGAAGAATAAAAAAATAAGAATAATAAGAAGAATAAAAAGTATTAGAATTTTAAATATAATTAAGAAGAATAAGAAGATTATGAAGAATAAGTAGAATAAGAAGTATTGAAAGAATAAGAAGAATATGAAGAATTATAAAAATAAGAAGTAATTGAACAATAAGAAGAATAAAAATATTAAAAAGAATCAAAAGAATGAGAAGTATTCGAAAAATAAGAAGAATTAAAAGAATTCAAATAACTAAAAGAATAAGAAGGATAAGAAGAATAAGAATACTATGCAAAATAATAAAAATAAGAAAAATAAACAGAATAAGAAGAACTATTTTGCACAATCATAGGATGTCTATTTATTTGCGCATCCCATCCGTTGAATTTGAAACATCACCCAAGCATGCAGTGGCTGCCATGGGGCAAAATTCCTAGTCTCAATAGCCACTACGTCTCGTAATAACATTATTTTCAAAATCCAATCAACTTCACCATCTCTTCATAAGCCTAAGTTGAACTTGAACTCTTTTAGATTTTCACAAGGCATAAAAAATTTGCATCTAGATTTTACAGGATAATTATTCAATACATACATACATGCACACATACATGGATACATACATACATGGCTACATGCATACATATATGACCTCATTCTTTTTCTCTTCCCTTTACAAGTATTTACATAAAGTAGATCATAAATATCTATTATGGAGCATGAACATCAAATAGCTAGATATTCTGTCATAAGCATAAAAAATGGAACAAACACCTCAACCAGGGTTACAAAAATCATCTTTGTTTGTTTAAAATTGTGTCGAACCTGAAAACACAAAGCAAAAGAAATTTGAAACTAGATTTTAAAGGATGAAAGTTCAATACATACATACATGGACACACACACACACACACACACATATAAAAGAACAAGCAATGATAAATAATTTAATTTTAACATATGAATGTTTAAAATTGCATCGTCATTAAAAAAACATACTCAAAACTAGATGGAAGATAGCCTAAAAAAATTATAATTTATATTGAGGTATTAAGTTTGAATATCACCCTAAAACAAGAGAAAAATGGACTTACCCGAACTTACCTAGAGAAAGAATTTTAATGAAAGCACATTATTATCATACTCTTAAAATATCTAGGAGTACTAAATTATTAAAATATTACAATTAGATATGTGTTTATTCTTAACCAATATTAATTTGTAAAAGTATATTAATATTAGATGTTTAATAAATTATCTCATAATCCTCAAAATTAAAAAAAGGCTTAAATGAAAAATACTTGATATCATTTTCACTCTTAAAAATAAGAACTACAAAAAATTCATTATTCAATAATTAACATCAAGAGAGGAATACCCAAAATCATTATCACTCCAATAAAATTTAATATAATAAGCAAATTTTAATAAAAATATGATATGAAATAACATGCTATAATATTCCAAAAAATCTTTGGAAAACATAATGATGTCATTTTGATTTATTATTTTCGAACAAAATATTTGATTGAAATTTGATGTGTGCATGCTTAATATTGCATAAATTATTTTCTTAGAAACAAGATGGCATAAAAAAATTAAAATACAATTTTAAAAAATTAAAGAGTCCATTTAATCATGTAATTTTAAAATGTTTGTTAATCATGTAATTTTAAAATATTTTTTTTTCACTTAGCTACATTATATGATCTTGTAGTATGAACATGAGATAGTCAATAAATTATCTCTTAGTTTTTAAAATTTTAATATCATTGGAGGTTGTACCCATTATACAAGACTCTTAGTGCAAGATTTATGAGATATTGATATCTCAATAATATTCCTTCAAAAATTAATAAAAGCTTTGTCTAATAAATCTCACATCCAAGACTTATTGTCCTTTGACAAAGATACTTGTCATCACATCAAGACAATGACCTCTAATATATACGTAAAAAATAAGAACTTCTAAAGTAATCATGATCCATTATACACGACATTTAAATCTCACCAAGAGAGAGAGATAGAAATACGCATTAAATGACTTGATGATCCCAATCCCAATATGTATATACTAAATGGATACATTCACAATCTATTTTAAATGAGTTTTTTATCATATCAGTTGATCCAATTTAGAATAATGAGTTGGACATTCCAATTACATTATAGACAAATATATATAATAAAGAGGAACCTGAGGAAAAGATCGATCGACAAGACTAGATTGGTAATAAATGATTTTACATAGCCTTATGATATTGATTTTTGGAACACATTATTTCATATGATTTACATGACCACTAATAGATTATTACTTTCTATTTATAATCACATATATAAAATTTGTATTAGTTAGATATAAATTATACATTCCTTTATACTAATTTATATAAAAAATTGCTATATATAGTAGTCATTAGGATTCATTATTCCTGGAAGCAGAGTGCACATATATGATATACAGAATATGAAAGGAAACTTATAGCCTCATGTAGTCTCCCAAGACATGATTTAATAATTTTACTCAAAATTTATTATATTTTGTCATATAAAAATGTCAAATATTTTTTTTTAAGTTGATCAAGATGTTAGTATGTGAAACTAATTGTATACGATGATAATGATCTAATTACATGAGATAATCAGTTTGATATATCTAAACTAAAATCTACAAACCAAGTTTCAGACATTATTTAAAATATTTGAGATTTTTTTAGTATTGAAATCAAATATTCAAGAAGTATGACAACTTTTTCTCAGAGAAAATATATATTATATATTTTATCTGATAAGATATATCATGATGTATACTATTGGCTTACTACTTGATATAAATATTGACTTATACAGATAAGTTGGTTTGTCAATTGACTCAACTACATATAGAATAATTATAAAAAACTAAATTATTTAATAATAATTATGTCTGATATTACCTATGATGTCAGTATATTTAGTTATTTTTAAAATTTACATAAAAATATTCATATGAATACAATACGTAAAATTCGGTGGTATATGAAAAAAAAATTCAAGAAATGTGATTATAATTAAAGATTATTAACATTATTGAATAGACATATTCAGATTCTAGTTGGACTTCTATGATTACAAAAAAAAATGACATATGTTTTTATCTTTATTTTTTTGTAGCTAACTTTATCTTATGGAAAAATAAAAGATAAATAATTATTTCAAGATCCAGTATATAAAAAAATACAAATCTATGACATCAACAACTTATAAACTTCAATAGACCAAATACTTTTTCAATGAGCTTTATTTTTCAGTTTAGAGATCGATGATATTTCACTATGATAGAGAGATAGTCAAACACATTGCAGCCAACTCAATGTTCTACGTGTAGACAAAGCATATCAATTATCATTTTATTTGAAATAAAATTTAGGATATTTTGATCACTACAACCTACATACCTATTAGTGTGCTGAGTAAGAACATCTTCATGCAGACTATTAGAGGACCATAATTTTTTTTCCACTCTTCTAAGCTAGGAATACATGATATGCATGCATTAACTTGAGAAAGGTGTTCAATTTTTAGTTTAGTATTTATTGTTTGGGAATACACAACTTGTGAGCTTCCCCAAACCATAAATGTGGAATTATATGTTTCCAAAATACTATATTTCATTTGTATTATAATTATTTTTCTTTTTTTCAAAGATTTTCTACTCTTTCTCTCTCTCTCTCTACTCTATGCATATCCAAAATACTACTTATTTACACTTGATTAAATAAGTCACGAAAAAAATATAAAAATAAAATATTTTTATAGAATATTTATCAATTTAGAAAATATTCATAATATAATTTTTTTGATAGTTGGTTTGGTGTCTACATAAAAAAAATATTTCCACATAATATTGATGTCAATAAAAATAATATTATTAAAGTAATATAACAAATATATTTTATATGTGGGATTTAAAGTAATTTTGTTACATCTATAAATTACATTAAGATTTAATATTAATTTGATATTTTCTTGTCATGGTTATAAATGAGCTAACAGGACAACTATGAAAATAGATACATTGATATATGCTATATATAGATAATATTTTCTTAATAATTGAAACTAGTAAATATTTAAATTGAAAATTAGATAGATAGCAAATTTTTGAGATTAAAAAATCTTAAAATAAAAGAATAAAAATAAAATATTTAATTTGTAACCTTGATTTTAAATTGAAAAAATCAATTTCTCAAAATATAATTATTTTTGAAATTTATGATTTATAATTCAAAAGAAAGACAATTTAAATAAAAATTAACTAAAAAATTAAAAAAAATGACCAAAATAAAGTATAATAGAAAAATATATGTTAGATTCAAAAAATAAATAATATTAAAAAAATAATTAATTACTCAATTTATGATTCATAATGTTTACTTTTTATGAGAACAAATATACATAGGATGGTTGTGATAGATAAGTATTTGATAAGATGAACGTGCAACTTATTAATCTCTTCTAAGAGATGCAAACTATAATAGGAAAAAAACTCTTCTTTGATAACTTATTAATCTCAACACTACATCCCTAATCTGAATAGAAAGAGTTGATCAATAAGACAAATTTCTTACTTACCAAACAAAGTTTTTCAAATGACTGCAAATTATTTTCCCTCCATTACATCTAAACACATCATGAGAAGCAGCTTACAAGACTATGAAATTTGCTTGAAAAACTTCTAATTGTATCATAAAAGACTACTAACCCACATACCTATCTTATATGGAGCTGGTGGGCTTTCTGTCGAGACCTGAACACATTGTATGGGTTGGTATCATTAACAGGTGGAGGAGGCTTCAGAATCAACCACACTCAATGCCACCAACCACTTAGAAAAAACATCAATAAGATGAAAATAATTCAAAACACAAATAAATAGCAAGCGGGCATTAGAATCTGCAAAAGCAACTCCCGTGATTCATTAACCATTGAAACTATTATTGATGAGTAATGTCAAACATAGAGATGTCAAAAGGGTCGTGTTATACCGGAACGGCCCATTATAGTGTAACTTATATGTATAGTTATATGTTGTTATGCATATAGTATATATAGTTATAAATAGTTATATACAATTAAACATATAGTTATATATAGATATATTCATACGAGTAGTTATAAGTAGTTATACATAAATATATATAAAGTTATAAACAAATATATAGATTTACATACACACACACACACACACACACACATATATGTATACATAGTTACAGATATAGTTATATTTAACTATTCAGAGTGTTATATAGTTATCCAAATATTTATATATAGTTATACACATATAGTTAAACATAATGTTGTATGTTGTTATACATGTAATTATAAATATAGTTACATATGGTTATACATACAGTTATCCATATAGTTTTTTTTTACTAATGCTTATTTATTAATTATAACCCTCTCTTTTGGTAGAGGAATACCGTTAGTACAAACTAAAGCTACCCATTTCCATTTTACACCAACTTCCATACTCTATTTTCTATTACAACTAACTAAATCAAAATTCTAAGAATAAAATTCTATTGTGGTTATTTTCCGCTTTCTGCAATTCTCGTTGTTATTTTTAAGGCCCCCATTTTAGAGATTGTATCTCCCTTAGCTCTTCCCTCCTTGGATTTAATTGTCTTCTATCATCCTTCTCTGTTATGATTCCTTAAGCCTCATTATTTTGCGCCCACTTTGTATCCTTTCTCCGACGCTTTGTGATCTTTCTATAGCTTGCAGTTTCCGAATCCATTTCAGCAGCACACTTTATATCCTTCCTCAGAAGCTTTATGTTCTTTCTATAGCTTGTGGTTTTCGCCTCCCTTACAGACTTCACCCTTAACCTTATAGACTCCACACTTAATCTTACAAACAACATTGCATAGTTACCCATACAGTTATACTTATATTTATACATGTAGGTAAATATATTTTTTCATTAAATTTTATATATTTATACATATAGTTATGTATAGGTATAGATATAGTTAAATACATTTTTATATAGTAATATATAAAAATATATATTAAATATACGTTGTTAAAATATATAATTAAATATAGTTATGTATATTGTTTTTATAGTTATACATATAGTAAAAGATAATTATTTATAGTGATATGTTCTAATACCTATATTATATTTAGTTATAAATAGTTTTATATATAATTATATTTAATTAAATATATATTTACATATAAATGTTGTTATAAGTTTTAATTATAATTATAGTTACATGTGTGATTGCACACATAGTTATCCATATATTTTTATAAATGTAGTTATACATGTTGTAGATGTAGGTATATATAGTTTTTCATGTAAATATATATATTTAGATATATGGTTATGTATGTGTATTGATGTAGATAAATACATTTATATATAGTAATATGTTGATATACATATTGTTAAATACATTTATATATTGTTATATATATATATAGGTATATATGTATATATATATATGTATGTATATGTATATGTATATATGTATGTATATTAAATATAAGTTGTTATATTTATATATAGTTTGTATACTATTTTTATAGTTATACATATAGTAAAATACACTTATATATAGTCATATGTTATTAATCTTGGGATTATCATATTTACATAATTTATTATGTAAATATTAAATATGTTGTTATATACACACTGCTCACCACAAACACCAACACCCACTTTGTGACTAACACATTTGTGGAAATATACAAACTACCAAAAGCCTGTCTAAGTGGCAAAATACATGGAAAAAAGATGAATATATCCGTGTCGAGAATTAGTAAACCAAGTTTTATGGGAAAATATACATGCTAGGAAAAAGATGAATCCTTGATAATTTATTGATTAAGTACCGCATGAACTATGGCATAGTGTTGAAAATCTTAACTCATGACAAATAATATTAGAGGAGGATTGAAATGATAATATAAATGTGAAGACTATTCTTATGACATTGGTGACCAAAGTATAATCTATCTCAAAGACAATATATGTAGTAAATGAAATTTGATTGGCAACAATTCAAATATAATCACACCTTGTTGGTCAACATTGCATCCAAGAGGTCTATAAGTGATGATAAGGCAAAATCAATTCAACATGAAACCAATGATTAACATTGCATTACCTATATTATTGTGTTGAAATTATTGGCTCGTGACAAGTGATATCATAGATGATTTGAAATAACAATATATATTTAAAGTGAATACAATTTGAATGATCTTAGTGATTGAAGTCAAAGTGTAATTTTTTCCAATAACAATACAAATAGTAAATAAAACTTGGATGACAATGATTCAAATATAATTATTATCTTGTTGATTAATGATTCAACTATAATTATTGTTTTGGGATTTTTCTTTTTTCTTGAATTATATCACATTTTTTTCAATTCATATATGGTAGATGGTTACAACAAACATCACCTTGTGAATATATCTTTTTGATCAGTTAATAGAATACTTCTTACTCATATGTTTGAAGGCGCAATTTATAAAATTACAATGCAGTAAGACAAATGGGATGGCATTATAGAGTGGACCGTCATGATAGAACAAACATTATGTGTAATTGACTCACAAGGACTAAATAATAATCATGAATTCATTTAAATAAATCTTGCTAATAAATTACATGATAATATAAAATTGATTGGGTTTGGATGTGATATATAGATTATCACTGACTTATAATTATAGTTTATGTGACTCAACACAAATATAATTTTGATTACTAATATTTTGTATGATAAAATATACAATATATGAAAAACTTTAGAGATATCTTTATGATGAATTACATAATTTTTAATGAGGTTAGAAAGGTTCAGTTAATTTGAAGTAGTTGAGCATAAGTCAAGAACTTGATAATGAATAAAAAATTTGGTTAATCCTATATAATTTGATCATGATCAGGAGTTTTACTTGATGAGCATGCTCTTGATCAAAACTAATTTAACATAAAGTACCCGCCTGACAACAACCTGTTCATCTTCCCAAAAGTGCCACGCCGCCACCGCGGGATTCCAAGGCCACCTTGCTTTTGTCAGGTGTAGTGGACCATGCATGTCTTACACTTGACTTACTTTCTTTCCCAAAAAATTATAACTCGTGAATAAAAGTTTGAATGAAACTCTCAAACTTTTCAAGAATTGCTTGATTACGTCTCTCTAATTAATTATTGATATTCCTGTACCTAATGGTTCATACCAGGTAAATCGTTTCTCATAGGTACTAATAAATATGATTGCTTGGAATCGACTTGCCACTAACAATGTGATAACATGGAGGTGTCACAAATTCAAAATTTAGCAAGAAGATATTACATGGTGCTTACTGGAAAGAATATATGCTATTGTTCTTGTCATATATTGCATTCCAATGGCATGTGGTTGTGAAGTTGAAGAAGACATTCAAATTTTGTTTACATAATTAGCATGATCAACTTATCATTTGAGCTCTTTTGGAAAAATAAAAAAAAATTATCATATTTGTGCAACTCAAAACAGGTAATTATTAGTTAGAATTGCGAACATAACTATTAGTGATTATTTCAAATTATATATTTCTTCCTCATGGTTAGTATGAAAAAAGATATTTTTTATATCTAGTTGATGTATCTTTTATCTATAAGATATTGCCGTTGATATAAGAATTTGTAAAGAGATTATCTTAGTCACTTAAGAGAACGTATTATGGTAATCAATACCAAATGTATAAGTAAATTCTTTAGTAATAAATTTTACTTAAGGTGATTTACCTTCTTACCTTGAATGGTCTTTACTATGAACATGCTTCTATAATAAATAATAGATATTCTCGTATGTCATGGTACTAGTTTCTATGCCTTATCAGAGTGAAGAATATTTATCTTTTCTAATATGATGTGACATCATGCTAGGTGAGTTAATGTCTCAGAAGGAGACCTGTGTAGTTTAGTACCATTAAGATAAGTAATAAAATAGGTTAAAGAAGAGATAATGTATGAGTATGATATTATCTCTGAAATCTGATGTTGGATATAATTTATATGTTTATTTCAGGGAGAAATTAGAAGATTAAAATTAGAAGGTTAAAATTAGAAGGACCAAGTTTCTCATAGGACTTTCCTCTCTTTTGAACAAGTTTTGCTTCTTCCATCCTCTTAGTATAGATACTATGTCTTGTATGGTCAAATCTATTTCATATTGACTCATCCTGATTGGTGAGCGAAGTAGACAAGGAGGGAACTAAATCGTATGGATTGGAGGGAGGTTCTCTTTCTAGGGAAATTTCATTCTCTCCAGATTCAATTTGTTTTGTACTTGTTGGTATACATGATGACTTAATGATAGTTTCATTATAATAAAAATCAACACTTTTAGATGTAGCTAATAGATGACTCTTTCTTCTAATGAGCTAAAAGAGATTATAGAAGAATAAAAAAATAATAATAAATTCATTTATATTTTTTAGATCTTTGCTCTATAAGTTGATTAAAGAATGATTTATGTTCAAAAAAGATAAAAATATACTCGTTAATAATTTATTAGGCTTTGGAGAAAAACATTTATATATTTTTCAAGTATTTGAATAATCACGAAAAACATATTTGATCACCTTAAATATCAACATGTTACATTCTAGTGAAAGGTCATGAACAAAATAAATACTTATAATTACTATAAGAGATATAAGATAAGAAATGGTACATGATGAGAAATAATAAAAGAATACATTCAATTAACGAAGTCATTTGTGATTAAGATTATATCTCTTTGAAAATAATTTAAAATATTTATATCAAAGAAGAGTGCATGTGTCATCTAAATAAAAAATATTTTTTCTGTTAACCTATTATGTGTGTGAATGCTAATACAAGAAGTTTGCTATATGATTATATGATGAGTATAATAAATATTGAAACCATTAGACATATTCTAGTACATTATTATTTTTAATATTTTTTAATATTTTTTAATATTTTTTAATATTTTTTAATATTTTTTAATATTTTTTAATATTTTTTATATTTTTATTCAATTTATTTTTTATTATTTTATTAAATAATTGAAAAAAAAAGATCTATTATTTAAAATAGAAGAGAACTAACCAAGTAAAACATGAATATTTATTAATAAAAATAATAAAATATATAAATTCATATTGAGTTTTATCTCTACTAGGTTTTCATACGTTTGTATATCAAATCGAATGATTATTTATTTACACAAGTTTTGAGGGCATGATAAGATTTTTTAGTGTACTTTCATGATTGACATCTATTATACTCTAGTATGGAGAATGTGAATACTAGGATCTAATTTTTTAGTTGTTCAAATATTAATGACAAAATCGAGAATGAATAAATTATAGATCAATAATACTCGGCATAATAGTATAACTTATTATAGAAGAAAGAATATATAATTCATCATGCTTAAAACTAAAGAAAATCTTCAACAAAGTATATGCTCCTACTTAGAAATATTAGTGGCAAACAACTCATAACAAAAGACAATCTAGATATTAAAAAATAATAAAAATTCAAAAAAAAAAATAATAAGTTGGAATATTATCATAATCAAGAATTTTTGATAATTTGTCATTATTTATTATGACATTTATGGAATTAGAATAAAAATAAATAAATAAGAAGCTATAACTTGTAATGTGATTATTGCCTCATGAGTCTATAACTCAAGAGAATGAATTGAGAAGATGAGTGACAAGAGCATTAGTATTTAGAGGGTAAGAAGTATTTATTATTGTCTTGGAGAAAAAGGTTATGCATTCATATCCATTAAGTATCTTTGTGAAAGAATTTTAGAAGAATTCTGGATAGCTTTGATAGTGGATTATTTCTCTTAATATTTTTAGATTCATTTCTGAAAATAATTGTCAATATTTTTCTTTAGGATGTTTTTACTTTCTATAATATATGTAATGTTGGAAAGTTTTATCTTATCTTCATACTGACATCATATAATTGTTCATCTGTCTGACACTAACGAATGGTTTTTATTAATGATTAAAAAAACCTAATAACCTTAAAAAAAATCTTAGCATAATTTTGGAATGGTTTTTAGGTTTTTTTTTTAAACCTAAAATCATAAAAAAAATAAAAATTACATTTTTTTTTTGGAATTCAGATTTGGAATGGTTTTTGATTCGAAATGGTTTTTGTTCCAAAATGGTTTTGAAAATGAAAAACCATTCCGTTTGATTCCCTACTCCTGACTTTTCATAGCGGCTCCTCCTGATATTTTGGGTCAGTTTGATAAACCATTAAATTTTTTAAAACCATTGAAAATGAAATTTTTTTTTGTTTTAATTTTTCAATGTGTTTAATAAAAATTTTTGGGATCTATTAATTGAAATTTTTAATGAAAAATTATTGAAAATAATAAGTAGTTAGAAACCTAGGGGTTGTTTGATAAACCATTGAATTTTTTCAACCCATTGAATTTTTTCAAACCATTGAATTTGTTCAAATCATTGAAAATGAAAATTTTCAATAGTTTTAATTTTTCAATGTGTTTGATAAAAAATTTTAGGGATTTCTTAATTTAAAATTTTAAATGAAAAATAATTAAAAATAATAAGTAGGTAAAGACCAACTAAATGTTGAATGGAGAAAATTTTCAACAAATTTTTTTTTAAAGTTACAATTTTGTTCTTTTTTTTCTTTCTTTTTCGTGTTCTCATTCATACTATAGTTCAGTTTGTGAACCTGTCTTTTCCTCCTCTTTTCTCAACCACCACAAATCCTAACCCAAACTCTAACCCTCTTTTATGATTTATTTGAGATAGGAAATAGCAAATCAACTAGTTGCTCATTAATTTTTATTTTTATATTAAAAGTTTGGATAGTTTTAAAGAGTTAAGATTTTATTGGTTATTTTTTGAATATTTTTATTTTTTTTTTGGATTTATGATTTATTTATGGATATGTTTTTAGAGATTTTATTTTTTATAATAATTAATAATTGTAGTGAAAAATAAAATTTTATTAGAAATTCTATTTATATTGGATAATATGTAATATAATAATAATAATATAGGTACATATATAAAATATATTATTTTCAGCATTTACAGTTATCAAACAATATATTTATCTTCAGCATTCAATTATCACTAATTAATCAAATAGTTTTTCAATACAAATTCAATGCTTATAAAATTCAGCACTTAATTTTTCAGACCCCTACTTAGAGCTTATTTGATAAAATTGAAAAAATTAAGAACTGAAAAATAAGTGCTGAAACATAAGTGATGAAAAATTAAGTGCTGAATTTTAAAAGTGTTGAATTTGTATTGAAAAACTATTTGATAAATTATTGAAAATTGAATGCTGAAAATAATAATTTTGTTTGATAACTTTAAATGTTGAATGCTGAAAATGATGTTTTTTATATTTTTACCATTATTATTAATGTAGTTCATATTATTCAAATTAAATAGAATTTCTAATAAAATTTAAATTTTCTGTGCTATTATTAATTTTTATTTAAAATAAATTTACAACAAATATTTCCATTATTATATAATAAAATTCAAATTAAACATAAAAATGTTTATTAAAAAAAATTAATTTGAAACTAGTTGAGTTGCTATTTTCTCTCTTAAATTAATCATACAAATTTGATCAGCTTGTGCAGTTCTTCTTCCAACTTGTAGTAGACCTTCATGATTATTTTGAGGTATTTCTGAATTTTCACCATAATCATTTTTATCATGCTTTAAAAAAACATCAGTAATTCATAATTTTTGGATATAATTATGTATATCTACGCAAGCAATAATAATATTTCTTTGAACTTGAAAAGGATATGGTGTCATCCTTTTTAGGATTGGAAAATGAGCTTTCAAAATACCAAAAGTTTGCTCAATGACATTCCTCAATTTGACATGTACATAATTGAATGTCTCTACTTTTGTATGAGGGCGGATAACATTGCGAAAATTAGGCAACTAATATCATGCATTATGGTAAGGCGCCATAAACCCTCGAGTATGTGGATATACAGCATCACAAAGATAATATATATCTACAAAAAAATATAATTTTAAAATTAATTATGAATTTATTAAAAAAATGAGAAGAGAATAATACTTACCTGGTAGAGGTATTAGAAAATTATTTTCTGGATTATGCATAGTCTCTGAAAAAACTCTTGAATCATGTGTTATGCCTTATTATCCTGCCCAAACAAATATAAAAATCATATTGAAGTCACATATTGCTAGAACATTTTGATAACATTCTCCTCTTTCTCTTCCTCTATAAGGAACTTATTTGGCATATGATATCACAAAATTAACAAGTGTCTCGTCAAGTGCACCAATTACACCCTATTCATTAAAAAAAATATTAATATAATGATAATTATAACAATAACATGAACACCAAGAAGCTAAAAAAAACTAAAGTAATCCCAATTTTTTTGCATTCATCCGGATCTAAGCAATTCTGATTGCCTTTTGCTTTTGTGAAAATATCATCCACTATTCTCTGTATGCTTTGCTTTCACAAAAAATGCTAGAGGCTGCAATGTACAAAGGTTCATCTATAAGTAAAGTTGCAATCTCATCCAACTTCTTATTACATTCTTCAATGCTAGGTCCATCTGATTGCTCCAATGTACTTAGAACAACTAGCAAATTTTCATCAAGATCTCCTTCTTTGTTTTTCCCCTGGTTCTTTCTTTTTGGTAGACTTTTTTTTATGATGAAGGGCTTGGTGAAGATTCAGGCTCTATTTCATTGTGTGTACAAAAATTCTTTACAGTTGGATGAGTACTTGATGAAAAGTTGTCGGTACCATTTTTAGGCAACTCTTGTCTAGATGGACCCCATGAATCTTACTCGGTAACTATAATGCCATCAAAGAGTGATCTATTCTCATATGCAAATTGTAGCCTAGTATATTGAAATTGTTTTGCATCTGGAATTTTCTGTTATTCAAATCATTGTAATTAGGAAATAGTAGTTAAATTTATTTTTTCAAAAAATTAACAAAAGAAATGAGCTATACCTTGATATACACTTTCCACTCTTCTAAAGTCCGGTCAATTGTATTAGTTACTGGATTATAGCCATTGCCATACTTACCTATAAAATTCGACCACACCGTGTATTTATGTTTTAAATAATTCTATTCATTTTTCAATTATTTTTGAGTGAAATTTAAATTTTTGATCTCTTTAAAGTGATTTAAAATTTTATTCTATGATTCAACATGCAAGCTACCACCCCTTTTCCCCAAAATATTTTTCTGGTCAAGACACAAATCTAAAAAAATTTTAACTTGTGTTGAGTCTTTCAACTTGTTCTAGTAGAATCAAAAGAAGTCATTCCTACATAAGATAAGTAACTAAAAGTTATTTTAAATATAATCTTTCATCAAGTTAAATAATAGACAATAAATACAAATTTACATACATAAACAAATAAATCAACAAAAAAACTCACATTAATGCATAAAATATAATATACAACTCATTCACATGTATAACCAACATACACAAAATGTGTTGAAATAGATTACATAATAAAGAAAAAAGAAAAAATTTGCTTAGAGAAGTAGGGATGAAAAACATAAAACCACAAAATGCAAAAATACATGACATAACCACAAAACCAATATTTTGGATGAAAATTAAAAATATAGAACAAAAATTCGAAATAGTAATATTCAAAACTATTTGGAAATCAAAATTTTCTCATTAAAAAAATACATTCGGGATTCTAACTTCTAAGAAATCTGGAAATCAAAGTATTGTAATAAATAAGATTTTGTTTTTGTTTTTGATAATTAAATCGTAATTAAAAGGGTTTTCATGAAGAACATAGATTTTGGAATTTGGATTTCATCTAGAGAACAAAATGAAAACAAACTGATTAATAACATTAATATCAAATACCCCAAATACATAAGAAATCCCAAAAATTAACATCATTAACATTAATTTTGCCCACGGAAAAACCATGACAAATACACTTCCGAAATGAACAAAAACCTTGCACGAGAAGAAATATATTTTAGCGTTTATGATGTTGACGACGGAAAATGAAATGTGAGGAAATATTTGTAAGGACAAAATCATAATTTTATTTAATCTCTAATGTTGAGCATCTTCAGCGTTCCATGATAAGTAGGTCTCGACCTACTTAAAATTTTCAATAAATTTCTCTTAAAATTTTAATCAATCAGCTCCAAGCACTTTTTATCAAACACACTTAAAATTTTAAACCATTATAAATTTTAATTTTAAGTGCACTGAATTGTTTAAGTGCGTTATCAAATAGCACCTTAATGTTGAATGAAAAAAATTTTCAATAAAATTTTTTTAAAAGTTTCCATTTTATTCTTTTTTTTCTTTCTTTTTCTTTTTCTCATTCATGCTATAGTTTAGTTTGTGAATCTCTCTTCTCCTCCTCTTTGCTCTACCACTACAAATCCTAACACTAACACTAACACTCTTTCATGATTAATTTGAGAGAGAAACTAGCAAATCAACTAGTTGCTCATTAATTTTTATTTTTATATTAAACGTTTGGATATTTTTAAATAGTTTAGATTTTATTGGTTATTTTTTAAACATTTTATTTCTTTTTGGATTTATGATTTATTTATGGATATGTTTTTAGTGATTTTATTTTTTATAATAATTATAATTGTAGTGAAAAATAAAATTTCATTAGAAATTCTATTTATGTTGGATAATATGTAATACAATAATAATAAGGGTAAATATGTAAAATATATTATTTTCATCATTTATAATTATCAAATAATCTATTTATCTTTAGTATTCAATTATCAGTAATTTATCAAATAGTTTTTTAATACAAATTCAATACTTATAAAATTCATCACTTAATTTTTTAGCACTTATTTTTCAGTGCTTAATTTTTTCAACAAATTTTTTTAAAAGTTATCATTTTGTCTTTTTTTTTATTTCTTTTTTGTTTTCTTATTCACACTATAGTTTAGTTCGTGATTCTATCTTCTCCTTCTTTTTTCTCCACCAAAATAAATCCTAATCTAAATTCTCTTTCATGATTAATTTATGAGATAAAAAAGTAAATCAACAAGTTGTTCATTTTTTTTTTAATATTAAAAGTTTAGATAGTTTTAAAAAATTTAGATTTTATTGGTTATTTTTTAATATTTTTATTTCTTTTTTAGATTTATGATTTATTAATAAATATGTTTTTAGTAATTTTATTTTTTATAATAACTAAATATTGTAGTGAAAAATAAAATTTTATTAGAAATTCTATTTATGTTGGATAATATATAATATAATGATAATAATGGTAAATATGTAAAATATATTATTTTCAACATTCAGCTTTTATAGTTATCAAATAATATATTTATTTTTAGTATTTAATTAACTGTAATTTATCAAATAGTTTTTCAATACAAATTCAATACTTATAAAATTTAGCACTTAATTTTTCAGCATTTATTTTCCAGCACTTAATTTTTTTAGTTTATCAAACAAGTCATTTGTTTTGTTTTTTTAAACTATTTTTGGATTTTGGTCTTTCAAATAGTTTTGTTTTTGGACGTGCGAAACCCTAGAAGTTTTCTTCCACACCTCCCTAGTTTCATAGCGGCTCTTTGATCATCGGTAATGGCACATTCGATTCCCAAAATGGAATCAGATATTCAAATGATGTTGGCTCAAGTGCATCTTGGGACGAAGAACTATGACTTCCAAATGAAACGATACGTTTTCAAGTGGTATAATGATGGTAATATTTAATTGTATGTTAGTCAGGTGATGCTTTTTTGACTATCACATGGTTAGTAAATTTATTACATGGTCAATAAATTTATCGCATGGTTAGTAAATAAGTAAATTTATTAAAACTATTTAATAATCCTATTCTATAATTAATTGAATTTTTATATAATATCATGAATAATTAAGTATGAAATGATATCAGTATGCTTAATTATTTCGAGAATAAGCATACAAAACTATTTTGATTAAGTAAGCATAATGACATCATGCTATTATGAATAAGTAAGCATATTGGCATCATGCTATTATGAATAAGTAAGCATATTGGCATCATGCTATTTTGATTAAGTAAACATAAAAAACTATTATGAATAAGTAAGTATGATATGATATCAGATTTCTATCTGATATCTGATATCATGCTTACTTATTTTGAGAATAAGTAAGCATACAAAACTATTTTGATTCTTATCTGATATCATGAAATTTATATAATTATTTGAATTGTTCCCGAATATTATTATTATGAATATTTTTTATATTATTTTGAATAGAATTGGATAAACTTCAGCTGGCTGCCAGGGTAATTGTCGTGATGGAGAATCCGCATGATATTATAATGCAATCTGCAAGGCCCTACGGGCAAAGAGCAGTGTTGAAGTTTTTCCACCATACTGGCGCACATGCAATTGCAAGAAGGCACACTTTTGGCACTTTCACGAATCAGCTGCAAACAACATTCAGTGAGCCTCGCCTATTGATCCTCTTAGACCCCAGGACTGACCACCAGGTTGAATCCATCAGCTCTAAGTCTAACCTTACTTCTCAGTGTTAATGCACATAGGTACATCTAACAACCCCTGAGCCTTACTTTGCATTTGCATTGCAACCCATCAAGGAAGCCACCCTAGGAAACATACCCACCATTGCTTTCTGCGACATGGACTCCCCCATGTGGTATGTAGACATTGGAATCCTAGCCAATAACAAGGACAAGCACAATGTTGGATGCTTGTTTTGGCTTGTGGCCAGAATGGTTTTGTGGATGTGTGGATCCATTTCTCAACTCCATAAGTGGGTGGTCATGGTATGTGCAAAAATCTCAGATTATGCTACTACCCCTGCTGATGCAATGTTGCCTATTGATTTTTTGTTGTTCATGTTGATCTCTTTTCTTTTCTTTTTCCCTTGGTAGGTGGACTTGTTCTTCTGCAGGGAGCCTGAGGATGCCAAGCCACAGAAAGAGGAGGAAGCAGCTGTACAATCTCTTGATTATGCTGCCCAACCTTCAGTTGACTATGGGCTTGCTTCTGAATGGAGAAGCATTATTATAGCTGATAGCCAGTGAGCCCTGACTGCGGTCTTTCAGCCCCCCATCTCTGCTGTTTCTTCTGCTCTTCCTTCTAGTTATTTTCCTGAGCAAGGTGTTTTTTCTGCCTTCCTCTTTAACCATTTTGTAAATGTCATCTATTTGCTCATTTCTGGTTACTGTTTCTTTCTAACTATTTCTTCCTTAACTATTCCTTCCTTAACTATTTATTCTATATTTTCTTCATTGCGGCAGCTGCTGCTGCATTTCCTAGACAATGGGATCAACCAGCAGCTCCATTGTCGGCCACTATCCCTGTCGCTGCCAGCTTGGATGAAAATTAGCCAGCCATTCAGCTCATGCCATCTTATTTGTTTGCATCCTTTTTTTGTTGTTTTTTGGATTTTGAAAAGCTGGGAAATCATGTTTTGTGGGTTTTTTGTGTAACAACTTATTGAATAATTTTCTCATTCGGTGGACTGAAGAAAAAAAAAGTTCATTTGTGCTACTTACGTTTCTATGCTATGTTGTATTATTTGCCACGATCATTCATGATCAAACTTGCTTGGTCAGGATTGTAGGCCATGTTTCTGATACTAAATAGCAACAGTCTCAAATGTTGCATTGCCCAATAAACCATGAAACCCTAATTATGAATGGACACATTTAAGTCTTTTTTCTATAGAGTTTACCATGTAGGATAGGAGCAGAAGGAAGCTTTCTTTTCTAGTTTGGAAACCCTAGAGAGTAGTGGCTCATGGTCCTTTATTGTGAGATCCTTGAGAAGAAACTCCTGCTCAGAGAGATGGTAAAGATCTTTTTCTTCAAGTGGGTCACAATCAAGTATACCTCTTGCGATCTAAATTCATGTGAGGAATACACCATGAACATGACACAATTCAATTGTCTATACTCCTCTTTAATTATTGTGTAAAATTCTTGGTCTCCTCTTTGGATATATTATGTAACAAAAAATATCTCTAGTAAGGTCCATCTTCTTGCTCTTGAATATATTGAATTATATTCTTTTAATTCTAATTCTGTCATGGCAATCTCATTTCATGTTGTGCTAGACCACCCTTAAATTGCTAACTTCATATTGGACATAACTGATATAAAACAAAAATGGCACAGATAATATCAATAATATAAAAGAAGAATAATACAATAAAATTCAAAAGAAATTTATGATAATTGTTTTTTTTAAAAGAAAAATTGATACTCAGGAATTTGAAGGCTGAGAATCTTCTAAAGAGATATAATAGATCCTGGATATCATGTGATTTTGGGAGCACCTCTACCATTCACAAGAATTTTCAGAGTCTTGAAAAAATGGGAATCGAAGAAGACAACATAAGAATGCAAACCACTACTCCTGCCTATAGGGCACTAGAGGTCAAAACAAACGTGGGATTTTTCTTTTGAAAATAAATGGTTTCAACAACATGTCAAATAGCTGAGTTTTTTTAAATTTCCTGACATATAGATGGTGGATCTATTCCAAAGAGATCTTATCAATGAGGTGGACATATGGGTATGTCACCAGGTGAACTACACTTGGTGTGCATGCTCTGTGAGAGTAGTAGTATCATTTCAGACAGTTAATTGAAGCCTCTGCCCAACCCCTCCCCCCCCCACCCCCCCCCCCCCCCCATGCAACCTCTTGGATTGTCTTCTCTTCAGAATTTGCTATTTCAAAAATGCATTTGATGGAGAGTTGAAGCTGCAAATATTGAATGGGAATTATAGCATTCCAGAGTCTCCATCGTATAGTCCGGCATTGACCCGACTGATCTGTGACATGCTTCAGAATTCACCAGCTGACAGGCCAGAAATTGCAGAGGCAAGCACTTCACTCGATTGGTAACATGCCATGCATTGATAGACATGTTTTTTTAATCATTTGGGTCTTTGGATATTCCATTCTTTATATTATATTATTCTCCTCGAGATCATGCATGACTTTATTTTTTTTTTTGGGTTTCACAGGTCATATCCCAAGTTAGTCTGCTGCAAACTTGTGCACCTGGTGAATCATCTGATGCACTAAAAATAGGTACTCGTGAATGTGGCTCTATTTTATCTTTGTTGGATGAGAGTGTTTGATTGTCATCCACGGTCACTATGAAGATATATTTGCATTTTGGCGAGGTCACAAAAGTACATCCAGGCACACCTCTTTTTTCATTGCAAGAACTAATTATAAAAGTCACTAGGTGTTGGTGCATAATCTGTTTGAGTCCCACATTATATAATTAGTTATTATTTTAAAATATATAATAATTTAAAATTAAATAACATAATTAAAAATATGAAAATAAGTCATTATAATCACACAGAATAATTCAAAAATCAATAGTAAATAGATATTCTTATACTAATAATTCCAACCGTTAATAAAAAAGTCATTACAAAATCATGAAATAAAAAATACACTCGATAATAATGCTTAGTGTAATCTTAAAAAAATGTATATCAAAATTATGAAATAATGTGACTAGAGCAGATTGTTGCAACTTAAATTCACTTTTTCAAGGTTTATTAGCACCCCCACTTAATAATTAAATAGTAGAAAATTGTCCAATAGACATAAGTTTTCTCAGCTGGGTTAGGGGTTACTCTTCCAGCACTTCTCTCTTTGGGAAGGAGGTTGTAATTTACTATTCGTAAGTCTACTTCTCAACTAGGTTTCTATTTTAATCATCCTTTATGTTTTTTTTCCTCAAGGCCACATGAGCTTTCCACTAGACATACGCACGCATCCCTATGAAAACACCCATGAGAACCTTGTGCACTATCAAGAAAGTAGGAAGAGGGGACTTCAAGTGAATGCAGTGACGTTCCTTGATGATTTGTAAATTTGTCATGATAATAATATAAATTCATATCATATTTTATAGATAACTAACATGTCTATTATTATTATTATTTAGTTCAATTTGAAAGCTGAGAAGTCAATTTTTTTTTCTGGGATAGAGATACATGAAATACAGATTTTAACAAGATAAAAGTGACTTGTTTTAAATGTGTGTGTGTGTACTCTGTTAATAAACAAATATAGGAGCTGCTGCAAAGCATGTGAATGTGGAGGAATGTGAAAGTCAGCTTGGTGCTTTTTTGTCTACTCAAAATGCAAAGGATTCGCATCTTTTTGATAATCAGATTCAGACCAGGGCTATATCCAAAAAAGGACTAGGCTGCGGCACATCGGGACACCATGACAAGAGTCCCACGAGTCATATTACTCTAGTCGATGCCACTCATCCCATTGATAAAATTACAGGAGAATTTGATAGTCTTAAGTTCACTTCTCAAGTTAGCAGCAGCAGAGGCAGCAATAGTGGCGGTAACAGTAGCAGCAACAAAACAAGGAAAGAAGCAATCAGGGAAGAAACAGAGAGGCTTAAACAAAAGGTACAACAGGCCATGATGAAAAAAGGGGGAAATAGACACCAAATTTGAAGAGCTATATGTACATATAATACTACAGTATTATATGAACATATATACTCAATATATCTACATATATACTATATTATATGCACATATATACTTAGTATATAAGTACATATAATTATGTAGTATATATGTACATATATACTCAATTTATATATCCATATAATATTGTAGTATATATGTACATATACTACAGTAATATATGTAATTAAGTAGTGAAATGTTAGTACATATGTACTTATATACTATAGTATATATGTACATATATACTGTAGTATTATATATTTATTAATACATAACTTTATTTATTTTGATTTGATTGACTAGTTTAATTTTCTTATAGATATGGTACCACAAAGTTTTCCATACAAAGCTTGTAGAAGTGAAGAGATTTTTCACTAGACATGACACACCCCAACTAGGACAGCTTTGTCGCAGCAGAAAGATGATGATAAGAGGAGCTGAGGAAGAGAAAGCAATGTCAATTTATGGATAAATTATAATTCATTCACTGTTATTAGATATATTGATGAATAAGATATAATAAAATTTTGTTATGTTTTTGTTTTAAGTATGTAAAATATAGTATAAGAATAATTTATTAACTGATTTTAATTTTTGTTAATTATAAATTATCTTTTATATTTTCTATTTTTATTCAATTTAATATTAAAACATAAAATTATTTAATTAAATTTTTTGAAAAAAAATAAAATAGTGAATAGTTTTGAAATGAAAATAGCTAGGGATTTTTTTCTTGCTAATTTAGCTAGGGAATTTTCCCTTGCTAAATTAGATAGAGAATTTTTTGAATCTCTAAATTAAGATCAAAATTAGCTAGGGATATTATTAATTTAGCTAGAGAATTTTTCGTCGCTAGAATTTTTTAGCTGGGGAATTTTTCCCTCATTATTTTTTAGTGATAAGTACTTTAGATTGGGAAATGTTTCGTCGTTATTCCATCATTATTCCTCTTTGGTGACGGAAAAAACTCATTTAGCTAGGGATTTTTCTCTTGTTATTTGGGATTTTTCTCTTGTTATTTGGGATTTTTCTTGTAGTGTATCTTCTACCTTGGGTTTTTTGTCTTGTATGTAGTAGGTGTGCACAAACATTGAGGCACACCATCACTAAGAGATCTATTGCATCAAATACCACGTATTAAGGCTGCTATAAGGGTACGCTTTTTTTGTGTATCATGTGTGTTTATTTTATGAGTAACTTTCATTTGAAGACTTACTTTTCTAAATAATCCAATATATCGATATTTTTTGGAATGAAAATAAATCTAGGTAACAATTGGATAAATTGACGTGTAATATTCAATTTTATTTTGATTGTTTGTTTAAATTTTTTGGTTCATATTTGAAAAGAAACCAATTGTGTCACTGATATTTATATGGACATGCATATATATGGAAGAAATATATGATGCTTTAGTATAATGTCTCTTCGCTACAAAAGCAGTATTAAATGGTCATTTAAAGTAACTTTCTGCTCCTGTGGAAAATTTGTTGAAATATAGTATTTCTTCTCTCTCTCTCTCTATATTTCTCTCTTTCTTTCTCCAAATATTATTGCTGGTCATCTTTTAGATATTTGTTGAAGTTGTATGACTATCAACTTAGATTCATTGTTGTTCATATCTATAATTAATGTTTTTATATGTCTGTGCAAGTTTGTGCGTACTCAAAAATTTGGATAGAGTTTTAGCCTATTATAGGTATATAAAAGGCTTGACTGGTCATCCTGGTGTTGGAAAGAGCATGTTAGCTTCTGAAGTTGTGAGATGCATGAATAAATTTTAGTCCCGCGTAGATGCAGCCTCATTTTTTGATTTGAAGACATCAGACATTGTCACGGTCCTTCCAATGGATGAGTTCCATCTTTATCGATCTCTGCTAGATCAAATGGAGGTTGAGCTTCTATTATCTTCATGTCATCTGAAACATTTTATTTTTGCATTCTCTCTCTCTCTAAATATAATTACTGGCTATCTTTTAGATATTTGTTGAAGTTGTATGACTATCAACTCAGATTCATTGTTGTTCATGTCTATAATTAATATTTTTATATGTCTGTGAATATGTTTGTGTGTACTCAAATATTTTGGGTAGAGTTTTAGTCTATTATAGGTATATATAAGGCTTGGCTGGTCCTCCTGGTGTTGGGAAGAGCACGTTAGCTAATGAAGTTGTGGGATGCACGAATAAATTATGGTCCCACGCAGATGCAACCTCATTTTCTAATTCGAAGCCATCAGACATTGCCATAGTCCTTCCTATGGATGGGTTCGATCATTACCGATCTCTATTGAATCAAATAGAGGCTGGGCTTATATTATCTTCATGCATTCTGATATATTTTATTTTTGCATTCTCTCTAAACATCATTACTGACAATCTTTTAGATATTTATTAAAGTTGTATGACTATCAACTCAGATTCAGTGTTATTCATATAAATAATTAATATTTTTATATGTCCGTGAATGTTTGTGTGTATTCAACTATTTTGGGTAGATTTTTTGCTTATTATAGGTATATAAAAAGCTTGACTGATCCTCCTGGTTCTAGGAAGAGCACGTTAGCTTTTGAAGTTGTGAGATGCACAAATAAATTCTAGTCCCACGCAGACTAAGCCGTGTTTTTTGATTCAAAGCTATCAGACATTGGCATGGTCCTACCCATGGATGGGTTCTATCTTTATTGATCTCTGCTAGATCAAATGGAAGTTGAGCTTCTATTATCTTCATGCATTGTGAAATATTTTATTTTTATCTTCTCTCTCTCTCTCTATCTCTTTCTCCAAATATCATTTCTGGCCATCTTTTAGATATTTGTTGAAGTTGAATGACTATCAACTCAGATGCATTATTGTTTATGTCTATAATTAATGTTTTTATATGTCTGTGAATATTTTTGTGTGTACTCGAATATTTTGGGTAGAGATAGCCTAATATAGATATATAAAAGGCTTGGCTGGTACTCCCATTGCTGGGAAGAGAATGTTAGATTCTGAAGTTGTGAGACACACGAATAAATTATGGTCCCATGTAGACGTAACCTTGTTTTCTGCTTTGAAGCCATCGGACAGTGCCACGGCCCTTCCTATGGAAGGGTTCCATCTTTAGCAATCTTTATTGGATCAAATGGAGGCAAAGTTTGTTTTATCTTCACGCAATGGAAACATTTTATTTTTGTCTTCTCTCTTTCTCTCTAAACATTATTGTTGGCTATCTTTCAGATATTTGTTAAAGTTGTATGACTATCAACTCAGATTCATTATTGTTCATGCTTATAATTAATGTTTTTACATGTTTGTAAATGTTTTTGTGTACTCAAATATTTTGGAAATAGTTTTAGCCTATTATAAGTATATAAAAGTCTAGGATGGTCCTCCTAGTGCAGGGAAGAGCACATTAGATTCTGAAGTTGTGAAAGGCATGAATAAAATCGAGTCCCATGCAAACACAACCTCATTTTCTGATTCAAAGCCATCATACATTATCACGTTAGCTTCGATGCCTTCATGTTCAATACGATGGCTCATATTCATGCCGAGTTGGGTCACTTTCATTCTTCAGCAATAAATTATTAAGGTCAAGACTTGAGGTGGGTTATTTCTTTTATCGTAGGAAGCTGTGATACGAAAATATGGCTATGATTTCTTCAATGGGGACTAGAGGAGCTGGGGGAGAGAAAGCAATGTCAATGTCAATGATAGATTAAACTTTATGCAGTGTCGTTAAATATATTGATGAAAATCTAATAAAATTTTGAAATATTTTTGTTTTAAATATGTAACATATTAATATCAGAATAATTTATTAACTGCTTTAATTTTTTGTTGATTATAAATTATCATTTAAAGTTTATGTTTTTATTCAATTTAATATAAAAATTAAAAATATGTAATATAATTTTTTGTAAAAAAAATAAAATAGTGAAAATAGTTTTGGCATGGAAAAAATAGTGATAATAGTGAAAATAAAATAGTGAAAATAGTAAAAATATGTTAATTTAGCTAAGGACTTTTCTATAGATCTAAATTATGATAAAAATTAGCAAGGGAAAAAATAAATTAAGCTAGGCAATTTTTTGTCATTAAAAATTATTTGCTAGGGAATTTTGACCTCGTTAATTTTTTGCGACAAGCACATTAGCTTGGGAAAACTTCGGTCATTAATATGTTGTTATTCAGTCTAGCAAAAGAAAAATCAGAATTTAGCTAGGGATTTTTCCATAGCTAAATGGGATTTTTATTGTAGTGGAAGAAAAAAAAGAATAAGAAGACTAAGAAACATTATAATAATAAGAAGAAAAAAAAGACTAAAGAAAATTATAAAAATAAGAAGAAATAGAAGAATAAAAAGAATAAGAATAAGAAAAATAAGATGAATAAGAAGAATAAGTAGAATAGAAAGAATATGAATAATAAGAAGAATAAGTAGAATAGAAAGAATATGAATAATAAGAAGAATAAGTAAAATAATAAGAATAAAAAGAATAAAAAGACTAATAAGAATAAAAAGAATAGGAAGAATAATAAAAATAAGAAGAATGAAAAGAATAAGAAGAATAAAAAACATAAGAAGAATAAGAAAAATAAAAGAATAAGAAAAATAAGAAGAATAAGAAGAATACAAAGAATAAGAAAAATAAAAAGAATAAGAAGAATAAAAATAAGATGAATAAGAAGAAAAAAAAGAATAAGATGAATATGAAGAATAGAAAGAATAAGAAGAATAAGACGAATAAAAAGAATAAGAAGAATAAAAAACATGAGAAGAATAAGAATAATAATAAACATGAGAAGAATAAGAAAAATAAGAAAAATAAGAAGAATAAGAAGAATAAGAAAAATAAAAAAAAATGAGAAGGATAAGAAGAATAAGAAGAATAAGAAAAATAAAAAAAATGAGAAGGATAAGAAGAATAAGAAGGATAAAAAGAAAAAGAAGGATAAGAAGAATAAGACGGATAAGAAGAATAAGAAGGATAATAAGAATAAGAAGGATAAGAAAGATAAGAAGAATACGAAGGATAAGAAGGATAAGAAGAATTCGAAGGATAAGAAGAATAAGAAGGATAAGAAGAATAAGAAGAATAAGAAGAAGAAGAATAATAATAATAATAATAATAATAATAATAATAAGAAGAATAATAAGAATAAGAAGAATAAAAAGTATAAGAAGAAAAAGAAGACTAATAATAATAATAATAATAACAAGAATAAGAATACTAAGAAGAATAAAAAGAATACAAAGATTAGGAAGAATTCGAAGAAAAGAAGAAAAATAAAAATAATATGAAAAATAAGAAGAATAAGAAGAAAAAAAGAATAAGAAAAATAAGAAGAATTTGAAGAATAAAAAGAATAAGAAGAATCAGAAGAATAAGAAGAATAAGAAGAATCAGAAGAATAAGAAGAATACGAAAGATAAGAAGAATAAGAAGGATAAGAAAAATAAGAAGGATAAGAAGAATAAGAAGAGGAATAATAAGAATAAGAAGAATAATAAGAATAAGAAGAAGAATAATAATAATAAGAATAAGAAGTATAAAAAGAAAAAGAAGACTAATAATAATAAAAATAAAAACAAGAATAAGAATAATAAGAAGAATAAGAAAAATAAGAACAATAAAAATACTAAGAAGAATAAAAAGAATACAAAGATTAGGAAGAATTCGAAGAATAAGAAGAAGAATACAAATAATATGAAAAATAAGAAGAATAAGAAGAAAAAAAGAATAAGAAAAATAAGAATTTTAGAAGAATAAAAAGAATAAGTATAATTTGAAGAATAAGAAGAATAAGAAGTATAAGATGTATAAGAAGAATAATAAGAATAAGAAGACTAAAAATAATAAAATGAATAAGAAGAATTAAAAGAAAGTTGAATTAGAAGAATACGAAGAATAAAAAGAATAAGCCGAATTAGAATAATCAGAAGAATAAGAAAAATTATAAGAATAAGAAGAAAAAAATGACTAATATGATTAAGACGAATAAGAAGAATAAGAAGACTAAGAAGAATATGAATAATAAGAAGAATAAGAAGAATAAGAAGAATAATTTTTAACAAGACATACGAGTCTAAATGCACTAAGAGATTACAAACAAAATCAATAATTAATGGATAGGTGTCTTTACTGGAACAATAGAGGGGTAGCAATACCCCTTCAATTAATAGATTGAAGCAATTAATAAAAATACATAAAATTTCTTTAATAATTATAGTAGAACCTATGGTCGAGAAAGATCAAATAATAAAATATAGTGAAAACTTAGGATTTAAAAATGCGTATGCAAACTTGAATAGTAAACTTTGGATTATGTGGCATAACTATATGGACATTATTATCTTAAAAGACACAGAACAAATAGTTAATTTTAAATCTAACTCGAATACAGAAGAAATAATATCAGTGGTTTATGCAAAAAATGATAAAAAAGATAGACTAGATCTATAGAAAGAAATGCAGAACATTGCTATAAAAAATATTCCATGGATTATAGGAGGAGATTTTAATTTTATAAGAAATGCACAAGAAAAGAAAGGTGGAAAAACCCCAAATGCACTGGCAATGTCACAATTCAACGATTGTATCGCCAGTGCCAACTTAATGGAGGTGGAGTATATTGGCTCAAATTACACCTGGGGTAATAACTGGCGTAAAAGAGGAGCAATTTGGGCAAGACTGGACAGGGTCATGTTTAATGCTAAATGGGCAGCGACTCATGGAGTTACGGGCCTAAGACATTTAAGCAGGACATGTTCGGATCATAGCCCATTGCTCATAAAAATTCATAAAAGTCAACCAATAAAAGGTGATTTTAAATTTCAAAATATGTCGGTTAACCACATGGATTTCGATAGAATGGTTCGAGAATCTTGGGAAGAGCCAGCATCAGGAAAGCCCATGCAAGCTTTTTCGGCTAAATTATTCAGGTTAAAAAGATGTATTAAAACATGGAATAGAGAAGTTTTTGGAAATATAAACCTACAAATAAAACAAGCGGAGGAAGAAGTGGCAAAGTTAGAAATAATATATGACACTACGAACAAAGAAGAAGATAGAAGTGAACTTAGTAAGGCAAAAGGTAAATTGAGGCTTAAGCTACACATGTAAGAAATATACTGGAAACAGCGAGCAAAAGTTAAATGACTGAAAGAAGGAGATAGGAATACTAAATTTTTCCATAATATGAGTAAGATAAAAATAAACAAGAACAAAATAAAAGGTATAAAAAATGATGAAGGAAAATGAGTGAAAGAAGATAATAAAATAAGAGCCCTATTTGAAGATTTTTTTAAAAAAACATCTATGCGGGCAGCTCATACATGAAGGGGATAAACTAATAAATGAAGTTAAATTAAATATCTCTAAGAAGCAAAATCAAATGATGGAAAAAATCCCGGATAGGGATGAGATTAAAAATGCAGTATTCAGCTTGGACAAAGATAGTGCAGCATGACCAGATGGATGGAATAGTAATTTCTTCCAGGTATGCTGGGAAATTATTGAAAAAGATCTTGTACTTGCTATTTCTAGTTTTTTTGCAGGGGCGGATATTCCTAAAACATGGGCAAATTTTCTCATTGTCTTGATATCAAAAAACAAATCCCCACAAAAATATGAGGACTTCAGACCTATAAGTTTATATAATGCGTTATATAAGATTTTAGCAAAAATTTTACAAAATAGATTAAGCGATATTATGCCATATATTATATCACAGAAGCAAACGGGCTTCGTTAAAAATAGGTTAATGTCGGAAAACATAAGATTAGCATCTGAAATGATGAAAGACATAGCGGTTAAAACAAGAGGGGAGAATTTAGTAGTAAAGTTAGACTTATCGAAAGCATTCGACAGGGTAGAATGGGACATACTCTGCTATACTATGAGAAAATTTGGCTTCTCAGAGTTATGCATTGATATGATATATAGATGTGTGTCAAGTGTATAGGTTAAAGTCATTGTAAATGTGACGAAAGGAGAAGAATTCAAGCCTAAAAAAAGCTTACGGCAAGGAGACCCATTATCTATTTTATTATTTGATATATATTTAGAACTGTTGATTTTAAATTTAAAGAAAAGAATGTCTGAAGGGAAGATCATTCCATTCAGACAACCAAAAAACACTCCAAGAATAGGCTGCCTTGCATATGCCGATGATCTTATAATTTTTACAAATGCGAGTAAAAGATCTTTGATATACCTTATGGATCTTTTGCATACATTTGAAACTGAGACAGGGCAGGCGATAAATATAAAAAAGTGTCAGTTTATGCTGGCAAAGAAAGTAACAGAAAAGGTGAGTAATAAAGTAAAGAACATCACAGGATTTACCCAGAATAAAGGAGCGCTAATGTATCTAGGATGTCCTATATATGAAGGTAGACTGAAAGAAAAATATTTAATATCACTACAGGGTAAAATGAATACTAAAATAGCAGGTTGGAAAGAAGAGCTATTGGGCTTTGGGGGCAGAATCACATTAGTCACTCACGTCCTTCAAAGCACATTAGTGCATATTCTATCAATTATTCATCCTCCAAAAAAATTTACAAATAAATTAAAATCAACAATGGCTAACTTTTTATGGGGGAAAAAAGACGGAAAGAATAAAATTCACTGGAAAAGATGGGAGGATATTTGCCTCCCAAAAGAGGAAGGCGGATTAGGATTAATATCTTTGCAAGACATGGCAAACGCTTGGGACTGTAAAGGTTGGTGGAGGCTAAAAAATGATAGCCTCTGGGCGAGCTTTATGAGAGCGAAATATGTAGTACATGAAAAGGTGAATAGGAAAAATGCTTCGAATTCCTGGAAAGCTCTAAAAAAATAGAAAGAAATAGTAGAATCTTATTCTAAAGAGGAGAAGAGCGGATGGAAATGGACCCTTACTCCGCAAGGTAACTTTACGCTCAAAACAGTCAAAAAATTGATTCGAAAGAAAAATACGATAAACCCAATCTTTAAATGGGAATGGGAAGTAGGCAGCCCACAAAAAATATGCTCTCTTGTATGGAAAGCTCTTGTGAATGCATTACCGGTAGATATAAATATTCAAAAGAAAGGTATAAAGATAGCTTCCAGATGTGATTACTGTCATCAAGCAACAGAATTTATAGATCATTTATTTTCAGAAGGTAAAATTGCATTTGAAATATGGAAAAAGTTAGAAATATTTAATAATATAAATATTAATGAGAAAACTTTAATAGATAGGATTAAAAGGTGGAGGAGGCACCCCCTTAATACACCGACCAAAAAATGGCTAAACCAAAATTTACCACACGCAGTAATTTGGTGTATATGGAAAGCAAGAAATAAAAGTAGATTCGAGGGCATAAAAATGAATGTAGATAATATCCTTAAAGACATTAAGTTGGAAATTAGTAATATATCTTGTACAAAACCTATCATATTAGATAATTCTGAAATGGATAAAGAAGCCAAGGAAACATGGAATCTCTCCGCTAAGATTAAAAGGACTCATTGGGTTAAAAGTATAAGCTGGAATAGGCCCCTAGAAGGGAAACTATCGTTGAATACTGATGGTAGTTTCAATAGAGATTTAGGAATTGTAGGAGGTGGAGGAGTAATAAGAGACTCTGAAGGTAGAATTAGGAAAGCTTTCACACTAGTAGGAAAAGCCTATTCTGCACTGCATTCAGAAATTAGGGCACTAAAGGAAGGATTATATGTCTGTAATAAGCTAGGATATAGAAATTTGCAAATACAGGTAGATTCAACATTATTGGTTGAGTTATTTAATAAAAAACTAGTACTGTGGCGGCATGAGGAGGAGATAGAAATAATAGTGAGTCTTGCTAAAAATTAAATGCATCAATATCACATGTATACAGGGAAGCAAATGCATTGGCAGACAAACTTGCTAAAATAGGATTGTTAGAAGGGGCTGCGGAGTATGATGAGGAATCTTTGCCAATAAAATTGAAAGGATTAGCACGATTAGATAAAATTACATTCCCTTATCTAAGAATAAGTAAAAATAGATAGGAATATTGTTTAAAGAAGAAGCCAAACACACATAATCAGGTGATTCAGCAAGAGGTAGAAGGGATGGTAAAATGAATTGAAATTGTAGTATTTGTTGCATTTTTTTGTTTTCTTAGCAGCTTAACAGGCTTCAAGCTAAGGAAGGACAGCAAAGGAGGATGTGTTTGGAGGAAAAATTTCGCGAAACTTCCTTTTCAATTTTGTTTAAATGAACTAAATGCATCAATACTGCATATATATTAAGAAGCTAGCACTCCAGCAGAATGGCCTTTATGTAAGAGTTAGGAAGGGTGGAGGCTGAGCTAAATTTAAAATAAAACTTAGATTATAATTTAGATTAAATAATCTAAAAAAGAAGCAAGTAGGTGAGTTTTAAAGCATGAGATTCTTGGATATACATTGGTGTTTAATTTTCAGCAGCACAGCTCCATATGAAGTGATAGATTCAGCATGGGGTCTTGGTTGGTAGGTTGTGCACATGTTTTGCAGGATGAAGATGTTAAAATACTAATCTGTCAATAGTGTTTATTGTTTTTCTAAAGTGTTAACTTTGCGGATGTTCTATAGGTTAATAATGCAGTTTATATATATATATTGCTTTGGTTAAATAATCAAAAAGAAGTAAGTGAGTCCTAAAGCATGGGCGCAGCTCCATACTTGGTTGGTAGGCTGTGCAAACGCATAGATATGTATTTGTTCATTGTTGCGGATTAAGATGTTAAGCTATGCCGTCGTTATTTTATACTGTTGATGATCCCTCGGATTTATATATTTGCCGGGTTAAGATGTTAACTTTGTGGATTAAATAATGCAGTTTATATATATATTGCTCTTGATAAGATCATACAATCATAAGTTGTTTATCACTGGCTTACTGGACTGCTGTTGATTTTTGACTGATCACCTAGCCCTGTGGGTGATCAACATTCATGCAGTTTATACGAGCTCGGAGGTAATTTATTTATATGTTATAATCTGGTTTAAAAGGTGATATAGACAGAGCTATGCAATAATTTGGTTTATTGGTTGAGTTATCTGTTATACAACTGTTATTGGTTGAGCCATGCAGAAAGTCCTAGGTCTTGTGGCAGCTCGTGAAAAGTGTAGAAATGTAGAAGGATGACGGCCGAACAACAGACACGGTGAAGAAGGATGACTACTATGCTTATTTTATAATTTGAAGCGTATAAACAGAAGGATGACGGTGAACAACAGACACGGCCGAATAACAAACGGCCGAACAACAAATGAAGCGTATAAAGCGTATAAATGCACTGGAGCGTATTAATGAAGAAGGATGATGGTTGATAAATATTCGGGAATGACGTGAATAACAGCAGACACGGTGAAGATACGAGGACAGATGCGGAGCATAGGAAACGGCCGAACAACACATGAAAGCAAATGAAAGATGGGTCGAAAGATGGGCCGAAAATAGAGGCTTCTTAAGAGGCTTGATAAACTAGAGCAAAGCCTCTAGCCTATTCTAGTTTAATTTATAAAATGAAAATGCTTATTTGAGAAAGTTCTTAAAATCCAATATGTTAGCTACTATGTTTAAGGTTAAGATGGGTGTAAGAGGGCTACGGGTAGATATAGGATGTAAAAATGGTATTCCTCCGCCAAAAGAGAGGGTTATTAATAATAAAACAAACTTTATTAAAAAAAATAAGAAGAATAAGAAGAAAAAAAAGAATAAGAAAAATAAGAAGAATTAGAAGAATAATAAGAATCAGAAGAATAAGAAGAATAAGAAGTATAAGATATATAAGAAGAATAAGATGAATAATAAGAATAATAAGAATAATAAGAATAATAAGAATGAAAAAAATAAAAAGAATAAGATGAATAAGAAGAATTAAAAGAATAAGCCGAATTAGAATAATACGAAGAATAAGAAGAGTAAAAAGAATAAGCTGAAATAGAATAATTAGAAGAATAAGAAAAATTATAAGAATAAGAAGAAAAAAATAAATAATATGATTAAGACGAATAAGAAGAATAAGAAGACTAAGAAGAATAAGAATAATAAGAAGAATAAAAAGAAAAAAAAAGAATAAGAAGAATAAAAAAAAAAGAAAAAGAAGAATACAAAGAATATGAAGAATAAAAAGAATAGGAAGAATAAAAAGAATAAGAAGAATAAAAAGAATATGATGAAAAAAATGAAAAATACGAATAAGAAGAATAAGAAGACTAAGAAGAATAAGAAGACTAAGAAGAATAAGAAGGATAAGAAAAATAAGAAGGATAAGAAGAATAAGAAGAATATGAAGAATAAGAAAAATTAAGAAGAATATGAAGAATATGAAGAATAAAAGAATATGAAGAATAAAAATAATAAGGATAATAATAAGAATAAGAAAAAAAAAAGAAGAATAAGAAGAATAATAAGAATAAGAAGAATAAGAAGTATTTGATGAATAGGAAGAATAAAAAGAAAAAGAAGAATAATTAGAATAAGAAGAATAAAAAGAATAATTAGAATAAGAAAAATAAGAAAATTAAGAAAAATAAGTAAAATAAGAATAATAAGAAGAATAAGAATAAGAATAATAAGAATAATAAGAATAATAATAATAATAATAATATGAAGAATAAAAAGTATAAGAATAATAATAAGAATAAGAAGAATATGTAGAAAATTAAGTAAAATAAGAATAAAAAGAATATGAAGAATAAGAAGAATCAAATAAAAAAGAAGAAAAAGTAGAATAATCAAAATAAGAACAATAAGAAGAATAAGAAAACTAAGAAGAATAAGAAGAATAATACAAAAAAGAAGATTAGAAGAATAAGAAAAATAAAGAAAATAAGAAGAATAAAAAACATAAGAATAATAATATGAATAAAAAGAATAAGCAAAATAAGAATAATAAGAATAAAAATATGAATAAGTAGAATAAGAAGAAAAAGAAGAATAAAAATAAAAAAACAATGAAGAGAAAAATAAGATTAATAAAAATAAAAAGAATAAGAAGTCTAATAAGAATAACAAAAATAAGAATAATGATAAGAATAATAATAAGAATAATAATAATAATAATAAAAAGACATGAATAATAAAAATAAAAAAGAATAAGAAGAATACGAAGGCTAAGAAAATTATAAGAATAAGAAGAATAGAAAGAATAGGAATAATAGGAAGAATAAGAATAATAAAAAAAATAATAAGAATAAGGAGAAAAAAAGAATTAGAAGACTTATAAGAATAAGAAGAATAAGTAGAAAAAGAAGAAAAAAAAGAAAAAAAGAAATAAACGAATAAAAAGAATAATAAAAATAAAAATAATAAAAAGAAAAAGAAGAATAAGATGAAGAAAAAAAATAAATAAGAAGAATAAGAAGATTAAAAATAATAATTAGAATTAGAAGAATAATAAGAATAAGATGACTAATAAGAATAATAAGAATAAAAAGAATAAGAAGAATAAGAAGAATAAGAAGAATAAGAAGAATAAGAAGAATAAGAAGAATAAGAAGAATAAAAAATATAAGAAAAATAAAAAAAATAAAAAGAATATGAAGGATTAATTGAATTAGAAGAATAAGTAGAATAATAAAAATAATAAGAAAAATAAGAAAAGAAGAAAAAGAAGACAAAAAATAATAAGAATAAGCCGAATAAGAAGAAGAAGTAGAATAAGAAGAAAAAAAAGAATATGAAGAATAAAAAGAATTAGAAGAGTTAGAAGAATCAGAAGAATCAAAAGAATAAGAAGAATAAGAATAAAAAAAATAATAATAAGAATAATAAGAATAAACAGACTAAGAAGATAAATAAGAATAAGAATAATATGAAGTAATAGAAGAATAAGAAGAATAAGTAGATTAAGAAGAATAAGTATAATAAAATTAAAAAAAAGAATGAGAAGAAATTAGGGAATTAGGGAATGCATGTAAGTAGTCTTACTACTACTCTAATATGTTGTAGTATAAATGGGACCACAACTACTTGTAAGTTGTGGTTTTTATTTGAATTGAAAACTCTGAACCTCAAACAAGAAAAAAAAAATGCAGAAATAGAAATTAGATAGATATTCATGAGCGCCTACAACACATAATAAAAATAAAAAACATATAACATTGGAACCAAAGACTACGGAAAGAAACTTCATGTCAATCATTAGAACATGTCAACATTCAACACAATTACTCATCAAAACAGGCACAACATTATCATAATTGTAGTCTTGCAATCTCATTGCTCCAATGTAAATTATGGTTTTCATATCAATATAGCCACATATTACAAATGAGAATTATATATAGAGTGGTGGAAAAATATTTATAAAACATGAATTAATGTTCAGTAGGAATATTCCACACAATTTTAAGATTGCCAAAACTCCACAGAAATATCTACAGAAAAAATTATTAGTGATGGACCTATTTTGTGAGAATTAGGTTTTAGATTAAAAATGATTTCGCCATGTTTCTAAAGTTGAGACAAAACAAGCAACATGCCTACATTACTAATGAAGTACCTGTTGGCTACATAATGTACTCATGGATTGGTCTTGATTCACGAATTTACTCAATGACATCGAACACGGCAGTGAATTTTTTTCACAAAGCTAATTATTGGATTATGACTAAAAAACATGGAAGAATTGCGAACTTGATGACTTTATCAGATCTCTTCCAAGAGTCCATAATCCATTTTCTACCATGAATGATGAATTATTAAAGACTAGTGGGTTTTATGATTTTACAGCATCAAGGATCCCTCCACACCAGAGTCAAGAGAGAAAGAGGCTGATGGAGAGACTTAGAGTTTATTAAGTTTATTAAGTTAAAGACTAGTTGCAATCTCTAACTATTAAGTTTATTAAGTTTTATTAGGTTTTAAAATTCCATAAATGTTTTAATTTTAAATTACAAAACATTTAATATACAATAAATATATATAAAACATCAATGTGGCATTCGTTTTTTTACTTAATGCTTTAAAGAACTTTTTTTGAGCTTAATGCTTTAATGGTACTTAATAGCATTCAGAATTAAGTTGTTTGTTTTTTATAATATTATATTTCTATTAAGGGAGGGAAGATTTTTTCTTTACGATGGGGAACTCGAAAATGTTGGATTGAGCATTTTTCGATACAACATTTTTCGGTTTGGCTTTTTTTGAATAGAAAAAGCCAAAAAATAGCTTAATAGTTTAAGCATTTTTAAAATAATTATAAGTGAAAAGTGTTAAAAAAATATAACACGTTTCGGCATAACACTGAAACTGATTTGTTTTCAGCATTAAGCCAAAAAAACAAACACACCCTAAGACTCATCTTATTTTATTTTTTACTTAATAAAATATTTTCAACAAATTTATGTGCGTGTAGCAAGACACACATGAAAAGCAAAAACCTTTTAATTTTTAATTATTAAATTTATTAAACAAAAATATATAAACAATTTCAAAAAATAGATGTATAGACTTCCAAATAGAAAACAAATCAAATGGATACAAAATTTATAAACTTAATATAGCAAGACACGCATGAAAAGATTATTGGTCTTCAAGATACTTTTCTAAGAATTATAAATACTCTTTATATTAAAAAATATACAAATATATATATATTTTAAGTTTATAAATTTTTAAGAATTCATATTAATTTTTATTAAGATAATATAAAATAATTTTAAAGTCATAAAATTTCATATTATTTTATATAAATTATAATTTATAAAATTCTAAAAATTACTTAAAGTGAGATGATTATTCAGAAAAATTTATATTGATAAATTTAATAAAGACAGAATATTAAAAGCAAATAGTATAAATTTAACTCAATTATTTAGTTCTTATAAATTTCATTAGGGACAAACATTTTTGTATTATCTTTAAATATATCAATTTATTTTAATTAAAAATATTATGAAAAATTATAAATTTTTTTATAATTCAAAAATTTATATTTTCTAGTAAATATTTTTTTAAAAAATTTTCTATAGGCATTAAACTATTTTTTAAACTTAAAATAATTATAATATTTACTATTTTTTTGTTAATTATAATATTTTTGTAAATATATTATATTTTATCATACAATGAAATATGTAATTTTTTTATTTGTAGAAATTTTAATATATGTTCATTTATTTTTTAAAATATCTTTAAAATTTTTAATAATTATAGAATTAATTATTTAATGTTATTATAGTCTTTATTAATAGTTATTATAGTCTTTATTAATAGTTATTGTAGTCTTTATTAATATTTATTTTTTTTTATTTATATATTTTTAAATTATTTATTTATAATAACCTATTTTTAAAATTATATGAGGAGAATATGTCTTACAAGGATCGATGATCTATAGAGAAAGGCAAACGTACTTTTAATATACAAAATTTAATAAAATATTAAAAAAAATTAAATCATTAAAGATTAGTGATGAAAATTATCCCCAGCCCAAATATATAGGGAAAACTCCCTAGATAAATTGATCTATTTTGTGAAAAATAAAATTTAAAGAATATTCATTTGCAATAAAATATAAAATAGTAAATAAAAAAAATTGCAGATAATTAGTTAGCGAGAAATTTTGTCTCGATCTAATTAGCTAGGGAAAATTCATCACTAAATTTTTTGCTTTTATTTGCGTGGAATTTACGAACATATTAGTGACGGATTATGTTTGGATCTAATTAGCTAAAAAAAATCTGTCGCTAAATCCATCACTAAATTAATGACTTTTCTTTGCATGGAATTTACGAACATATTAGCGATGAATTTTGTCCAGATCTAATTAGCTTGGGAAAATCCATTGTTAAATATGTCAGTTAGATTTCACACATTTCATTGTAAGGAAATTTGTGAAAAAAATAGCGACCAAAAGTTTCAATTGATCAATTCCTTCGCTAATCCATCGCTAATCCACAACAAATTTATATTAATATAAAATCAAAAATCCTTGCTATTTCATAGCTAATCCCTCGCAATTTAGTTAGGGATTAATCCCTAGCTAACTTTCCCTAGCTAAATTGATATTTTCTTGTAGGGTAATTTTTTTATTTTTCTTATTATTTTTATTATTCTTATTCTTTTTATTTTTCTTATTTTTCATATTCTTCTTATTCTTCTTATTATTCAAATTATTATTCTTATTATTATTCTTATTATTTTTATTAATCTTATTATTTTTATTATTCTTATTTATTCTTATTCTACTTATTATTATAATTCTTCTAATTCTTCTAATTTTACTAATTCTTCTTATTTTTTTTTTATTCATTATTGTTATAATTCTTTTTATTCTTTTTATTTTTTTATTCTTTTTATTTTTTTATTCTTCTTATTCTTATTATTTTTCTTAATCTTCTTATTTTTATTATACTTTTTATTCTTCGTATTATTCTTATTCTTCTAATTATGCTTATTCTTTTTATTTTTCTTATTCTTTTATTCTTTTTTTTCTTCTAAATCTTCTTATTTTTCTAATACTTATAATAGTTCTTATTTTATTATTATTATTATTTTTCTTATACTTCTTATTCTTTCTAATCTTTTATTCTTATTATTCTTCTTATTAGTTTTATTATTCTTATTCTTCTTATTTTTCTTATCATTCTTATTTTTTTTATTCTTTTATTATTTTTATAGTTCTTATTTTTATATTATTATTATTATTATTCTACTTAATTATCCTATTCTTCTTTTTTTATAATTCTTATAATTCCTTAAATTCTTATAAAACTTCTTATTGTTTTATTTATGTATTCTTCTTATTCTTCTTATTCTACTATTTTATCTAATTATTCTTATTCTTTAATTAATATAATTCTTCTAATTTTTCTTATTCTTTTTATTCTTTTTATTCTTCTATTTATTATTATTCTTCATATTCTTTTATTTATTATCATTCTTCATATTCTTATTTATCTTATTATTCTTCTTATTCTTCATATTATTCTTTTTTATTCTATTCTTCTTATTCTACGTATTCTTCTTATTTTTCTTTTTATTCTTATTCATATTATTCATTATATTCTTTTTATTCTTTTTTTCTTCATATTCTTATTTTACTTCTTTATATTCTTATTCTTCTTATTCTTTTTATTCTTTTTATTCTTCTTATTTTCTTATTCTTCTTATTCTTCTTATTTTTTTTATCTTTCTTATTCTTCTTTATCTTCTTATACTTCTTTATTTTCTTATTCTTCTTATTCTTCTTATTTTTTTTATTCTTCTTATTCTTATTTTTCATCTTATTTTTTTTTCTTATTATTTTTTTTCTTTTTATTCTTTTTATTCTTTTTATTTTTTTATTCTTCTTTTTCTTGTTCTTTTTTTTCATCTTATACTTATGATTCTTTATATTCTACTTATTCTTCTATTTTTTCTAATTCTTCATATTCTTATTATTATTTTTATTATTTTTATTCTTTTAATTCTTCTTATTCTCCTTATTCTACTTATTATTCTTATTTTTGTTTTTCTTTTTTTTTCTTATTTTTCTTCTTTTACTTATTTTTCTGATTATTTTTCTTTTTATATTTTTCTTATTTCTCTTCTTATTCATTTTATTCTATGTATTCTTCTTATTATTCTTATTCTTCTTTTTTTTATTATTCTTTTTATTCTTATTATTCTTCATCTAGTTATTATTCTTCTTATTCTTCATATAGTTCTTCTTATTATTATTATTATTATTTTTATTAATCGTCATATTTTACTTATTCTTCTTATTCCTTTAATTTTTCTTATTATTCTTATTCTTTTTATTTTTCTTATTCTTACAATTCTTTTGTTTCTTCTTATTTTTCTTATTCTTCTTATTCATCTTATTCTTTTTTTTATTCTCATTCTTTTTTTGCCTTTACATCTCATTCTTCTTATTTTTCTTTATCTCAATATTCTAATTATATTTGAATTATATTTTATTTTTCATATTTTTATTTTTCTTCTTATTCTTTTTATTTTTTTTATTCTTTTTATTCTTCTTATTTTACTTATTCTTCTTATACTTCTTATAATTATAATTTTATTTACTTCATATTTTTCTTATTCTTATTTTTCTTTTTATTCATCTTATTATTCTTATTCTTATTATTCTTCTAATTTTTCTTATTCTTTCATTCTTTTTATTCTTTTTCTTATTATTTTTCTTAATCTTATCATTCTTCTTTTTATTTTTATTCATTTTATTCATCTCATTATTCTTATTTTTTGTATTCTTCTTACACTTTTATTGTTTTTATTCTGATTATTCTTCTTATTTTTCTTATACTTCTTATTATTTTTATTCTTCTTATTATTCTTATACTTCTTATTGTTCTTATTCTTTTTATTATTTTTATTCTTTTTATTTTTCTAATTCTTCTTATTTTTCTTATACTTATTATTCTTCTTTTTTTTATTATTCTTATTCTTCCTATACTTTTATTCTTTCTATTCTTTTTATTATTTTTATTATTCTTATTCTTTTTATTTTTTTCATTCTTCTCATTCTTCTTTGTTCTTCTTATTTTACTTATTATTATTATTATTAATCTTATTATTCTTATTATTTTTATTCTTCTTATGCTGCATATTTCTTCTTATTCTTCTAATTTTTTTAATCTTCTAATTGTTTTTTTTTCTTATTATTATTATTATTATTCTTATTTTTTTTATTCATATTATTATTATTATTATTATTATTATTGTTCTTATTAATCTTTTATTTTTATTATACTTCCTATTCTTCTTATTATTCAAATTTTTGTTATTCATCTTATTCTTCTTATTTTAAATTCATCATATCCATCTTATTCTTCTTATTTTTATTTTTATTCTAATTCTTCTTATTTTTCTTTTTAATCTTATTTTTTTATCATTCTTATTATTTTTATTTTTCTTATTATTTTTATTTTTATTTTTCTTATTATTCTTCTTATTTATTTATTCTTTTTATTCTTCTTATTATTCTTTTTATTCGTATTCTTCTAAATCTTTTTATTTTTTATACTTCTTATTCTTCTTATCCTTATTCATTTTATTCTTAATATTCTTCTTATTCTTCTAATAATTTTGATTCTTCTTATTCTTCTTATTTTTCTTATTTTTTTTATTTTTTTATTCTTCTTATTGTTCTAATTTTTCTAATTCTTATTAATCTTATTATTAATTTTATTCTTTTAATTCTTTTAATTCTTTTTTTTTGGAGAACAGTATTTATTAATTATAATCCTCTCTTTTGACGGAGGAATACCATTTTTACAACCTACTTGCTTGCTACCCGTAGCCCTTTACATAATTTTCTCCTACACTAAGCATTAGTTATTGTAAATGTAATAAATAAAACATGGACAAACATATGCTGATTCTAATTCACATAGAGAATGATTTTGAGCTTCTTTAGGAATTTTCAGCATTGTTGTTAACTGCACTTTATTGCTCGTTGAAATATGAGTCTTTATTCTTCGATCTCTTTCTTCAAACTGGCTACCTTTCTCTTCCTGGCCCTTTAACTCTGTCCAACAACATTGTTGAACTTGTGTAACAAGAGCTGCAAACTTTGATTTTGCAGCAAGGCTCTATTAAGCTTGGTGATAGCACATGGAATCCTCCGCGGGCACCCATGTACTTGTCACCTGCATACATGCCACAGACACAGAAATTTCCAGCCTCTAGCATTCTGCTGGTTTTCTTTCTCTCTGTTCTACTCCTTAAGCCAGCAAATTTCTGCTTTCAACAATTCCATAGTAGCTTTTTGTTACTCCCACTTGTGGACAACATCTGTCTATATTGTACGCAACCTAGCCTACTTTTGTGGACTTCTAAATTACATTGTACCCAACCATAGCAGCTTTTTATTCTTCTTATTTTTGTGTTTCTTCTTATTCCTCTTTCTCTTCTTATCTTTTTTTTCTTCTTTTTCTGTTTATTTTTTTTATTCCTTATATATTTCTTATTCTTCTTATTATTCTTATTTTTCTTATTCTTATTTTTTTTTTCTTGTTTTTCTTCTTATTCTTCTATTTATTCTTATTCCTATTTTTCTTCTTTTTCTTTTTTTTTTCTTATTATTATTCTTATTCTTCTTTTTCTTATTATTTTTATTATTCTTCTTATTCTTCTTTTTCTTCTTATTCTTCTTATTCTTCTTTTTTCTTCTTTTTTCTTCTTTTTTCTTCTTTTTTTCTTTTTTTTTTCTTTTTTTTATTCCTTTTCTTCTTTTTCTTCTTTTTTTTGTATTTTTTTTCTTTTTCTTATTTTTCTTCTTATTATTTTTAATCTTATTAAGATTCTTTTTCTACTTTTTTCTATTTTTTCTTCTTTTTCTACTTTTTATTCTTTTATTACTTTTTTTTTCCTTCTTTTTCTTCTTTTTCTTCTTATTATTATTCTTCTTCTCCTTCTTTTTCTTCTTCTTTTTCTTCTTTTATTTTTTTTCTTCTTCTTTTTCTTATTTTTCTTCTTTTTCTTTTAATCTTCGTATTCTTCTTTTTCTTCTCTTATTTTTTGTTATTCTTCTTATTCTTCTTTTTCTTCATTTTCTTTCTATTTTTCTTCTATTTTTCTTTTATTCTTCATTTTTTTTTCTTATTCTCCTTTCTATTCTTTATTCTTCTTATTCTTCTTATTCTTCTTATTCTTCTTATTTTCTTCTATTTCTTCTTATTTTCTTATTCTTCTTATTCTTTCTATCTTCTTATTTCTTCTTATTCTTCGTATTCTTCTTATTCTTCTATTCTTCTTTTCTATTTCTTTTTTATTCTTCTTTTTCTTCTTTTTCTTCTTTTTTGTTCTTCTTATTCTTCTTATTCTTTTTTTTCTTCTTTTTTTCTTTTTCTTCTTTTTTTCTTCTTTTTCTTTTTATTCTTCTTTTTATTATTTTTCTTCTTTTTATTATTTTTCTTCTTCTTTCTTATTTTTCTTCTTTTTGTTCTTTTTCTTATTATTCTTATTATTCTTCGTTTTCTTCTTATTCTTCTTATTTTTTTATTTTTCTTCTTATTTTTTTTCTTTTTCTTTTTCTTTTTCTTTTTCTTTTTCTTTTTTTTTCTTTTTCTTTTTCTTCTTCTTTTTATTTTTATTTTTCTTATTTTTCTTCATTTTCTTATTTTTATTCTTTTTCTTCTTAATCTTATTTTTCTTCTTAATCTAATTTTTCTTCTTAATCTTATTTTTCTTCTTATTTTTCTTATTCTTCTTATTCTTCTTATTCTTTTTATTTTTGATAATATGTTTTTTCTTCTTATTCTTCATATTTTTCATATTCCTTTTATTCTTCATATTATTATTATTATTTTTTTTTTCTTCTTATTTTTCTTATTCTTTTTATTTTTTTTTTAATTCTTATTATTCTTTTTATTCTTCTTATTCTTCTTATTCTTTTTCTTATTCTTCTTATTCTTCTTATTTTTCTTATTTTTTTTAATTTTTCTTATTCTTCTTATTTTTCTTTTTCTTGTTATTCTTGTTAATCTGTTTATTCTTCTTGTTATTCTTGTTAATCTGTTTATTTTTCTTGTTATTCTTGTTATTCTTGTTAATCTGTTTATTCTTCTTGTTATTCTTGTTAATCTGTTTATTCTTCTTGTTATTCTTGTTAATTTGTTTATTCTTCTTGTTATTCTTGTTAATTTGTTTATTCTTCTTTATTTTTCTTATTTTTCTTATCCTTCTTATTTTTTTTATTCTTCTTTTTTTTTAATATTTTGTTTTATTCTTATAATACTTTCTATTTTGGCGGTGGAATACATTTAGTATAAACTAAAATACTACCCTTTTCCTTTTTACACCCTCCTGATAACTAAAATTTATAGGAAAATTACAAAACATTTAAGACTTTTATTCAATTGCGGTGAACTTGAATGCACGCTTTCGATAGTTTCTTTAAATCTTAAAGCAGCAGCAAAGCATTAAACAGCAAGATATTAGTGCAAGCAGCAGTAAAGCAGAATCAGCAGGATTACTTCTGCTTTTTCCTGTCCATGTTGCTGCCTTTATGTTTCTTTCTAGCTCCTGCCCATAACTCTGCCTCTTATATTCCTTCTTCCTCTTGCTTTATCTTCTGTAACACAGCAGTAGACCTATCCTCCTTGATCTGCCTCAAGCTTCTCTACTTTCTGCCTCTTAACTATATTACCTTCTACCTCTTACTTTGTCTCCTATCCTTTCAAAACAAACAAACAAGGAAACAAAGAAACCACAACATCCTGCAAAATAGCAGGCGGGCCATTCCTGTCAACACTAAAAAAACAAAAGTAAAGTAAACGGCAGCATGGTAGAGCAACCAGCAACATAGCAAATGCCAGACTGCATCACCTACAAGCTACCATAAACTACCTACTAGCTCCTCATCTTCCCATTTACCCCTGCTCCTTACAACCATTAATACAGCTAAAAATAATCGAAACAGCAACATAGGCTACTTTTCTGGTCCTTGCATCAGTAAAAGCCTTCTGCATCAACCACTCCTGTCATTTAAAGAAAGTAGAAGACAAAGCAGTAAACATCAGCATATCAGAAACAGCAAAATGGCTCCTGCTTTTTCTTTTCCATGCTGCTGGTTTTTGATTCACATCTAGCTCCTGCCTATACCTCGGCCTCTAATATTGCTTCTGCGGTTCTGCCTCTATCTTTATCTTCTGCCTGCAACTTAGCAGGTTGACCACTCTTCAACTTCCATTGCTATTTGTTTAGCTCTTCCTTGCAGGTTGAAGATTATACCTGCCTAATGATTCATCCTGTTTCTTGAGAGCTTTCCTTCTGTTGTCTCCTTTCCAACTTTACATTTAAGGCTTTTAGCCCTTTTACAATAAACTTCAATGAGGTATCCTTGTGCATCTTTCCTGCTCATCTATCCTTATCTGAATCCTAGCATTTAATCTGCTCCTTTGACAATTTCTTTCAAACTGCGGTTATACTATTGTTCTTTAGTGTTGTAGATTCTGCATCTGAGCATTTGCCTGCTTTGAATGCTGCATTCTACCTCCTTTGAATGCTGCATTCTACCTTCTTTGTAGAAGCCACCAAAAACAAAAGATGCAGTAAAACCATAAAGCTGCTGCATTTCAGAGGGTTCAGAAGAAAAGAGGGATGTAGTAGAATCTCATCCTGCTCTTAACATCCTGCTCTCCCATTATTGCTGATCTGCCTGAGTCCTCTTGTGTATCTTGCTTCTTCAATTCCTTGCAAGCTACCAAACATTTCTAACCATTCATGATCTACTGACAAAAATATGCCCTGGAACATCTTGTATATTATTCCTACCATTCTTTATTTGAAGCTTCCTCTCATACCCTTGCATCAGCAGCATCCTTCCTGTTGCTTCTAATGCTATTGTTTTAGTAACATCAGTCTCCTTCAGAATAGCCAGTTGGGACCTTGATCAGGGGCTTCGCTTATGCTTTCTTTCATGCCTCATACCTATAAACAAAACACAACACTTCCACCCATGCCTTGCCACATCTATCTACAAAACAACCACATCTATCCACTAGGATCAACCATGCTGCCCTTTACCCTTATACACCCAAAACTGTCCTCTAAACTCAACAAAGTATTAAATCAGTATTATAATTCATGCCCCATTTTACTGCTCCTAAGTTATGGTAACCAGCATTTCCTCCAGCTGTATCTACTATTTTGTGGGAGTGTTTGGCTATTTTAATACTTTTAGAGCTGCCATAAAGGCAGTATCTTTTATAGCTCTTCAAACCATTTCCTTTGCTGTCTGATATCTCTCACAGATTTATTAGTTGTGAGTACCTTTTCTTATGTTTTCCCCACTGCCTGAGTCCTGCATACAGAAAACACAGCACTTCTACCCATAATCCTCTACCCATTTCCTCTACTGATCTTGACCCTAAATGTTTTAACCAATCTCTTTTATTGGTTTTTTCCGTTCATGCTTATGCAATTTCTTTTCCTGCCTCCTCAAATAGATATAAGTTATTTCTATATTTTTAGTTAAGCTAGATTTTCTTACCCTTCCTTTATACATATTCTTTCCTTATTCTAATGTATGGAAAGGCTTTACTATCTAGTTTAATAATAACTTTATACTTTTTTGGAATCTTACCATTCATAAATATTTGCTTACCTTTTTTAACCCATTCCCTATCTAATTTGTTTGTCACCTCATTCATTTCTCTCTACACACACACACACACACACACACTATATTTCCTTTATGAGATCTCTTTAGATTGGATATATCTTTTAGGTCTTCCTCATATCTCCATCTCACTGCCGTTTGATTTACTAGATCTACTACTATATTTTAGTCTACTTGAATAACAATATTTTCCAAACTCTTCTCTTTGCACCACTTTAGTCCTTGTTTAAGGGCTAGGATCTCTGCATGAAGTGCTGAGATTACTTTATAGTTTGATGTAAATGCTAATATTAGCATTCCCTTTATGTCTCTCATCGCCCCTCCCCCTCCTACAATTCTCATGTCCCTATTAAAGCTTCAATCTGTATTTAATACCAATTTGCCTTATGGAGGTTTTTCCCAATTTATTTTAATTATTCTGTTTGGTTTAACCTTCCTAGTTGTTAGCCCCCATTTATGTGACATATCACTTTCTAATTTATAATTTTTTATCTTTATAGGATTAGCCTTTGATATCCTTCATTTCTCTCTCTCAATATCTTTTAAAATATCTTTCTCACACATTCTTGGTAGATACATTGATGAATAAGATATAATAAAATTGTGTTAGTTTTTATTTTAATTATGTAAAATATTGTATCATAATAATTTATTAAATGATTTTATTTTTTGTTTATAATAAATTATCGTTTTAGTTTCAGTCTTTATTCAATTTAATATAAAAATATTAAATTATTTAATTAAATTTTTTGAAAAAAAAAATAAAACTCTAAAAATAATTTTGGGATCAAAATAGCTAGGGATCTTTCCCTTGCTAATTTGGCTAGAGAATTTTACTTTGCTAAATTAGCTAGGGAAATCAATATTTTAGCTAGGAAATTTTCCATCAGTAAAATTATTTAATAGGGACTCTTTTCATTATTAATTTTTAGCGACGAACACTTTAGATTGGGAATGGTTTCGTCGTTATATCTGTTTAGCAACGAAATCTCTCATTTAACTTACTAATTTAGCTATGAAAATTATTATTTTAGCTAGTGATATATCCGTCGTTGAAATTTTGTGTTAGACTTTTTACCTTGCAAATTTTTAACGATAAGCACTTTAGATTGGAAAAGTTTTCGTCGTTATTCCGTCACTATATCCCATTTAGTAATGGAAAAGCCCAATTTAGCTAGGGAATTTTCCCAAGCTATTTGGGATTTTTCTTATAGTGTAAGAAGACTAAGAAGAATAGAAAAAATAAAAAATATAAGAAAAATAAGAAGAATGAGAAGAATGAGAAGAATGAGAAATGAAACGAATGAGCAGAATGAGAAGAGTGAGAAGAATTAGAATAATTAGAAGAATTAAAGAATAAGAAGAATTAGTAAAAATAGTAGAAAAATAGGAATAAGAAGAATTAGAAGAAATATAAGAATAAGAAAAATTAAACTAATTAGAAAAATAAGAAGAATAAAAAGAATTAGAAAAAATAAAAGAATAAGAAGAATTAGAAGTGTAAGAAGAATAAGAAAAATAATAAGAATAAGAAATATACAAAAATAAGAAGATTAAGAAGAATAATAATGATAAGAATAATAAGAAGAATAAAAAAATAAGAAATATAAGAAGATTAAGAAGAATAAGTAGAATAAGAATAATTAGAATAATAAGAAAATAATAAGAATAAGAAGAAAAAAAATTATAAGAATAAAATGAATAAAAAGATGAATAATAAGAATAATAAGAATAAGAATAATAAAAATAACAAGAAAAATAAGAAGAATAAGAAGAATAGAAAGAATAAGAAGAATAATAAGAATAAGAAAAATAGAAAGAATAAGAAGTATAAGAAGAATAAAAAAATAAGAACAAGAAGAAGTATTAGAAAATAAGAAGAATAAGAAATAAAAAAGAATAAGAAGAAAAAAAAAAGAATAATAATAATAATAAGTATAATCAAAATAAGAAGTTAAAGAAAAATAAGAAGAATAAAAAGATTAAGAATAAGAATAATAATAATAAGAAAAATATGAAAATAATAATAAAAAGAATTAAAAGAAGAATTATAAGAATAAGAATTATAAGTAGAATAAGAATAATCAGAAGAATAAGAATAATAAGAAGAATAAGAATAATAATAAGAATAATAATAAGAATAAGAAGAATAATAATAATAAGATGATTAATAAGAGTTAGAAGAATAGGAAGAAAATAGTTAAGAAGTATGAGAAATAAAAGAAGTGTAAGAAGTATAAGAAGAATAAGAAGAATAAAAAAAATAAGAAGAATAAGATGAATAAGAAGAATAATTAGAATATAGAGAATAAGAAGAATAAAAAGAATGATGTGAAATGGCAAAATAAAAAGAATAATAAGAAAAAAAAAGAAGAAGAATAGGAAAGATGAGAAGAAACAAATGATTAGTAAGAATAAGAAGAATAATAATAAGTAAAAAAAAGAATATGAAAAGAAATATAAGAAGAATAAGAAGAATAAGAAGTATAAGAAGAATGAGAAGAATAAAAAGAATAAAAAGAATAGGAAGAATAGGAAGAAAATGAAGAATAAGAAGAAAATGAAGAATAAGAAGAAGAATAATAATAATAATAATAAGATAAAGAAGAATAAGAAGAATAAATGATAAAAAAGAATAAGAATTATTATAAGAATTTAAACAATTAAAAGAATTATAATAATTAGTAGAAAATGAAGAATATGATGATTAAGAATAATAATAATAATAATAATAAGCATAAAAAGAAAAGAAGAATACGAAAAAAAAAGAAAAATAAGAAGAATAAGAAAAATAAAAAAATAAGAAGAATAAGAAGTGAAATAAGAAAAATAAAAAAAGAAGAATAAAATTAAAAGGAAGCAAAGAGGAAAAAGAAGAAAAATAAGAAAAAAAAACAAGAATAATAAGAATAAGAAGAATAAGATAAATAAGGAAAAAAAAAAGTAACAAGAAAAAAAATAGAAATATGAGAAGAATAAGAAGATATGTAGAATAAAAATTATAAGAAAAAAAAGTTGATTAAAAAAATTATATGAAAAAAGAGAGAAAAATAAGAAGAATAAGAAGAAAAAGTAAAATAAGAAGAATAAAAAGAATAAAGAGAATAAAATGAATAAAAAGAATAAGAAAAATAAAAGAACGAGACAAGTAAAAAGGATAAGAAGAATAAAAATAATAAGAATAATAAGAAGATATAGAAGAATAAGAATAATAAGAAGAATAAAAAAAATAAAAAAAATAAGTTGAATGAGAAAAAAAAAAGAAAAAAAGAAGAATGAAAAAAAATTAGAAGTATAAGAAGTATGAGAAGAATAAGTTGAATAAAAATTATAAGAAAAAATAAATGAATAAGAATAATAATATGAATAAAAAGAATAAGAAAAATAAAAAGAATAAGAAGAAAAAGAAAAAAAGATGAATAAGAAGAATAAGAAGGATAAGATGTATATGAAGAATACGAAACATAAAAAGAATAAGAAAAAAAAAGACAAATAAGAAGAATAAGAAGAATAAGAATAATAAAAAGAATAAGAAAAATAAGAAGAATAAGAAAAAAATAATAAGAAGAATAAGTAGAATAAATTGAATTAGAAGAATAATAAGAATAAGAAGAATTAAAAAAATAAGATTAAGAAAAATAAGATGAATAATAATTATAATAAGAATAATAAGAATAAAAACTATAAGAAGAATATGAAGATTAAGAAGAATTTGAAATATAAGAAAAATATGAACAATCATAATAATAATAATAATTTAACAAGAATAAGAAGAATAAGAAGAAAAATAAACATATGAAGAATAACAAGAATAAGAATAATAAGAATAATAATAAGAATAAAAAGAATAAAATATTTAATAAGAATAAGAAGAATAAGAACAATAAGTAGAAAAAAAAAAGAAAAAAAAATAATAATAAGAATAAAAATTATAACAAATATATGAAGAATAAGAAGAATAAAAAAAACAAGACTAAATAGAATACTAATTATAATAAGTTTAAGAAAAATAAGAAGAATAAAAAGAATAAGAAGACTAAATTGAATAAAAAGTATAAGAAGTCTAAGAAGAATTAGAAAAATAAAAAGCGTAATATATAAAATAAGAATAAAATAATAAAAAAAAAAGAAGAATAAGATAAATAAGAAGAATAAAAATAATAAGAAGTATAAGAAAGATAATAAGAATAAGAAGAATAATAAAAGAAAATAAAAATATGAATAATAATAAGAATAAGAAGAATAAGTAGAATAAAATGTATAAGAAGAATAACAAGAATAAGGACAATAAGAAGAATAAGAAGAATGAGAAGAATAAGAAGAATAAGAAGAAAAAAAAAGAATATGAAGATTAAGAAGAATCAGAAAAATAATAAGAATAAGGAGAATAATAAGAATAAGAACAATAAAAGAATAAAAAATAAAAAGAATAAGAAAATAAAAAGAATAAGAAGAATTCGAATAAATAGAAGAATAAAAAATAAAATAAGAATAAGAAGAATATAAAGAATATAAAGGATAAGAATTATAATAAAAATAAGAAAAATAAAAAGAATTAGAAGTCTAATAAGAGTAAAGTGTCTAAGAAGTATAAGAAGAATAAAAATAATAATAATAATTATTATTATTATTATTATAAGATGAATAAGAATAATAAAATAATAAGTATAATAAGAAAATAAAAGAATAAAAGAATAAAAAGATTAAGAAGAAAAAAAAGAATTAGAATATAAAAATAATAAGACTAATAACAAGAATAAGAATAATATGAAGAATAAGAAGAATAAGAAGAAGAATAATAATAAGATGAATAAGAAGTATAAAAACAATATGAAGAAAAGAAGAATAAGAATAATAAGAATAATAAGAATAATAAGAATAATAAGAAGAATAATAAGAGAAAAAAGCTCTCAAGCTCTCAAGTTTTGCTCTCAAGTTTTGCTCTCAAGTTCTAGAGAGAGAACCACATTTTTTTAGAGAGAGAAACAACAATTTGCATTGAAGAATAAGCCGATTTCATGCTAAAATGGAGCAATTTGATCTATTAAGTGATAAGAAGTCATTCGCTCATCAATTTAAAAGGATCGCGCATCACTATTCTGAATCTTCGGAAATTCACGGGGAAAAAATCGGAGAACCCTCGATAGAGTTCTCCCCTTCCGACATCGCCATGCTTGCTGAAGCTTACAAATACACGGTAGTGGGCAAATTTTCCCATGGGCGACCTCGCATTGAAGATATCAGAGCATTCTTCGCTTCACTGAAGCTTAAAGGTCTGTCAAAAAATGGTGTTCTGGATGTTAAACATATTCTAATTCAACTATCGACCGAGGAGGATTTCCATAGAGTATGGATGATGGCAGTATGGTATATCTCGAGCTATCCTATGAGAGCCTTCAGATGGACGCCTTCCTTCACAACCAAACAGGAGTCGCCATTACACCTGGTTTGGTTTCTCCTCCCTATGCTGCCTATTCACTTCTTTGATAAGCTCTCCCTCTATCATATAGCTAGTGCAGTTGGCACCCCTCTTCTCCTTGATGGTGCCACTGTCATGTTATCTCGACCAAGTGTATCCCGGCTCTGCATACAAGTGAACTTACTGCAGCACATCCCTCACCGTATATGGATTGGCAGTAAAAATGGGGATGGTTTCTGGCAAGAAGTGATTCCAGAAAATCTCTTAAGCTACTGCTCCTATTGTAATAAACTGGGGCATTCATGTGAACATTGCTTGATTAAAAAATTTACAGTAGACAAACATATATTTGGCCCTAGAACAGAAACAAGAAATAAGAGGGAAGAATATAGAATTAAACCCCCTCAACATAGTGAACAGAACTGTAATGGTGCTGTTACAGGAATGGAGATAGTGGAATATGTCCCCACTAGGAAAGAAGTTTCTGAAGGGGCTAGAAAAATAAGTATTTTAGAGGAAAATGCTAAAAATAACTTAGAGAAAAATGCTAAAAATAACTTAGAAAAAGATTTCAAAGGGGCTTAAAACCATGAACTAATACTAAAAATAGTTGAAATAAATAAAAGATTTAGGAGAGCTAGATTTGAAACCATAAAAAATAGTGCGGGGAGAAGGAAAGGGGTTGAGGAGTTAGGTAATAACTCAGACGGGAATTTAGAGGTTATAAGCGATTTCATGTTAAATTCAAATGAGGAAGATTCTGATTTTATAAAAGCCACCAAAGATGATTTAGAAATTGATAATTTTACAAATATAACGGGAAATAGAGATTGGGCCATGGAGGAAATAAAACTCATGGCATTACAGCTAGGCACGGAATGGAAGAATGACAAATCAGGAGGTTTTAGTTCAATTAAAAAATCTAGAAACAGGAAAAAATACTTAGATAAAACATATGAATCAAAATGCACTACAAGAGCTCGGGCTAAATCCACTTCTAATGTTTAGATTCCTCTACTGGAATGTGAGGGGTATCGCAAACCCCTCCTCAATAAAAAGAGTTAAAAAATTGATTCAATTATATAAAACTTCAATAATTATACTTGTCGAACCCATTGTAAATAAGGATAAATTAAAATACTACAAAAAGCTTTTAGGGTTTGATTACTCTTTCTCTAATAAAAATAACAAAATCTAGATTTTCTGGAAAAGCTTATTTAATATAATTATTTTAGAAGATACGAATCAAATTATTAACTTTTCTTTAGATAATGCCCAAGAGGAGATCATTTCAGTAGTTTATGCCAAATATACTAAAGAAGGTAGAAATGAGCTTTGGAATGATATTCTTAAAACTGCTAAAATAAATAAATCATGGTTAATAGGAGGAGATTTCAATATTATAAGAAAGTCTAGCGAGAAAAAAGGGGGCAACCCCTCCAATAAAAAAGATATCGCTCACTTTAATGATACGATATCAGAGGCTAGTCTGATGAAAGCTAGCTTTTCAGGATCCTAATTCACTTGGTGTAATAACTGGAAAGTTAAATGTACCATATGGGCAAGATTGGATAGAATTCTTCATAATGTTAAATGGCTAGAAGCTTATGGCTCCACAGCCATCTGACATTTAAATAAAACCTGTTCTGACCACAATCCACTATTAATTTTCGTAGAAAAAAAATAAAATCAAGAATAAGTCGTTTAAATTTCAGAATGCATGGTCCTTACATCATGCTTTCATCAATACAGTTAAAAATTCATGGATGCAAGAAATAATAGGTAACCATGTTCAAATCTGGAATAAAAAATTAGAAAGGCTAAAAAAGCACTTAATAATATGGAATAGAGACTCCTATAAAATTAACAAAAATATTATAGAAGCAGAAAAGATCGTTGAAAAAAAAGAGTTAGAATACGAAATACTTCAAAATTCAGAAAATAGAAATGAACTAAATAAAACACAGGCTGAGCTAAAATTAAAATTGCTAATGGAGGAAGTATTCTGGAAACAAAAAGCTAAAATAAAATGGATAAAAGAAGGGGATAAAAATACGAAGTTTTTCTAGAAAATAGTCAAAATCAAAACCCAAAAACAAAGAATAAAAGGGATAAAAAATAACCTAAACAACTGGGTAGACACTAACTCAGAAATTAAAAACCACCTAGACGAATATTTTGAAAATTAATTTAGAGGAATTACAAATTTGAATGGAGATTATCTCCTAAATAAGATAAATCATAAAATTACCAACGAATAAAATGATGCAATTACCAAAATACCGGATGAAGAAGAACCAAAGTTTATTGTTTTTAGCTTGGGCAAAAACAGTGCCCTAGGACCTGATGGGTGGAACAATGAGTTCTATCAAAATTATTGTCCAATCATTAAAAATGACCTCCTATGGGCTATACATTGGATATTCTGTGGTGCAGAAATAGACAAGAAATGGAGCGGCTCATACTTGGTTCTTATTCCTAAAATGAAAAACCACATAAAGCCGAAGACTTTAGACCTATCAGCCTGTGTAACTCCATTTATAAAATCTTGACTAAGTTACTTCAAAACAGATTAGCTGTAGTATTGCCAAAAAATATTTCTAAAGAACAATCAGGTTTTATGAAAAATAGATTACTAATGGAAAATATTTGTTTAGCTAAAGAAATGATCAGAGAAATAGGATCCAAATCTAGAGGTCATAATGTATTGCTAAAACTAGATCTCTCAAAAGCTTTTGATAGAATTGAATGAAAAATTTTATGTTTTGTCATGAGAAAGATGGGTTTTTCTAAAACCTAGACTGACTTGATTTATAGATGCATATCAAGTCCTTGGTTTAAAAATTCTTATCAATGGAGAACTATGAAAAGATATCAAGCCGATGAGAGGATTAAGGCAGGGTGATCCCCTTTCTCCCTCCCTCTTTAATATCTACTTAGAGCTCCTCATTTTAAATGTAAAAAAAAAATTATCACAGGAAGTATAGGTCGGTTTAGTCAGCTTATTAATACACCTTTGGCGGGATGTTTGGCTTACGCTGATGATGTGATCATTTTCACAAATGGAAGCTCCAGATCTCTACATAATCTCATAGAATTGCTAAAAATCTTAGAATAAGAAACGAGACAGAAAATTAATAACAAAAAGTGCCGAATTTATGATGGCCAAAAAAGGCCCAAAAAGTTTAGGGCATAAAATTAACAAAATAACACGTTTCACACAGATAAAAGGTACACTTCAATATCTTGGATGCCCAATATACGAAGGAAAATTAAAATCAATATACCTAGATTTCCTACTTGAAAAAATTAAAAATAAAATAGCTGGCTGTAGAGTGGACACACTTTCCATGAGTGGTAGAATTGCTTTGATTACTCATATATTACAAAGCGTAGTTATGCAGAATCTGATGATTACTCACATTCCAGTGTCAGATAAAAAAAGAATAGAGAAGGAATTGGCCCATTTCTTATGGGGTTCAAAAAGTGGCAAAAGAAAGTTATATTGGAAAAAATGGAAAGTCCTTTGCTACCCCTTACAGGAAACATGCCTCGACTTTACTGATTTAAATGATCTAGCTAAAGCGTGGGCGTGCAAAAGATGATGGAGGCTCAAAGAAAAAAATAACCTATAGGCTGAATTTATGAGAGCGAAATATTGTATAGATGATGATATAAATAGGATTAGAAATAAGAATAAAGCATCACAAATTTGGATTCAAATGCTCAAACAAAGGGAATTAGTGGAAAAATATTCTAAACTTACTAAAAATGGTTGGAAATGGACTTCGAGTACATATGAAATATTCTCACTTAAAACCATTAAAGAAAAATTTAGAAGTAAAAAGGAAAACTAACCTTTATTTAAATGGATATGAGATAATGATAATAGTCAAAAAATAAAAACTAATACATAAAAAGTTCTCTCAAATATTATTCCTATAGATGAAAACATAAAAACAAAAGGCATACAACTTGCCTCGAGATGTGAATGCTGTTTGCAAAAACTAGAATCACTTGATTACCTGTTTTCTCAATGTAATATAGCCAGGAAAATCTGGAGGAGACTAGAATCTGAAATGGGATTAAAACATGCATGTATTCCTCTTAGAAATAGATTAATTAAATGGAGTAATGCGCATTTTCAGCATATCTCACAGAAATGGCTTAAAAATAACATGCCTCACATTGTTATCTGGTGTATATGAAAAGCTAGGAATAATAGTAGATATGAAGGACACAGAATGGACCCTGAAGACATATGGAAAGCAATAAATACTGAAATAAAAACCACCTCGGAATCCTCCCCACTTGCACTTCAAAGCCCTCTTCTAGATACTCACACTCTAAAATTTTGGAATCTCACGGTGTCCAAAATAAAACCAATAAAAGTTATAGGAGTTAAATGAGAAAAACCAGAAAAAGACAGATTAGCTCTAAACACCGATGGTAACTTTGACAGGAACATAGGCCTAGTTGGTGGATGAGGTGCCTTAAGGGACTCTTGTGGTCACTTAATATTTGCCTACTTAGGCCCCAATAATGCGTCAACTACCCTCCAAGCAGAAATATTAGTATTAAGGGATGGACTTAGAATATGTTACTCTAAAGAGCTAACAAATATAGATATACAAATAGATTCTAAAATATTGGTAGACTTAATGAATAATAAAAGTAGCTTGTGGAAACTTGAAGAGGAGTTAGAAAAAATTAATAAATTAATAATATCTTTAAATGCATCACCCATGCACATATATAGGGAAGCAAATGCCTTAGTAGATAAATTAGCAAAAGAATGAAAGCTTAAAGAGTCCCATGTATATGATGAAGACTCTCTTCCAGAGAGATTTAAAGGTATTATAAAACTAGATAAAAAAGAATTTCCATACATCTGAATAATCAAAAAAGTTTGAGAAGATATTATAAGATTTTGTCATCGCTGTGAGTTTTCAAGTTCTTTTTTCTTATAGCAGCACAGGGCAGATATCAGATTCGCTCAAGTCTTCATGGTCCTGAAGGAAGACTTTGCAAAATTGAATAAATACATTGTGACTAAATTCTGGATTCCCCCATAAAATTTCATTTCATTGCAGGTTTTGAATTACACTGCAGAGAGTAAGAATAGCCTGTATACCTGCAGTTTCGGTTGTTTTGTTTTTTCTTTTTTTTCTTAGCAGCAAGGTCAGCTAAATCAGGAGGAAATGACATGCACACAAGTCTCTCCAGCATTATAGTTTCTAAGACTGTATGAACTTTGGTTCGATGTGGACATGTTAAATGGATTAAGTTTTGGTGTGGTTTGTGTTATAAGGTACTGCATTGTCTGTGTTATTATTTTAATGTAATTTAGAACTCCACAAAAATAGGCTAGGTTGGGTACAATATAAAAAGCTGCTCTCCACAAGTGGGAGCAACAAAAAGCTGCTATGGAAGTGATGAAAGCAGAAAGATGCTGGCTTGAAGGAGTAGAACAGTGAGAAAAAAAAACCAGCAGAAATGCTGGAGGTTGAAAATTTCTTTGTGTCTATGGCATGTATGCAGGAGACAGGTTCATGGGTGTCCGAGGAAGATTTCAAAAGTTAGCACCACACTTAATAGAGTCTTGCTGCAAATTTAAAGTTGCAGCTCTTGTTACACAAGTTCAACAAAGCTGTTGGACAGAGTTAAAGGCCCGGCAGGAAGGGAAAGATAGCTAGTTGGAAGAAAGCGATTGAAGGATAAAGACTCATCTCTCAACTTGCAACAAAGTGCACTCAGCAACAATGCTGAAAATTCCAACAGAAGCTCAAAATTGTTCTCTATGTGGATTAGAATCAGCAAATATTTGTCCATGTTTTCTTTATTACATTTACAATAACTAATGCTTAATGTAGGTGAAAAGGGTGTAAAAGGTTACGGGTAGCAAGCAAGTAGGTTGTAAAAATGCTATTCCTCTGCCAAAAGAGAGGGTTATAATTAATAAATACTGCTTTAAAAAAAAGAATAATAAGAATAATAAGAAGTTTAAGAAGAATAAAAAGATTAAGAATAATAAACAAAAATAAGAAGAATAATAAAAATAAGAAGAATAAAAATTATTATAAGAATATAAAGAAAAAGAACAAAAGAAGAATAAAAAAATAAGAATACAAAGAATAAGGACAAAAAAAGAATAAAAAGTATATGAAATTTAAGAAGGATTAGAAGAATTAGAAGAATAAGAATGATTAAAAGAATAAGAATAATAAGAATAAAAATAAAAATATGAAGAAAAGAATAAAAAAGAGAATAATAAGAAATAGATAAGTATGAAGAATAAGAAGAATAAGAAGAATAAGTAGAATAATAAAAATAAGAAGAATAAGAAGATTAAGTAGAATATAAAGAATAAGAAGTATAAGAAGAATAAAAAGAATAAAAATAATAAATTAAATAAGAAGAATAAAAAGAATAAAAAAAATAAAATGTATAAGAAGTATAAGAAGTCTTAGAAAAATAATATGAATAAGAATAAAAAAAAGAATAAAAAGAATCAGAAGAATAAGAAGTATTTGAAGCATAATAAGAATATGAAGAATATGAAAAATAATAGGAATAAGAAGTATAAGAAGAATATGAAGTATATAATGAATATGAAGAATAAGAAAAATAAAAAGAATAAGAAGAATTAGAAGAATAATAAATTTAAGAATAATAAGAAGAATAAAAAGAATAAAAAGAATAAGAAGAATAAGAAGAATAAGAAGAATAAGAAGAATAATGAAGAATAATGAAGGAAAATGATTATCTTTCATATAAGAAATCATTTTCTAACACCCATCATTTAACCACGCCTCCTAATAAATAGACTTCAAAAAAAAGGAGAAACCACATTATTCTTCTCCCCCGATGTAATTGAAAACCTCTCCAAAGCTCACAAATTATCGTTTATAGAAAAATTCTCCCACTACCGCCCGCGTATTGATGAAATAACAGATTTCTCTCCTCGTTAAAGCTCAAAGGCTTGATTAAAGTTGAAATTATTGACAGCAAACATGTCCAAGTGCAACTCTTCACAGAAGAGGATTACCTTCGTCTGTGGCTAAAATATAACTGGAACATTCGTGGCTACCCCATTAGAACATTTAAATGGATGGCAGAATTCAATACTAAGGAATAAAACCCTCTCACTCCGGTATGGTTTCTACTAACTCAACTATTCATTCATTTTTTTAATAAACTGTCTCTCTTCTCTACTAATAACTCATTGGAAAGCCATTTTTGATGGATGGGGCTACTGCCACCCTCACTAGGCCAAGTGTGGCAAGGGTTTTCATTGAAGTTAACATTCAATTCTTTATCTCACAAAAAATTTTGATTGGACAAAATGAAGAGATAGGCTTCTAGTAGCCTATCATTTCTAAACTTCTTCCTAGCTACTATAGTCAATGTAAAAAAAGAGGGCATAACATAGAGAATTGTATGGCTAAATTAAGGTAATAAAGAAAAGGGCAGAATGTTGAACAAAGGGCCAGAAAACATGAGAAAATGGTATACATACCCAAAATAAATCAAGAAATAAAGAATGAGGAGGTCAAGGGTATTCCTAATAAAAATGCTTCTATAATAGAAAACCCTCTTCCTATAACAGAAACTACTAATAAAAACTTCCCTAGGCAAGATAAAAATATAATAGAAGCAAAAAAGATAAGGAACATGATAAATAAAATTAAAGATCTTGTTATTAGAACTAGAAAACCAAAAATAAACATAAAATAGTTAGACGCCTAAGGGTGGTTTTTTGGTTCAGAATTTGGTTCTGACTCGGATTCCATTAAAAGCTGCAATAATATTAAATCAATTACCAAAATAAATAATGATATTCAGTCTAAAGATGACATAGATATAGAAAAGAGAAGAATAGAAATAATTAATAGGAAATGGGCTATAGAGGAATTGAAAATTATAAATCTACAAATGGCTAAAATGCACAATGAAAGGAAGCCCGAAATAATTCAGGACCTTAACTTTTCAAAAAAGATAAGAAACACAAAAAAACACTTAAATAAAACTTATGACTCGGAGTGTATGACAATAGCTCAACTAAAATCCTTTAATAATGTATAGATACCTATTCTGGAATATTAGAGGAATAGGCAACTCCTCATCCTTAAACAGGCTAATAAAATGATAAGATTATATAAAATTTTATTATTAATGATAGTCGAACCAATGGTTGATAAAACTTAGTTGGAAAATTACAAAGATAAGCTAGGTTTCATGAATGCTTTCTCTAATAAAGCCAGTAAAATATGGATCATGTGAAAATATTTTTCAGATATCACAAATATTGAGGAATATGAACAAATTATAAATCTCAGCCTAAATAAGGATAAAGAGGGAATCATATCAGTGGTTAATGCTAATACCTCTAAAGAAAAAAGAAAAGACCTTTGGAAAATTATATCAAACAAAAATGCACCAAATAATATGAGGAGACGTTAATATTATCAGAAAAGCATCAAAAAAAGGTGGTAGACCTATAAATCTACAAGCTAGTGATCACTTTTATGACGTCATTACTAGATGTAATTTATTGGAAGCTGACTCTTTAGGCTCAAATTACACATGGACAAATAACCATAAAAAAGAAAGGAGTTATCTCTTTAGATTGGATATAATTCTCTTCAACTCTAAGTGGTTGGGTTTTTTTGAAAATATAGGAGTCAAACATCTGAACAAAACCTGTTCAGACCATAACCCTCTCCTCATATCTCCTCAAAAGATGGAAACTAAAAGAATGTCATTTAATTTTTAGAAATGTGGTGCCTACATCATGACTTCCAAGACACGGTAAAAGAGTCTTATTAAGCCAGTAAAAGGTATCCAAATCAGACCCTCACGATAAAACTAGATAGATTGAGATCATGTTTAATAAATTGGAACACAAAAAAGTTCGGCAAATTTAACAAGAACATCATAGAAATAGACCAAAAAATTGAAAAATTGGAACAAGAATATGATTGGAATCATAACACGAGTAATCTTTGTGCGCTTAATAAAGCACAAGGTGAACTTAAACTAAAATTACACATTGAAGAGATTTTCTGGAAATAAGGAATGAAAGTAAAATGGTTAAAAGATGGAGATCGAAACACTAAATTTTTCAGCTGGCTACGAAAATTAACAATAAAAAACATAAGATAAATGGAATAAAAAATAACGAAGAAATATAGTTAGAAAATGGGAATGACATTAAAAAATACTCTTGAGGATATATACAAAACATTATTATGCAATAACAATAAACTTAAAGTGCATAAATTCCTGCAAAACATAAATAATAGAATTGATGAAAAAAATAATAAAAAGCTAATGGAATTATCTGAAGAGGAAGAAATCAAAAACATTATATATAGCATGGATAAGGACAATACAGCCGGACCATAAGGCTAAAATAACATGTTCTTCCAAGCCTTCTAGGTTATAATTAAAGAAGAGATTATTCATGTCATTCTTTTGTTCTTTTGTGGAGCAGAAATTAATAAAAAAATGGGCACTAACACACATAATCCTTATCCATAAAAAGAAAAATCCTCAAAAAGGAGAGGACTATCGACCTATTAGCTTATGCAACTCAATATACAAAATCTTGGCTATACTGATGCAAAATAGATTAAGCCTCATACTTCCTAAAATTATTTCAAATGAACAATCAAGTTTTATGAAAAAAGATTAATCATGAAAAATATATGTCTGGCCAAGGAACTTATGAAAGAGTTGTCCTCCAAAGCTAGATGTCATAATGTAGTATTCAAACTAGACCTATGAAAAGCTTTTGATAGAGTAGACTGGCAGGTTTTATGCTTTACCATGAAAAAAATAGGTTTTGTAGAAGCTTAGATAGATCTAATTTTTAGATGCATTTCTAGCACCTGGTTCAAGATTATCATAAACGGGAAGAAGGAAAAAGAATTTAAACCCACATGAGGCTCAAGACAAGGAGACCTATTGTCCCTTTCTCTTTATAACATATATCTGGAATTATTTATTGTTAATCTAAAAATTAAAATAACTAAAGGTGACATATACACTTTCAGGCAATACAAAGATACTCCTCAAATAAACTATCTAGCATATGCAGATGACATAATACTATTCACTGATTGTAATAATAAATCTATATAAAATTTAATGAAAAATTTTCAAATAATAGAAGAAGAAATGGGTAAGAAATATTTGAATGGTGCCGGAACAATAATAAGTTGCTTAAAACATGTTTATTTTTTTGGAAATCTCTTTCTAACATTATTCCATTAGATACCCTCATACAGAAAAAAAGAATAAACCTAGCCTCTAGATGCGAATGCTGTAAAATAAAAATAGAGTCTTCGGATCACTTATTTTCACAAGGCAAAATCACTTCGAAGATATGGGTTAAACTTGAAAAAGAAATGATGTTAAAAAATAAAATTCAAACCCTTAAAAATAGAATCTAGAAATGAATGAAGGGGCCTAAATACAATTCTGTCCAAAAATAGCTCAAAAACATCATCCCACTCTTGGTAATATGGTGCATATGGAAAGCAAAAAATAAAAGATGATATGAGGGTATAAAAATATAAGCAAAAGATATAGAGAGGGATATCAAAAAAGAAATAAAGATTATTTTAGAAGCTTACCATTTAAAGAATATAATATACACAGAAAATAAAGAATATATAGATAGATCGTATTTAAGACTCCAAAAAATTAAAACATTAAGATTTACAAGAATACATTGGGATAAACCACCAAAGGGCTATTTGACACTTAATACAGATGATAGTTTTAAAAGAGAAGTGGGCATAGCATGAAGCAGAGGAATCCTGAGAGACTCTTAATGCAAGGTGATATGGGCATTCACTAAAAAATTACAAATTCACCTCTTCAGTCTAAAATATCGGGCTCTCTTGACAGGCCTAAAAATATGCAAAAATAGAAATATAAAAAATTTAAAAATTCAAATTGACTCATTAACTCTAGTAGGCATAATTAAAGGTCATAAATTTCTTTGGAAATATATAAATAATATAAAAGATATTATATAGATGGTGCAAGAATTAAATTACAATATAGAACACATATTTAGAGAAGTCAATCAAGTTGCTGATAAGCTAGCTAAAGAAGCCGAAAGATTAGGAAATCAGGACGTTGATGCTCTAACCATGCCTGCTAAATATAGAGGCACTCTCAAACAAGATGAAATATGATACAATATATTTAGGAAAGTCAAAGTAAATAGCTAGTTTTCAGTATGAATGGAAAACTAGAAACACAGATTTTTACAACTAAAGAATATAGAAACTTCTTGCAAAAGCATAATTCACATAATTAATATTCTGTGATGCTTTATCTACCCCGTGTAAAACTATACAGATTCAAAGAAACTCCCCATATCAAAATATACAATCTCTCTCAGTTCAGAAGAGAGTAGATTGTATAGTGAGACTTTTTTAGGAAGATAGAGAGAAGATCATGTTAAGGCAGGAACCTAAGAATTCAAGACATTAGAAAAATTTCATATATCAAGGAAAACAGCATCAACAACCATCAAGAGCCACATTTAGTAGTACAGAGAAAAAATATCTATTTGGGAGAGCAAACAGAACATTGTAGATGAATACACATGCAACATGCATCAAAATTCACTAATTTGAGAGCTGGCATAGGTTCATATGCTTTATTTGTAGCGGGATATTGTACTTTCTTTTTTTGCAGGCTGAGAAATAGAGAAAATAAGATCTATAATGAGTAGCAGACATAATTTCTATGCAGCAGAAAGATTATTTTTATAGAAAGAAAATATATGTTTGGTTGTTTTGTAGGACATTAACTCAAAGCACATATAAAATAGCCTAAGAAAACAGGCCGAACATAGAAGGAAATAATTACAGCAAAATGCAAAATATCTCACTAAATTTAAAGACTTACATATTTTGTGTAGTTGGAAGGTGTGCTTGTTTTTGGAGCCTAAGTAATCTAGAGGAAAGAGTGAGAAGAATTAACCTCACCGAAACAAATATAGCTAAAGCTCCTCTTAAAAACTATGGCATGAAGAAACAAGAGCAAAGGGCAGAAGAAAAGTAAAAAAAAAAGGATTTATTGCCTTACACATAGAAAGATTACGGCTAAACATAAATGAAGTTGAACAAGTTGGAATAAAGTTGCACTACACCAAATACTCAGCAGAAGAATACCCATAACATAAAATTGTTTTCTATTGAATCATGTAGTGGATTAAATGCTATAAAAAGATAGAGATTAGAATTAGCTCTAGGAAGAACAACTCCAATAATAACTAAAAAAATTTTTACTATATTCAATTGCATAGAATCTATGTATAGGCTTTTTTACATTGCATTTATTTGACGAGAATAGTGACTGTAAAAATAGTATTCCTCCACTAGATGAGAGGGTTATATTATTAATAATAAAACATATATTAAAAATAGAATAAGAATAAGAAGAACAAGAAAATTAAAATGGATAAGAAGAATAAGAAAAAAAAATAAGAATAAGAAAAATAAGAAGAGTAAGAAAAATAAGAATAATAAGAAAAATAAGAAGAACAAGAAAAATATAAAGAATAAGTATTATAATAAAAATAAGAAGAATAAAATGAATAAGAAGTCTTAAAAGTTTAAAAAGACTAATAAGTATTAGAGGATTAAGAAAAATAAGATAAATAAGAAGAATAAAAAGTATAAGAGGAATAATAAAATAAGAAGAATAAAAAGAAAAGAAGAAAAAGAAGAATAGTACGAATAAAAAGAATAAGAATAATAAGAAGAATAAGAAGAATAAGAAGAATAAAAAGATTAAGAAGAATAAGAAGAATAAGAAATAAAAAAGAATAAAATGAATAGGAAGAATAAGAAGAAAAAGTAAAATAAGAAGAATAAGTAGTTTAAGAGGAATAAGAAGAATAATAAAAATAATAAGAATAAGAAGAATAAGAAGAATACAAAAATAAAAAATATAAGAAGAATAAGAAGAATAAAAAAAAAGAATAAGATGAATAAGAAGAAAAATAATAATAAAAAGTATAAGAAAAATAAGAAGAATAAGAAGAATAAGAAGAATAAGAAGAATAATAATAATAATAATAATAATAATAATAATAACAAGAATAAGAAGAATAAGAAGAGTAAGAAGAATAAGAAAAAAAATGTTGAATTAGAAGAATAAGAAGAATAAAAAGAATAAAAAGTATAAGAAAAATAAGAAGAATAAGAAGAATAAAAAGAAAAAGAAGAATAAGAATAATAAAAAAAATAAAAAGAATAAGAAAAATAAAAAGTTTAAAAATTATAAAAAGTATCAGAAGTATTAGAAAAATAAGAAGAGTAAGAAGAATAAGAGGTAGTAGAAATATAAGAAGAATTAAAAGAATAAGAAGAATAATAAAAATAAAAATTAAAAAAGAATAAGAAGAATAAGAAAAATAAGAATAATAAGAATAATAAGAAAAAGAAATAGAATAAGAAGAAAAAAAAGATAAGAAGAATAAAATCAAAAAAAAGTATAAGATGAATAATAAGAATAAAAAGAATAAAATAATTAGTATAATAATAAGAATAAGAAGTATGAGAAGAATATGAATAATAAAAAAAATAAAAAAATAAGAAGAATATGAAGTATACGAAGAATAAGAAGAATAAGAAGAATAAGAAGAATAAGAAGAATAAGGAGAATAAGGAAAATAAGAAGAATAAGAAGAATAAGAAGAATAAGTAGAATAAGAAGAATAAAATGAATATTAAGTATAAGAAGTATAATATGAATAATAAGAATAAAAAGAATATGAAGTATAAGAAATATAATAAGAATAAGAAAAATAAGAATAATAAGAAGAATAAAAAAAAAATAAGAAGAATAAAAAAATAAAAAAAATATATAAAGAATAAGAATAATAAGAATAAAAATAAGAATAAAAATAAGAATAAAAAGAATAAGAAAAAATAAAATGTCCAAGAAGAATAAGAAGAATAAAAAAGAATAAGAAGAATAAGAAGAAGAATAAGAAGAATAATAAGAATAATAAAAAGAATAAAAAATAATAAGATGTATATGAAGAATAAGAAGAATAAGATGAATAAGAAGAATACAAAGATTATAAAAATAAAAAGAATAAGAAGAATAATAAAAATTAGAAGAATAAGAATAAGAATTAGAATAAGAAGAATAAAAAAAATAAGAAGAATAAGATAATAAAAAGTGTTAGATGAATAAGAAGAATAAAATAATTAGAAGAATCAGAAGAATTAGAATTAAAAGTAGAATAATAAGAAAAAGAAGTATAGGAAGAATAAGATGAATATAAAAAATAAAAAGAATAAGAATAATAAGAATAATAAGAAAAATAATAAGTATAGGAAGAATAAGAAGAATAAGAACAATAACAATAATAAGAAGTATAAGGAGAAAACGAAGAATAAAAAGAATAAAAGAATAAGAAGAATAAGAAGAACGAGAAGAATAAATAAAATAAGAAGTATAAGAAGAATAAGAAGAATAAGAAGAATAAGAAGAATAAGAAGAATAAGAAGAATAAAAAGAATATTAAGTATAAGAAGTATAATAAGGATAAGAAAAATAAGAATAATAAGAATAATAAGAAGAAAAGGAATAGTGTGAATAATAAGAAGAAAAAGAAAAATATAAAGAATAAGAATAATAAGAATAAAAATAAAAATAAAAAGAATAAGAAAAAATAAAATAGGTAAGAAGAATAAGAAAAATTAGAAGAATAAGAAGAATAAGAAAAATAAGAAAAAAAAAAAGAATAAGAAGAATATAAAGAAAAAGAAGAATAAAAATGATAAGATGTATATGAAGAATAATAATAATAATAATAATAATACAAAGATTATGAAAAATAAAAAGAATAAGAAGAATAATAAAAAATTAGAAGAATAAGAAAAATAAAAAAAATAAAAAGGATAAGATGATTAAAAGTGTCAGATGAATAATAACAATAAGGAAAATAAAATAATTAGAAGAATAAGAAGAATTAGAATTAAACGTAGAATAATAAGAAAAATAAGTATAAGAAGTATAAGAAGAATAAGATGAATAAAAAGATTAAAAAAATCTGAAAAATAAGAATAATAAGAATAATAAGAAGGATAAAATATATAAGAAGAATAAGAAGAATAACAAAAATAAAAAGAATAAGAAGAATAAGAAGAATAAAAAAGAATAAGAATAATAATAAAAAGAATAAAAAGAATAAAAATGATAAGATGTATATGTAGAATAAAAAGAATAAGACGAATAAAAAGAATACAAAGATTATGAATAATAAAAAGAAAAAGAAGAATAATAAAAATTAGATGAATAAAAAGAATAAGAAGAAGAATTAGAATAAGAAGAAAAAAAAATAAGAAAAATAAGATGAATAAAAAGTGTTAGATGAATAATAAGAATAAGAAAAATAAAATAATTAGAAGAATAAAAATAATTAGAATTAAAAGTAGAATAATACGAAAAAGAAGTATAAGAAGAATAAGATGAAAAAAAAAATAAAAAGAATCACAAAAATAAGAAGAATAAGAATAATAAGAAGAATAATATATATAAGAAGAATTAGAAGAATGAGAAGAATAAAAAGAATAAAAAGAATAAGAAAAATCAAAAGAATACGAAGAAAAAGAAAAATAAGTAGATTATGAAGAATAAAAGGTATAAGATGAATAATAAGAATAAGAAGAATAAAATGAATAATAAGAATAAAAAATATAAGAAAAATAAGAAGATAAAAAGAATTAGATGAATAAGAAGAATTACAAGAATAAAAATAATAAGAAGAATAAGAAGAATACAAAGAATAAGAAGAATAAAAAATATAAGAAGAAATAGAAGAATAAAAAGAATAAGAATAATATAAAAAATAAGAATAATAAAAAAAATAATAAGAATAAAAACAATAAGAAGATATAAAAGTATAAAAATTATAAGAAGAATAAGAAGAATAAAAGAAAAGAAATATAAAATGAATATGAAGAATAACAAGAATAAAATGATTAAGAAGTATAAGAAGAATAAGAAGTATAAGAAGAATAAGAAGTATAAGAAGAATACCAATAATAAGAAGAATAATTAGAATAAGAAGAATAAGAATAATAACAATATTAAGAAGAATAAAAAGAATAAAAAATATATATGAATAATAAGAATAACAAGAATAAGAATAATAAAAATATTAAAGCGAATACAAAGATTAAGAAGATAAAGAATAATAAGAAGATTAAGAAGTATATGAAGTGTAAGAAAAATAAGAAATATAAGAACAATAAGATGAATAAGAATAATTAGATGAATAATAAGGATAACAAGTCTTTAAAAAATAATAAGAATAAAAAGAATAAAAAAAATGAAGAATAAGAAGAACCAGAAGAAAAAGAAAAATAAAAAGAATAATAAGAATAAGAAGAATAAGAAAAATATGAATAATATGAATAATAGAAAGTATAATAACAAAAAAAATTATAAGAAAAATAAGAAAAATAAAAAGAATAAGAAGAAAAAGAAGAAGAAGAATAAAAATATTATTATTATTATTATTATTAAGAATTAAAAGATTAAGAAGAATAAGAAGAATAATAAGATTAAGAAGTATCAAAAGTATAATAAAAATAATAATAATTAGAAAAATAATAAGAATATTAAGTATAAAAAGTATAAGAAGTATATGAAATATAAGAAGAATAAGAAGAATAAAAATAATAAAAAGATTAAAAAGTATATGATGTTTAAGAATAATAAGAATAATAAATGAATAAGAAATATAAGGTGAATATGAAGAATAAGAAGAATAAAAAGAATAATATGTATAACAAGAATAAAAAGTATAAGAAGAATAAAATGTCTATGATGAATAAGAAGAATAAGAAGAATAATTAGAATAATAAGAATAAAAAGAATAAGAATAATAAAAGGTATATCAAGAATAAGAAGAATAATAAGAATAAGAAGAATAATAAAAATAAGATAAATAAGAAGAATAAAAAGAATAAGAAAAAATATCAAAATAAGAACAATAAGAAGAATAAGAAGAATAAGAAGAATAAGAAAAATAAGAAGAATATGAAGAATAAGAAGAATAAGAAGAATAAAATGAATAAGATGAATAATCAGAATTAGAAGAATAAGAATATAAGAAAAATAAGAAATAAGATGAAGAAAAAATAAGAAGATTAAGAAGAAAAATAAAAATAAAAAAAATAAAAAAAATAAGATGAATAAAAAGAATACAAATTATAAGATGAATAACAAGAATAAGAAGAATAAAAAGAAAAAGAAAAATCAGAATAATAAAAAGTATATGAAGAATAAGAAAATTAAAAAAAATAAGTAGAATAAGTATAATAAAAAAATAAGAAGAATAAAAAGAATAAAAATAATAAGAAGAATAAGAAGAATAAGATGATAAAGAAAAATAAGAAGAATAAGAAGAATACAATGAATAATAAGAATACGAAGAATAATAAGAATAATAAGAATAATAAGAAAATGAAGATATAAAAGAATAAGAATAATAAGAAGTATAAGAACTCTATGAATAATAAAAAGAATAAAAATAATAAGAATAATTAGAATAATAAGAATAATAAAAATACGAAAAATAGAGTTGTCAAACGAAATGTGTTAGGCCATTCCGGCCATGCTTTCGTGCCTGGCTTGGCACGACATGGTTATTGTACCATGCGATGCCTCGCATGACACGATTCTGTGGTGGTCAGCCTGATACAGGCCCATTGCATGAATTCGCCGGGTTCGGCCCAATAGGTCCGAACCCCTAATTTAAAAAAAGTAGGGTTTCGTCCCACGACGTTGCGCCGCTATGTCGCCAAACCCCTAAATAAAAAAAAATTATAATTTCAGCGTGCACCGTCGCCCTGCTAGACCGCCAAAACGTCAAAACCTAATTTAAAAATAATTAGGATTTCGGCGATGCTCCGACGTGCTACCATGTTTTTTTTTTCACTTCGGGTCTTAGTGAGTCTTACCCATCAAGCTCAGCTTCTGCCGCTAGGGTGTTTTCTCAGCTCGTGCTGAGGAACCGTGCCAATGAAGAATAAGAAGAATAATTAGAAAAAGAAGAAAAAGAAGAATAAAAAGAATAATAATAATAATAATAATTAGAAGAATAATAAGAATAAGAATATTAAGAAGAATAAAAATAATAAGAAGAATAAAAAGAATAAGAAGAATAAGAAGAATAAGAAGAATAAGAAGAATAAGAAGAATAATAAGAATAAGAAGAATATGAAGAATAAGATGAATAATAAGAATAAGAAAAATAAGAAGAATAAAAAAATAAGAAAAATAAGAAGAATAAAAAAAATAAGAAAAATAAGAAGAATAAAATTAAAAAAATGATAAGAAGAATAAAAAGTTTAATAATAATAATAATAATAATAATTAGAAGAATAAGAATAATAAGAAGAATAAGAAGAATAAGAATAATAAGTATAATAAGAATAATAAGTATGATAAGAATAATAAGAATAATAAGAAGTATAAGAACTATAAGAATGATAAGAAGAATAAGATGTATAATAACAATAAGAAGAATAATAAGACTCAAAAGAATAAAAATAATAAGAAGAATAAAAATAATAAGAAGAATAATTAGTATAATTATAATAAGTAGATTAAGAAGAATAAAAAGAATTAGAAGAATAATAAGAATTAAAAGAATAAAAACTATAAGTCGAATAAGAAGAATAAGATAAAAAAGTTATATAAGAAGAATATGAAGAAAAAAAAATTAAGAAGTTTAAGAAAAATTAGAAGAATAATAAGAATAATAAGAATAATAAGAATAATAAGAATAATAAGAATAGTAAGAATAATAAGAATAATAAGAATGATAAGAAAAAGAAGAATAATAAGAATTAGAAGAATAAGAAAAATAAAAAAATAAGAAGAATGAGATAAATAAAAAGAATAACAAGAATACGAAGAATAAGAAAAATAATAAGAATAAGAGGAATAAGATAAATAAGAAGAATAACAAAAATAAGAAGAATAAGAAAAATAATAAGAATAAGAAGAATATGAATAATCATAATAATAATAATAAGAATAAATAAGTATAATAATAAGAATTAGAAGAAATAGAATAATAAAAAATAAGAAGAATAAAACAAATAAGAAGAATAATAAGATTAATAAGAATATGAAAATTAAAAAGAATAAAAAGAAAAATAAAAAAAATTATAATTACAATAATAAGAAGAATAACAAGAATAACAAGAATAACAAGAATAAGAAGAATAAGAAGAATAAGAACAATAAGAAGTATAAGTATAATAAGAAGAATAACAAGAATATAAAGTATAAGAAGATAAAAAAGAATAAGAAGAATTAGAAGAATAAAAAGAATAATAAGAATATGAAAAATAATAATAGTTATAAGAATAAGAAGAATTGAAAGAATAAGAAGAATAAGAAGTATAATAAGAATAAAAAGAATATGAAGAAATAGAAAAAATTTCTAACTCTCATTTCTATAGACGAAAATAAGCACTTCTAGAGTGACCATTTTGAGGGAAGAAAGCTCAAATTCAAGGCAAAAATTCAGAAATTCAATTCCCTTGCTAATAAAAAATCATTTGCCTCCATTTTTAAAAAGCCCAATATCTTATTTCCAAAGTTTAATGGAAAAGATGACGCTCCTGTTGTGTTTTTATCAAATGATGATTTTCCAAAACTTGTCGAACCCTTCATGTATTCTCAAATAGGCAGTTTCTCACATGGCAGACCTGAATTCATTGACATTCAAGCCTTCCTCGCCTCATTAAAACTTTGGGAAGTTACAAAAATGGCTCTATTTGATACAAAGCACATAAACATCCAGCTTAAAAAGTAGATGAATTTTCTAGATTATGGCTAAGAGGCCAATGGCACATTACAAGACACACAATGAATTTATTTAAGTGGATGAAAAGCTTCAACTAATAGAGAAACCACCACTTGCCCTGGTTTGGTTCTCTTTTCCAAAACTCCCAATCCATTTATTATTAAATAAACACTCCCTCTACTCTATTACTAAGTGTTTGGGTAAATCATGCATGATGGATGAAGCTACTGCCTATCTTACTAGGCAGAGAGTGGCAAGAGTTATTGTGGAAGTTGATCTTTGAGTCCCACCTCCACAGATACTATGGGTGGTCCGGGATATCAACCATGACTTCTGGCAATCGATAGTCGCATATGCCTCTCCTAGCTACTACTTAATTATCTCAAAATGGGGCATGAGCAAATTGACTGTATAGCAGGAGGAAGAAGGGGCAAAAGCGAGGAAGGAAATTTCTGAGATTGTGAGAGTAGGAAAAATCAACACTTGGGTTAAGAAGGGATAGTTTTAGGGAAAGGAAGAGAGTTGAAAAGGGCAGAGAGGGGGGTAGGAACCTTGGAAGGGGAGAGTGAGAGAGAGAGAGTGAGGTAGAAAAGGGGGAGGAGAAAGGGGCAGCATTAGAGGTGTCAAACGGGACATGTCGGGCCGGCCCGGCCCATTTTTTCAAGCCCGACCGTGCTTTCGTGCCGGGCCAGGCACGGTTTTGTGAGGTTCATCCCGGCATGGGCCCGCGGCATGATCCGCCGGGTTAGGCCCAGTCGGGCCGAACCCTAAATTAAAAAAAATTAGGGTTTCGGCTCGCACCGTCGTGCTGAACCCCTATTTTAAAAAAAAATTGGGTTTCAGTTTGCCCGAAACCCTAATTAAAAAACCCGGGCTTGCACCGTGGTCGGGCATGGCATGAGCTCGAGCATGAAAAATTTTCGTGCCGGGCCAGCCCAGGCACGACCGAATCTTGCCGTGCCTCGTGCCGGGTCGGGCCGGCCCTAGGCAGAATGGGTGGAGGGTAGAGTAAGAGAGAAGGAGCTTGAAGGAATGGGTGGGAAGAGGGGAGAAGAGATAGGAACCTTGGAAGGGAAGAGTGAGAGACAGAGTGAGGTAGTAAGGGGAGAGGGAAAAGGGGCAGAATGTGTGGAGGGTAGATTAAGAAAGGAGCTAGAAGGGATGGGTAGGAAGAGGGGAGAAGAGATAGTGGCCGAGTTTAGGGGAGAAAAGGGGGTAAGAGTAGGAGTAGAAATAGAAAGGGGTAGGCAGAAAGTAGATGGGGGAGGAGAGAAGAGCATAGAAAGGGGAGTGCCTAGGGCAGTCAAGAAGCTAGAAAATGATAGGCTTGAAAAGACTGGAAAGTGGCTAGTGAAAATGGCTAGGAGAGCCGAAGGGGCAGAGATAGAGGGAGTGGAAGGTAGAAGGAAAATAGGGGCTATAGGAAGGAAAAGGGAGAGGAGAAAAGAGAGAACTAGAAATAGAATATGAGAGTACAATTAGTCAGAAGATTATTTCCTCTCGGAAAATGAGTCAAAGTCAAAAAGCTAGCCAATTCCTAGCTTAAATAAGGATGCATTCAAGTTGGATACAATGAAAGTGAAAGATGATTTCGAAGTGTACAAGCAGAAGAAGATTAAAGGGGAGTTGTTTAATAAGGAAAAAGCGATGGAAGATATCAAGATCATTGGATTGAATTTCGAAAAAACTCAATAGAATTTTGTAAGAAATTTTGTGCAAATGCAACCTAGCACTAGTAAATCAACAAGAAATACAAAAAAAAATATTTAAGCATGAAATATGAGCCAAAATGTACCACTAGAGCAAAAGCTAGATACACATAGAAATGAATAATAGCTTGTCTTGGAATATAAGAGGAGTAGAGAACACTCCCTCGATTTAATAGGATTAAGAAACTTATTAAGTTACATAAAATTGAAATAGTGATCCTAGTTGAACCAATGATCAATATTAACCAATTAGACAAATATAAGGAGATGGTTGGTTTGGAAAAAGCCTATTCAAACTCCAATGGTAAGCAATGGATTATGTGGAATAATAAAATGAATTTTAAAATTCTTAAGGATTCTAGTCAAATAATTAGTTTTAAAATAGGAAAGTAGACAGAACCCATTTTTTGGTGGTATATGCAAGCAATTCCAAAGAAAATAAGAAATTTCTTTGGCATGCCATGAAAGAGTTAGTGGCAAAAAATTCTCCTTGGATCATTGGAGGTGACTTCAATGTAATAAGAAAGTCTCATGAAAAAATGGTGGCAGACATCTTGACCCGGTATCACTAACTCAGTTTAATGAAGCCATAGCTAACACAAATCTGATGGAGGCAGACTTCTTGGGTTCAAATTATACATGATGTAACAAATGAAGGAAGTGATGATCAATTTGGTCCCAAATGGACCGGGTGCTATATAATGTAATTGAAAAGTTTGGAGGTATAAAGATTTAACACCTAAATAGTTAATGTTCAGATCATAGCTCTCTCATGCTTTCCTTTCACAAAAGTGAAAATAGATGGAATAGATTTAAATTCCAAAACACGTGGAGATTGCACAAGGACTTCGACAGGGTAGTCAAAGACTAATGGGTAAAACTAGCTTCAGGTAATCCCATGTAGATTTTGGCAACAAAATTATGCAACTTAAATTGACTATGAGCGCTTGGAATAAGGTCTTCGAAAATATCACCAAAAGGATACATGAAGATGAGGAGAAGGTTTCCAGACTAGAAATAAAATATGATGAAAAAAAAGATGAGGCCTATAGAATTGAGGTAAGTATGGTAAAAGATGAGTTAAGACTCATGATGCACATGGAAGAATTCTTCTGGAAACAGAGGACAAAAATAAAATGGCTAAAAGATGGAGATAAGAACACAAAGTTATTTAATAAAAATACAAAAATTAGAATTCAAAAGCAAAAAATAAAAGGATTTAAAAACCACTAATAGGGAATGACTGAAAAAGGAGGAAGAAATAAAAAAAATAAGTAGAAAATTTTTTCAAAACTCATCAATGTGGGAGACCAACTAAAAGGGGAAATGACTTAATGGAAGCTATAGAGAAGAGAGTCATGGAAGAGGATAATAATTTGCTAGAAGAATTCCCAAAAGAGGAAGAGGTAAAAGAGGTAGTTTTCAATGCTAACAAGGAAAGCATAGCAAGCCTAGATGGCCCGGAATAATGGTTTCTTCCAGCACTGTTGGAACATCACAAAGGACCTAGTGGCAGTAGTTGTATGGATCTTTGCAGGTACATAGATCACAAAGGCATGGGCTAGCTCCTTCATCGTTTTGATTCCCAAGAAGGAGAACCCACAAAAATGTGAGGACTACAGACCATTTAACTTATGTAGCATGATTTACAAGATTCTAGCAAAACTAGTCTAGAATAGGCTTAGCAGAATCTTACCTAGCATCATATCGGCTGAACAAGCAAGCTTCTTCAGAAATAGATTAATGATAAAAAATATCAACATAGCCTTAGAAATGATAAGAGAGATAGGAACTAAGACTAAAGGGCACAACATAATACTGAAGTTAGACCTTTAAAAACTTTTGATATAGTAGAATGGGATACCCAATGTTATGTAATAAAGAAAATATGTTTCTCAGAATTTTGGATAGACTCGATGTGCAGTTGTGTTTCGGGGGCATGGGTGAAAATTCTAGTAAACAGACATGTAGATGGAGATTTCAAACCGATCAGAGGACTAAGGCAGGGTGATCCACTCTCACCCTTTTTGTTTAATATGTATCTAGACATGTTGATTGTAAATTTAAAATAGAAAATGAGAGCGGGCAAGATATTACCTTATAAACAACTAAGATACACCCCAAATGTGTGCTACTTGGCATATACGGATGATGTAATCATATTCACGAATGCTAGCAATGCTTCCATGGGTAATTTGATGAGGTTACTGAAAGTACTGGAAGAAGAACTAGGTCAAATGCTGAACAAAAGCAAATGCCAATTCATTATAGCAAGGAAAATGCCAGAAAATATAGCCTAGAAAATAAAAAGAGTCACAAGCTTTGTGCAAAAGAAAGGAGCATTAATGTACTTGTGTTGCCTAATTTATGAAGGTAGAATAAAGGAGTACTTATCCTTTCTGGTAGAAAAGATGAAAGGAAAAATTACTAGATAGAAGGAGGATTTGTTAAGCATAGCAGGATGAGCGACTCTAATTTCACATGTGCTGCAAGGATCGCTAGCACATATTCTAATGTTGGTTCAGCCACCAAAAAAGATTATAAAGAAAATAGAAAAAAAAATGCCTAATTTTTTTATGGGGCAAGAAGAATAGGAAACCTAAGTTACACTGGATTAGGCTTCACAAGTTTAAATGATATAGCCAAAGCCTAGGGATGTAAAAACTAGTGGAGTCTAAAAGTAAAGGGTAGCTTATGGGTTGAATATATAAGAGCCATATATGATTTAGGTAATAAGGCTTTTAAGGATCCAAAAAAACATCTAAAAGCTAGAAATTAATGTGAAAGCAACAGGGAAAAAGTGGAAAATCATGCGATTCTAACTAATAGTGGGTGGAAATAGACCTTGAATGCACTAAGAAAATTTACCCTAAGGAGTGCAAAAAACTTAGTGAGAAATAAAAGACACTCTCAATAAATTTTTAAAATGACATGGGAAAAGAAAATTCCACAGAAGATAAACATCTTCATATGGAAGCTCCTTTCAAATGTCATCCCGTTGGATGATAAAATTCAGAGGAGAGGATAAGTTTAGCATCTAGATGTGAATGCTGCATAGCAGCTACAAAAAGCATATATCATTTGTTTTCAACAGGAATGATAGCCACAGAGGTATGGAACAAGCTAGAAGCAGAAGCAGACATCAAGAAGAGTATGGTAAACACCAAGGCCAGATTAAAACACTGGTGGCATGAGCAGAAAAAGAATAAGCTATCAAAATGGATTAGAAAATACATACCTCACATAGCATTCTGGTGCTTATGGAAACCAATTAATAGAAGTAGGTTTGAAAATATTCCAATGAATAGCAAAAATATACTATAGGAAATAAAAAGAGAAAGTTCGTATATTTTAGCCTGCAACCCGATAAGAGTCTCCAAATAGGGCATGGTAAAGAATGTTAAGAAGGCATGAGGGCTTTCAACCATTAGAAAAAAATTGCCAGATATAAAAATATTCACTTGGAGCATGCCACCTCAAGGTGCACTAGCCCTCAACATGGATGGGAGCATCAAAAAAGATATGGGAAAGACATGGGGAGGAGGAGCAAAAAGAGACAAATAATGAAGGGTCATAAAAGCGTTTACAATGAGAAAGTTTGCCTCTTCAACCTTCCAAGCAAATATTATGGCCTTGCATAAAGGGCTACAAATATGTAAAGAAAATATATTCTAAAATATATGAGTCCAAGTAGACTCAAGTTTATTGGTGGACCTTGCCACAAAAAAAAATAGAAATGTGGAGATTCGAATGAGAAATTGAAAAAAAAAACAGAAAGTTATTAATATAATTGAATAGTGAAATGGCACATACGTTTAGAGAGGCAAATGCATTGACAGATAAATTAGCCGAAGAATGTATTAACAAAGGTTTTCAAGAATTTGACGGGAGTAATACCCCATATAAAGTTAAAAATTAATAAGGTTAGATGGAATATGATTTTTTTATATTAGAATTCAAAAGAATAAATAGCAATTAAATATGGAGATAATGGGGAAATGGGAAGGTAGTAAGATATATAATGCTGTTTTGTAGTTAATTTATTGCAGTTTAAAACACCCAAGAAAACTCAAAGGTCACCTTGGTCCTTATGAGTGGCTGCGAGGCTGCTTGGTTTATAACTTATCTCCAATATTTTGGTTGAATGTGTTTAAGCACCTAGCTAGGTTAGGATGGGAAGGAAGAGCCCAAGTTGTGGAGCAAGGCTCACTTGTCTAGGATAGAAGGAAAGGACACAGAAAGAGTATTGGAAAGAGGTAGGGTATAGTATACGCCATAAAAAAATAGTAGAAATGGGATACAGAAGGGAGGCACAAAAGGGAGGCCAAGCAAGGTTGTAAATAAGCTTGGACAAAGAAGTAGAAGGAAGGATACTTCCATTCCCTAAAAGTGAGGAGAAGCTAATCTCTATAGGGGCTGAAGCAGGGCAGCAAGGACAGAAAGCAAAGACAAAAAGGAGCAGCATTTTTCTGATTTTTTATTTTTGATGTTCTATTTTCTATTTTGTGATTTCTGTTTTCGGTCCCCTCTGTGTTGTTAATGATTTGTAAGGGTAAGGGAGGGAAGGGGAAATAGGTAGGAAGTATGCATCAAGTTATAGTATAGGCTTGAATTTTCTTATGCAGAAGAAGGATAATAGTAGGAAATGAGGGAGTGCAGGAGCAGATTAAAAGAGGAGGAAGCACTCCGAACTAAACAAAGAATAAAGTGAGAAGGGAGGAAGGCAGGGAAGAGGGAGCAGGAATTGGATAAATGTTTAATGGGATGGGAGAAATATAGAAATGGGAGGAATGGCTTGTGGATATGATTGATGTATTTAGTATATGTGGGATTGCTCTTTTATGTGCAGATATTAGGACAATCCAGCTCAGAAGAGGAGGAAAAGAGCATATTCTCAATCCAGGGACAACAGGAAAGGAGGGATGCAGTAGCAGAATAAAGGAGAATGAAGATCTCTGGACAAAACAGAGAATAAAGTGTGAAGGGAGAAAGGGAGTAAAGATGGAGCAGGAATTGGATATATGCATAAAGGGGGGGAGAAAATGGGAAATGGGTAGAATAAATTGTGGATGTGATCGATGTATTTAGTTTATGCTGGGTTGCTCTTTTAAGTGAAGATATTAAGACAAGATAGCTCAGGTTACCTTCCAGAAGGGGACAAAAGGATGTAGAAAAGCAAAAGCTGTAATTATAAGGAATGGATGCGGGGGCAGTAGCAACAGGGTTGAAGGAAGACAGGGAGCCTGGGAGATAAAGGCAATTAGCTGATGAGAATGGAAGAAACAAATCATCATCAGAAAGGTAGTAGAGGGAGCAGAAATGGTTTTAGACTTAAAACAAAGGAAGTCAATAATCTCAACTTAAAAGAAAACTAAGAAATATAAAATGCATGTGTGTATATGGAAAGCAAGTGTTTTAGTTTTGTGTGAGTCTAGTGCAAAGGAATGGTTGTAAATGGAAAAAGGGTAGCAAGGATTTAACAAGTAACAATAGTATTAATCTACAAAAAGAGGGGGTAATTTTAATAAAGTAAAATAAAAAGAAAGAAAAATAAGAAGAAAAGAAAGAATAAAATAATAATAAGAATAAAAATAATAAAAATAATAAAAATAATAATAAGAATAAGAAGAAAAAGAAGAATGAGAAGTATATGAAGAAAAAAAAGAATAAGAAGAATAAGAAGATTAAGAAGAATAAGTAGAATGAGATGAATAAGAAGAATGAGATAAATATAAAGAATGAAAAGTATAAGAAGAAAAAGAAAAATAAGAAGAATAAGAAAAATAAAAAGAATAAGAAGATTTAGAAAAATAAAAAGAATAAGAAGATTTAGAAAAATAAAAAAAATAAGAAGAATAAGACGAATAAAAAGTATAAGAAAAATAAAAAAATAAGAAAAAATAGAATAATAATAAGAATAAGAAGAATAAGAAGAATAAGAATAAGAAGAAGAATATGAAGTATTAAAAGAATAAGAAAAATAAGAATAATAAGAAGAATAATAAGAATAAGAAGAATAAAAAAAATAAGAATAAGAAGAATACGAAGTAAAATAAGAATAAGAAGAATAATAATAATAAGAAAAATATGAAGAATAATAAGAAATAAAAAGATAAAAAGAAGAAGAAGAAGAAGAAGAAGAAGAATGAGAAAAATAAGAATAAGAAGAATAATAAGAATATGAAGAATAAAGAGAATAAGAATAATAAAAAGAATAAGAAGATATACAAAAAAAAGAAAAATAAGAAGAATAAAAAGTTTAAGATAAATAAAAAGAATAAATGAATAAGAAAAATATGAAGAATAAGAAGAATAAGATGTATAAAAAAATAGAAGAATAAGAAGAAATAAGAAGAATAAATAGAAAAGGAAGAATAAGAATAAGAAAAAGAAAAAAAATAAGAATAATAAGAAGAATTAGATGAATTAGAAAAATAACAAGAAGAATAAGAAAAAGAAGAATAAAAAGAATAAGAAAAATAAAAAAAAAATAAAAATAAGAAGAATTAGAAGAATAAAAAAATAAAAAAAAATAAGAAAAAAGAATAAGAAGTATAAGAAGAAATAAGAAGAAATAAGAAGAAAAAGAAGAATAAGAAGAATGAGAAGAATAAGAAGAATGCGAAGAATAAAAAAAATAAGAATAATAAGAAGAATAAGAAAAATAAGAATAAAAAGAATAAAAAGAAGAAAAAGAAATAAAAGAATTAGAAGAATTAGAAGAATTAGAAGAATTAGAAGAATTAGAACAATAAGAAGAAGAATAATAATAATAATAATTAAAAAAAATAAGAAGAATAAGTAAAATAAGAAGAATAAGAAGAAAAAAAATAATAATAAGAAAAAAAAGAATAAGAAGAATAAAAAGAAAAATAAGAATAAGAAGATAAAGAAGAATAAAAAATATTATGAAGGATAAGAAGAATAGAAAGAATAAGAAAAATAAGAAGAATTCGAAAAATAAGAAGATTAAGAAGAATAAAAAGAATAAGAATATTTAGAAGAATAATAAGAATAAGAAGAATAAAAGAATAAGAATAATAAGAAGAATAAGAAGAATAAGAACATTAAGAAGAATAAGAAGAATAATAAGAATAAGAAGAATAAAAAGAATAAGAAGATTTAGAAGAATAAAAAGAATAAAATATATAAGATAAATATATAGAATAAGAAGAATAAAAGAATAAGAAAATAATGTAGATTAAGAAGAATAAGAAGAATAAGAAGAATAAAACGTATAAGAAGAATAAGAAGAAAAAGAAGAATAATAAGAAATAGAAGATTAAGAAAGATAAGAAGAATAAGAAGAAAGAGAAGAATAAGAATAATAAAAAGTATAAGAAGAATAAGAAGCATAAGAAAAAATAAGAAGAATAATTAGAATACGTAGATTAAAAAGAAAAAGAAAAATAAGAAGGATAAAAAAAATAAGAAGAATTAGAAGAATAAAAATAATTAAAAGAAAAATAAAAAGAATAAAAATAAAAAGTATAAGAAAAATAAAAAAATAAAAAGAATAAAAAGAATAAGACGTATAAAAAGTAGTAAAAGAAAAAGAAGAATGAAACGTAAAAGATGAATAAGACGAATGAAACGTAAAAGATGAATAAGAAGAATAAGAAGAATAAAAAAAAAGAATAATATGAAGAATAATAAGAAAATGAAGAATAAGAAAAATAAAAATTATTAGAAGAATAAGAAAAATAAGAAGAATACGAAGATTTAGAATATTAAGATGAATAAGAAGAATAAGAACAATAAAAAGTATAGGATAAATAAAAGAATAAAAAATAAAAGAATATGAAAAATATGAAGAATAAGAAGAATAAGAAGGATAAGAAGAAAAAAAAAGAATAAGAAGAATAAGAAGATAAAGAAGACTAAGAAGAATAAAAAAAATAAGAAGAATCAGAAGAATCATTAGAATAAGAAGAATAAGAAGAATAAGAAAAATAAAAAAATAAGAAAAATAAGAAGAAAAAGAAGAATAAGAAGTATAACAAGAATAAGAAGAATAAGAATAATATGAAGAATAATAAAAATAAGAATAATATAAAGAATAAGAAGAATAAGAAGAAATAAGAAGAATAAGAAGAAATAAGAAATAAGAAGAATAAAAAGAATAAGAAGAATAAGAAGAATAAGAAGAATAAGAAGAATAAGAAGAATAAAAGAATACGAAGAATAAAAAGAATACGAAGAATAAAAAGAATAAGAATTAATAAGAATTAGAAGAATTAGAAGAATTAGAAGAATAAGAAGAATAAGAAAAATATGAATAATAATAAGAAGAAGAATAATAATAATAATAATAAAGATTAGAATTAAAAAAATAAGAAGACTAATTAGAATAAGAAGAATAAAAAGTAAACAAAAAGAATAAGAATAATAAAAAGAAAAATAAGAATATTAAGATAAAGAAGAATAAAAATATTATGAAGAATAAGACGAATAAGGAGAATAAGAAGAATAATAAGGATAAGAAGAATAAGAAGAATTAGAAGAATTAGAAGAATAAGAAAAATAAGAATAATAAGAAGAATAATAATAATAATTAGAATTAAAATAATAAGAAGAATAATTAGAATAAGAAGAAAAAAAAGAAAAAAAAAATTAGAAGAATAAAAAGAAAAATAAGAATAAGAAGATAAATAAGAATAAAAATATTATGAATAATAAGAAGAATAAGAATAGTAATAAGAATAAGAAGAATAAAAATAATAAGAAGATTTAGAAGAATAAGAAGAATAAGAAGAATAAGAAGAATAAGAATAATAAGAAGAATAAGAAGAATGAATAGAATGAGTAGAATAGGAAGAAAAAAAGAATAAGAAGAATAAAAAGAATAAAAAGTATAAGAAGAAAAGAAGAATAAAAAGAATAAAAAGAATAAGAAGAATAAGAAGAATAATAAGAATAAAAATATTAAGAAGAATATGAAGAATAAAAAGAATAAGAAGATTTAGAAGAATAAAATGTATAAGATAAATATGTAGAATAAGAAGAATAAAATAATAAGAAAAATATGAAGATTAAAAAGAATAAGTAGAATAAGAAGAATAAAACGCATAAGAAGAATAAGAAAAATAAGAAGAAAAAAAAAATAAGAATAATAAAAAGTATAAGAAGAATAAGAAGTATAAGAAAAAATAAGAAGAATAATCAAAATAAGAGGAATAAAAAGATAATGAAAAATAAGAATAATTAGAATACGTAGATTAAGAAGAAAAAGAAAAATAAGAAGAATAAGAAGAATAAGAAGAATAAGAAGAATTAGAAAAATATGATGAATAAAAATAATTAAAAGAAAAAAAAATAAAAATAAGAACAATAAAAAAATAAAAAAAATAAAAAAATAAAAAGAATAAGACGTATAGAAAGTAGTAAAAGAATAAGAAGAAAAAAGAAGAATGAAAAGTATAAGATGAATAAGAAGAATAAGAAGAATAAAAAAGAAAGAAAAATATGAAGACTAATAAGAAAATAAAGAATAAAAAGAATAAGAATTATTAGAAGAATAAGAAAAATAAGAATTATTGGAAGATTAATAAAAATAAGAAGAATATGAAGATTTAGAATATTAAGATGAATAAGAAGAATAAGAACAATAAAAAGTATAGGATAAATAAGAAGAATAAAAAAATAAAAGAATATGAAAAATATGAAGAATAAGAAGCATAAGAATGATAAGAAGGATAAAAAGAAAAATAAGATGTATAGAAAAAAGTAAAAGAATAAGAAGAAAAATAAGAATAAAAAGTCTAAGATGAATAAGAAGAATAAGAAAAATAAAATGTATAAGATGAATAAGAAGAATAAAAGAATAAAAAAGAAAAAGAAAAATTTGAAGAATAATAAGAAAATGAAGAATAAGAAGAATAAGAATTATTAAAAGAATAAGAAAAATAAGAAGAATAAGAAAAATATGAAGAATACGAAGATTTAGAATATTAAGATGAATAAGAAGAATAAGAAGAATAAGAACAATAAAAAGTATAGGATAAATAAGAAGAATAATAAAATAAAAGAATATGAAAAATATGAATAATAAGAAGAATAAAAGGATAAGAAGAAAAAAAATAATAAGAAGAATAAGAAGATAAAGAAGACTAAGAAGAATAAAAAAATTAAGAATAATAAGAAAAATAATGAGAATAAGAAGAATAAAAAAAATAAGAATAATAATAATAATAATAACAAAAAGAAGAAGAATAATAAATGTAAAAAAATGTTCTCAATTTTCTAGAGAGATAAAGCTCACTTTCTATAGAGAGAAACAACCATTCTTGAAGAAAGAAGCTCAATTTTCAAACTAGAATGGAGAAATCTAGTTTTCTCTTTAACAAAAAATCATTTGCATCACAATTCAATTGGACCAAACCAAGGTTTCCGAAGTTCGACGCTAAAAATGGTGAACCTTCTATAATATTTTCGAACGAGGAACAATCCAAGCTTGCTAATGCGTTTAAGCTCGCACTTATCTGAAAATTCTCACATGGCAGACCCATTTTAAATTATATATATTATTTTCTAGCAACATTAAATTTGAATATGATGGTAAGCTTGGCTTGGTTTGATAGTAAACATATCTTCCTCCGTTTCAAGGAAGAAGAAGATTTCCTCCAAATATGGCTTAGAGGAAAATGGGGCAGTCATGGGGTATCCTATGCATATCCTCAAGTGGTCGCCAAGCTCGGGAAGAAACTGCACAGGCCCTACTATGGTTTAATTTACCAAACCTCCCTCTTCATTTTTTTCATAAACTCCCTCTATACTCAATCGGCCTTTGCTTAGGCAAAGGATGGCTCATTGATGAAACCACGACATGCATGACTAGACCAAGCAGAGCCAGGATTTGCATTGAAATAAATATTTAAAATCCTCCACCAAACAGAGAACGTGCTATTCAAGAATTAAAAAGAATTGGGAAAGATATGGAAAAAATAAAAATAGGAAAAGAGTAGGCACTACCTAGCTCAAGTAAAACTTCTAGAAATAAAAAAATATATTTAAATATGAAGTACGATTCAAAATGCATCACTACAGCGCAAACCAGATTTATATAGATATGTTTAATAGCTTAAATTGGAACATAAGAGGGGTGACCAACACTCCCAAAATAAATAGAATTAAAAGGTTAATTAGAATTCACAAAATTAATATCATAATATTAGCTGAACCAATGATAATAAAAGAACAAATATAAAAATATAAAAATCTAATTAGTTTAGATCAAGCCTATTCGAATCTGAATGGTAAGTTATGAGTCATGTGGAATAAGTCTATAGAAGTTGATATAGTTGTAGAAGTTGAGCAAATTATCAGCTTCAATTTAGGTAATTCAGACTCGATCTTTTCAGCAATATATGCTAGTAAAATAAATAGGATAGGAAAATTCTATGGCCTGCAATGGAAGACCTAGCCACAAAGTAAACTCATTGGCTTATTGGAGGAGATTTCAATGTGATTAGAAATCCTAATGAAAAAAGGGGAGTTAGATCCCCTGATCAGGTTGCCTTAGACTAGTTCAACGAGGCAATTGCAAGAGCAAATTTAATAGAGGCAGATTTTCTTGGGTCAAATTTTACATTGTGTAATAATTGGAAAAGGAGGGGTACAATATGGTCCAGGCTGGATCGAGTTCTATTTAACTCACAATGGATAGATAAGATGGGAGGAATTAAAATCAAACATTTAAATAGAACCTACTCGAGCCATAGTCTGCTCCTAATGACATTTGAGGTAAGTAAGGGGAGAAACAACGGGTTCAATTTTCAAAATATGTGGGGTTTACATAAAGACTTCGATGCCATAGTAAAAGAATCATAAGAAAACCCAGCTTTGGTTACTCCTATGCAAATCCTGGCAATAAAACTTTGGAAACTGCGTTTCTCACTTGCTAAATGGAATAAAGAAGATTTTGGTAATATAAATAAAAATATTCAGGTAGTTGAAAAAAAAGGTTGAGGAACTAGAAATAGAATATGAGCAAAGGCAAGATGATGTCTCTAGAATTTAGCTAAGTAAAGCAAAAGCTCAATTGAAGCTTGAAATACACATGGAAGAAGTATTTTGGAAACAGAGAGCTAGAGTGAAGTGGGTGAAAGATTGAGATAAAAATATGAAATATTTCAATGCTATGGCAAAAATAAGAAGGCAGAAACAAAGAAAAAAAGGATTAAAATTAGCAAGCTGGTAATGGTTAGAAAAGGAAGATGAAATAAAAAATGAACTAAAACAACTTTTTAAAAATCATTTATGCAGTGCAAACATATCTAGAAGGGCCTCATTAATGCAACATATTGAGAGGAAGGTCTCAGATGAAGATAACAAAAAATTATAAGATCTTCCCTCAGAGGAAGAAGTAAAAGAGGCCGTATTTAGCATGAACAAAGATAGCACGATAGATCCAGATGGGTGGAATCATGGTTTTTTCCAGCTTAGTTGGCACCTTATTAAATAAGAGCTGATAGCAGCTATTGCTAGTATCTTTGATGGCACAAAGATTACGAAAGCATGGGCAAACTCTTACATTATACTAATTCATAAGAAGGCTAATCCACAGACAGGAGAAGATTATAGGCCAATTCCTGTTCTTCATTTCCTTCTTCTTGAATCCAAGGGGGACTTCTCCTATTTCGAATCTTTCTACGGTGTGCTCTGTTTACTATTTTTTCGTACTTCTCTTTACCACGCGAGAGGTCAGTGAAGCGTGAGCGGGCACGGAGAAGGAAAGGCCAAGCACTTCAGCCTAACGAGAATGAGCAATGACGAAATGACAAGATGAGATGCCCCAGGCACCTCCATTTCGATTTCGAAAGAAGATTCGAAGGTTTTGGGCCTTTAGCTTTCCCCCCTTCGTCGGGCGGTGCATGTGTGGAGGGTGTGCCACCAGAAATCAGGCTTGAAGTTCTCACCTTACCAACGAGTGTGATTCCTAATTACATAGTCTGTCCCTGGGAAAGCATCTAAGCGATTCCTAATTACATAGGCTGAGAATGCTCCAGCTCCAAAGGATACAGGGACAGACTTGAGCAAAGAGCTTCGCGAGCTTGTTGTAGTTGATGTAGTCGGTCCTTGCTGCTGATTCCTAGTAAGGAGCGCAGCTAGCTAGATGCTTTCCCAGGACTGGACTTCCATCTACAATTCCCTCCCCTTTGGAGCTGGAGCATTCTTCCTTTATTAGCCGTCGGGGAGAATCTCCCCGTGTTAGCTTAGCGATCAGGATCAAGTTAAAGCAAGGAATCCTATACATCCCTCAGGCTCGTTTAAATAAATTATGGGAGTGGTAAGATTTTATAGTATGACATTATGATGTAAAGCATTCGGTAGTCGTCAATCCATTTTTTTCTTTTATTTCACATGGGTGATAGTATGAGTGCTGCTTTCATTTCAGATACATGAAAACCCATTATTCTTTGGAGCCTGAAGAAGAAATATATATTTTTAGATCCCTTACCCTTTTTCATTAGGTTGAGTTCATCCCTCTCTGTTGGGCGGATTCTTCGAACTCTTTCATTCTACCTCTTACCTGGGTCTTTTCTGTACCTTGGTTAGCTTCCTATTCAGTCAGTATGCCTCCTTACCCTCCCATCCAATTTGGTTCCTCTTTCCTCGATGCTGCAAGCTGAGATAGTTGAATTAGATGTAAGTTTCTCTAGCTGATGCTAAGGCCTTATTATCCTCCTCAACAGGGCATTCTGTACCTCTTCTAGCCATTCTTCATGTGCAGCTCCTTCAGTGCATCTGATCTTTCCTGTCATGGAAATCGAAGTCCAATTGAAAGCTAACTAGTTGTTGGAATCCCACTTCTATACACTTATAACTAATAGAATGATTTCTTCTTTAGATCCACTCCGATAGTCTGATAAATATAGTCAATGCAGCCTACTATTAAGTAAGTGAAAGATAGAAAAGAGCCACATCACTTATTCTTTCGACTGGATCTTACGGAGCCTGTTCATACATGACATGGTCGAGTATGATCATAGAAAGATTCTCTGCAAACGAACCTCTATATGGTTGCGGGAACAAAGAAAGATTGTTGTTTTGAATGAATTCAAATGGGGCAGATAAGGGCACAGACCAATCAATAGTTAAAGTCACACACTTTCATAATCTCAAAGAATTCACTAGCACTTCCGCACAACAACTGAACTATTTGATTAAGATCAGAACCCTTCAATTGAGTATAAGTCAGCACTTCCCCTCGGTCGGTTGAACCAGCAGTTTCCCCATCACCTCCTCTAGGTCAGGATGGCACCTCTTGCAAGATTCGTATTCTTCCCAGCCTCTCGGATAAAAACCTGATCCGCGATCAGCCTGCTTAAGATCATAGACCAACCTCCCCTTCGCCAGTTGGAAATAGAGGCAAGAGGTCGCCCAAATCCGTGTCTTTTGCTTGAAAAGGGCCACTACTAACTATGGTAGGGTGGAAGGTAGAGGCGTACAGTTGAAAAAGTTGGTGTCACACGTACTCATTGATCAGTCAAGTTTGGGCGTTCCTTATAATAATAATAAGGAAATCCCGATCTGCCACTTTAGCATTTCTCGTTAAAAAAAAGCAATTTCCCCTCATTTTTAACTCGCTTAGGTCGACTAACCGGACCCCGGTGAGATAGATTTCTTAAGGATGTCCTACTTACCATGCTTTCCATGCCATGTGCTTCCTCCAATCCTGGAACTGGGGCTGCCCGCTGCCCTATATTATATAGTCAAGCCCACCCCTCAACAAGCGGAAGTGGAGGCAGTCTATGTCTCGGGGTCGAGTCGAGGAAGTAGCAATAGTTGAAGTCAGAGTTGAAAGAGAACCTCATTTGAGTATTAGGCGAACTTTCACATGCACTTGCTTTGGCTTCTTAACTAAAGAAAGATTGAGACGACAAGCAGAAAAAGTAGCGAGCAGGCACTAGTTCCGGAACTGAAACTTTCATTTGAGTCATGAAGTGATGGTAGTAGAAAGAATCGGAACTTCTTCTGTCTTCCCTAGGGGAAGTTGACTTATCGACCAAAAAGCCTTTGCTATTATATAGTCCTCAGCTCTCTTTCATAAGACTCGTGTAGTCCACCCCAAAAGGAGCTCTATCACCTTTTTCTGACTTGATGAGCTACCGTAGGCTTTCTTTCAGAACCTTCGGAACTAGTCGTTAATATCCTTCCTAGCCTTCTGCTTTCAGACTAAAAGCTGTGACTCCTTGCCTTCTTGCCTTCCTAACTCTAGCGCTAGTAGCACCAACTGAACGAACCAACTGCTTCTGAAATTACTTTGCCATTCATTATTAAAGGAATCCGAAGGTAACTCTGCAACCTTCACAGGGAGGACACGCAGAGGCCGATCCTCATCACTTGCGACCTCCGGATAGGTCTCTACACGATGCCTATCCATTTGATTGAAGGTTGATATTGGTTAGAGGGTCCAACGCCATCAGCAAAAGGTGAAAAGAGGAATCAATATCCTAGTTGGTTTCGAGTGATCCCAATACAAAGCTTTCAATGAGTACGTGTACCCTCTTGACGATATTGATTCCATATGCACGTCCAGTCCTGGGGATATCTCAAGTCTAACGAGTTATTCTCTTCTATGGAAGTCCAGGGGCTTCCATAGAAAGCGCCTCTTCGTCTGGGGGGTCGGTTGACACAGATGGTTCAGTAGAGTTGCCTTTATGCTCTCAAAAGCATTTTGGCAGGCTGAGTCCCATTGAAAAGCGACTCCCTTCTTATGAAACCGGGAGAAGGGCTGGCACCTTTCTAGAGTAGAGAGAAGGTCGGCATATCATAGATAAACAAGGCAGTGGCAGCTACGGATGAGGGAAAGCTTCATCTTCTTTCTCTTTCTCTATGGTAATTGACTTTCCCTTCTTCGATTCCTTAGGAATTTCGTCTAGTAAAGGCAGTTGGATTACCCCTTGGCTTGGGCTATCAGAGGTTTACTTCTATTTTAACTCCTCCAAATCTTCACCTCCGAAACTTGAACTTGCTTTCCCACCACCTTATAATCGGAGGAAACCGAGGTTTTTTATGAGCAGCTCAAAATTCACTATTTGTGTAAGTCCGCAAACTGCTCAACTTTCAAAAAGTCTTATTGCACTAGCATTCGATGCATCAACTATGGCAGTTCCGATAAGAAATAGCTAGATTCGAGAGCTGTGTCCTCCAACTGGGGATACCTTTTTCTTATATAGGTACAGGGACAAACTTGAGATAGGTCGATAATGCTTCAGCTCCAAAGGATACAGGGACAAACTATGTAATTATATCTATAAGCCTATGTAATTAGGAATCGCTTAGCGCATCAACTATCGACCTATCCTATTTCAAAAAGTCTCTATTATTAGCCTATGTAATTATATCTATAAGATTTTAGCTAAATTACTGCAGGGCAGACTTAGCAAAATCCTTCCCTCTATCATATCTATTGAACAAACTAGTTTTGTAAAGGATAGGTCGATAATGGAGAATATTAACTTAGCTTCAGAAATGATAAAGAACTAGGAACTAAAGCTAGAGGGCATAACGTAATATAAAAATTAGACTTGTCTAAAGCATTTGATAGAGTAGAATGAGACATCTTATGTTTTTTAATGAGAAAGATGAGATTTTCAGAATTCTGGATAGACCAAATGCATAGATACATTTATAGTGCATTGGTTAAAATTCTCATAAACGGACATGCTAGTGATGAATTTAAACCTACAAGAGGGCTTAGACAAGGGGACTCTTTCTCCCCATCTTTATTTCATATTTATCTGGAGCTATTTATAATAAATCTAAAAAAGGAAATGAGAAAAGGAAAAATCATTGCATACAAACAGCCAAGGGGCAGACTGACTGTGAGTTGCTTGGCGTATGCGGATGATATTATTATATTTTCAAATGCAAGTAGCAAATCTATAAGAAATCTAATGAAGCTACTGCAAAATTTGGAGGAAGAATCAGAGCAAGTGATAAACTCAAATAAATGTCAATTTATTATTGCAAAGAATACACCCAAAAACAGTCACTAAAATTAAAAATCTCATGGGTTTCACACATAAAAAGGGGCACTAAGCTATTTAGGTTGTCCGATTCATGAGGGAAGGTTGAAGGAGAAATATTTAGCCGGCTTGATTGAAAAGTTGAGACAAAAAATTGTGGGCCGGAAAGAAGATTTACTAAATATGGTAGGAAAAATTACGTTAATCAAGCATGTGATACAAGACACATTGACATACACCTTAATGGCCTTACAACCCCCAAAAAATATACTTACAAAGCTTGAAAGAGAGATGGGTAATTTTCTATGGGGCAAAAGGGAAGGAAAAAACAAAGCACATTGGAAAAGATGGGGAGAACTCTATTTCTCGACAGAGAAAGGAAGTTTAGGCTTCTATAGATTGAATGATTTAGCTAAGGCTAGGGCTTGTAAAAACTGGTAGAGCTTAAAAAATAATAAAAATAATAGTCTTTGGGGGGCATATATGAAAGCCAGATACAGCCTAGGAGATAAAACATTTAAGAATCCTAAAAAAGTGACAAAAAGTTGGAAGCTGATATGTAAGTAGCAAAACATTGTGGAGAAACATGCAATATTAAAAAGTTCTTGGTGGAAATGGTCTTTGAACCCACAAAAAAAATTTATGGTAAAAAGTGCCAAAAACTTTTTAGAGTTAAAAAACCTTCACAAGATATCTTTGAAATAACATGGACAAATGTGCTCCCTCAGAAAATGAATGTATTTATGTGGAAGCTTCTCTCAAAGGGGATTCTGGTAGATGAGAATATTCTGAGGAAAGGAATAAAATTAGCTTCCATATGTGAATGTTGTAAGCAAGATATAGAAAACACATATCATCTTTTTTCTACAGGAAATATAGCTCGGAAAATATGGAATAAACTAGAAATGGAAGCATATATAGAAATTAGCTCAACTTCAATTGAAGAGAGGTTAAAGAAATGGGGGGATAGTCATACAAAAAGTAAGATTTTAAAATGGATAAAAAATTACATCCCGCATATCACAGTTTGGTGCCTATGGAAGTCTAGAAATAAAAGTAGATTTGAAGGGGTTCCAATGAATGATATAAACATATTAGAAGAAATTAAAAAAGAATGCACATTTATTTTGGCCTATAAGCCAATAAAACTAAGTAGACTAAGTCTAGAGGAAAATAGGAGACTAACTTGGGGTCTCTCTACATGTGTTAAGAAAATTATAGAAATAAGAGTTATAACCTAGAATAAGTCTCCTCAAGGAGGCTTAGCTCTAAACACAGATGGGAGCTTTAAGAGAGATATGGGTGTAGCGGGTGGAGGAGGCGTGATTAGAGATCAAGAAGGAACGGTAATAAAAGCATTCACAATGGGGGGCTTGGCCTCCTCAGCCTTGCACGCTGAAATTAAAGCATTACATAATGGAATGAAAATTTGTAAGAAAAATAACTTTTTAAATATTCAAGTTCAGGTAGATAAAAGCCTACTAGTTTATTTAGTTACAGGTAATCTAGTATTATGGAAATTTGAAAATGATATTATCAAAATTAAAAGTTTAATAGAAGAACTAAATGGTAAAATCACTCACATTTTTAGGGAGGCGAATGCTGTGGCTGATAAATTAGCTAACGAAGGCAGAGAGAAAGGAGCACAAAAATTTGATGGAGTTAATATTCCAAACAAATTTAAGTATTTAATAAATTTAGATACACTAAGATTTCCCTATATTAGAGTTCAAAAAGTTAAAGATTGAATGGAAATAAGTTGTAGCTAGGTGGCATTAGTTCTCTTGGTCATTTAACTTGATTTGCAGATCCTATATGCAGAAGAAGACAATAAAGAGCCTCCCTGGTCCTGTGGGGGGATTATGTAATCTAATATGTTGGTAGATCCTTCATTCTATTTTGCAGGAATATAAGCTTTCAATGGAGAGCACAGTGTTTTTGCATCCTGCAAAAAAAAGAGGTATCTTGCTTATTCTATTTTGCAGGCTTAAGAAGTAGAGTACACTGAGGTTTCTAGCAATATAAGCTTATAGTGGAGAGAATAAACAAGCTAAATGGGATAGCTAAAGGGGTCAGAAGAAACAAGTCAAGCGTGGAGATACAAGAGGCCAGGCTCCGAAATGGAATATGAGGGAGGGGGCAGGAATTAAGGATGTTACAGGCTGTGATATGTTAGATGCTTATGTGAGACAAGGGTCTATTATATTGGGTTAGAGTCTATTATTGGTCAAGTTTCTGGACAAGTGTCTGTTAAGTGTAGGCAGAGTTAGAGTCTATTAAGTGTCTGTTATGTTTAAGTTTTTGGTCAAGCTTAAGCAGAAATATGGAAAAGAACGAAGAATAAAGGGCACACATTGAAGGAACTCTAGTAAGGCTGAAGCTGAGAAAGATATGAGAAAGATAGAAAAATAGTTTTTTTCAAAAATCCAAGAGCCAATATAAGGCACAATCTGAAATTGTGAAATTTTATTTTGGACTTGCTTTGTTTTTTTTTTTTGTATTTTAAGAAAGGGTGTAAAAGGGAAAAAAGATAGTATTAGTTTGTAAAAATGGTATTCCTCCACTTAAAAAAATAGTTAATATAATAAAATAAACCTTAAAAAAAGAATAATAAGAAGAATAAGAAGAATATGAAGAATAAAAATAATAAGAAAAATAAGAAGAAAAATAAGAAAAAGAAGAATATTAAGATTAATAAGAACAAGAAGAATAAAAAGAATTAGAAGAATAAGAAAATTAGAAGAATAAGAATAATAAGAATAATATGAATAAGAAGAATAATAATAAGAATAATTAGGATTAGAATTATAAGAAAAAATAATAAGAATAAGAAGAATAAATAGTATAAAAAAAAGAATAAATAAGAAGAATAAAAAGAATAAGAACAAAAAGAATAAGTAGATAAAGAAAAATAAGAACAATAATAATAAGAAAAAGAATAAGAACGAGAAGAAAAATTAGAAAATACAAATAATAATAATAAGAATAAGAAGAAGAAAACAAAATATAAAAAATAAGAAGAATAAAAAGAATAAAAAAAATATAAGGAATAAGAAGAATAAGAAAAATAAGATGAATAAGAATAAGAAGAATAAGAGGAATAAGAGGAATAAGAGGAATAAGAGGAATAAGAGGAATAAGAGGAATAAGAAGAATAAGAAAAATAAATTGAATAAGAAGAATAAAAAGAAAAGAAGAATAAGAAAAATAAGAAGAATAAGACGGATAAGAAGAATAAGAAGAATAAATAGAATAAGTAGAATAAGAAGAATAAGAAGAATAAGTAGAATAAGAAGAAAAATAAGAAAAAAAAAGAAATACGAAGAATAAAAAGAATAAGAAAAATAAGAAGAATAAGTAGATAAAGAAAAATAAGAAAAATAAGAAAAATAAGAAGAAAAGAAAGAATTAGAAAATTAGAAAAATAAGAAGAATTGGAAGAAGAATAAAAAAAATAAAAAATAAGAAGAATAAAAATAAAAAGAGGATAAGAAGAATAAGAAGAATAAGAAGAAATAAAAAGAATAAGAATAATAATAATAATAATAATAATAAAAATAATAAGAACAATAAGAAAAATAAAAAAATAAAAGGAATAAGAAGAATAAGAAGAAGAATAATAATAATAAAATAAAAAGAATAAGAAAAATAATAAAAATAAATAGAATAAGAAATTAAGAAGAATAAAAGAAAAAGAAAAATAAGAAGAATAAGAAGAAAAAGAAGAATAATAAGAATAAGAATGATAAGAAGAATAACAAAAATAAGAAGATAAAAATAATAAGAAGAATAAAAAAAATAAAATGATTAAGAAGAAAAAGATAAATAAGAAGAATAAAAGAAAAATAAAAATAAGAAGAATAATAAGAATAAGAAGAATAAAAAGAATAAGGAGAATAAGATGAATAAGAAAAATAAGAAGAATAAGAAGAAAAAGAATAATAAGAAGAATAATAAAAATATGAAGAATAAGAAGAATAATAAAAATAAATAGATTAAGAAGATTAAGAAGAATAAGAAGAAAAAGAAGAATAAAAAGAATAAGAAGAATAAGAAAATACAAAGAATAATGAGAATAGGAAGAAATAAGAATAATAAAAAGAATAAGAAGAATAAGTAGATTAAGAAGCATAAGAATATTAAGAAGAATACAAAGAATAAGAAGAATTAGAAGAATAAGAACAAAAAGAAAATAAGAAAAAAAAGGAAAAAATAAAAATAAGAAGAATAAGAACAATAAAAAAAATAAAAAGAATAAGAAGAATAAGAAGAATTAGATGTATAACATATATTAGAAGAATAAAAAGAATAAGATTAATAAGAAAAATTAAATGAATAAGAAGAATAATAAGAATAAGAAGAAAAAGAAGAATAAAAATAATAAGAATAATAAGAACATTACGAAGAAAATAAATAATAAAAAAATGGGGAGAATAAGAAAAATAAAAAGAATAAAAAGAAAAAGTAGAATAATAGAAAAAATAAATATAAGAAGTATAAGAATAATAAGATGAATAAAGAAGAATTCTAAGAATAAGAAGAAAAAAGAAGAATTAGAAGAATAAGAAAAAAAATTTAGAAGAATAATAAGAATAAAAAGAATAAGAATAAGAAGAATAAAAAGAATAAAAACAAAAAGTATAATAAGAAGAATAAGAAGAATAAGAAGAATAAAAAAAATAAAAAAATAAGAAGAATAAGAAGAATAAGAAGAATAAAAATAAAAAGAAAAATAAGAAAAATAAGAAAAATAAGAAAAATAAGAAAAATAAGAAAAATAAGAAAAATTTAAATTATAAGATAAATAAGAAGAATAAGAAGTAAAAAAAGTATAAGAAGAATTAGATGAATAAGAAGAATAAGAAAAATAAAAAGAAAAAAAAAATGAAGAATAAAAATAATATGAAGAATAAGAAGAATAAAAAAAAATAAGAAAAATAACAATAATAAAAAGAATAAGAACAATAAGTTGAATAAAAAGATTAATAAGAATAAGAAAAATAAGAAGAATAAAAAGAATAAAAAGAATATGAAGAATTAGAAGAATAAAAAGAATTAAAAGAATTAGACGAATAAGAAGTATTATAAGAATTAGAAGAAATAGAAGAATTAGAAGAATTAGAAGAAATAGAAGAATTAAAAAAATTAGAAGAATAAGTAGAATAAGAAAAATAAAAAAAATAAGGAGAATAAGCAGAATAAGAAGGATAAGAAGAATAAGAAGAATAAGAAGAAAAATAAGAATATGAAGAAAAAGAATAAGAAGAATATGAAAAATAAGAAGAATAATAAAAAAAAGAATATGAAGATTTAGAAGAATAAAAAGAATAAAAAGAATAAGATAAATAAAAAGAATAATTAGAATAAAAGAATAAGTAAAATATGAATAATAAGAAGTATAAGAAGAATATGAAGAATATAAGAATAAGAAGAAATAGAAAAATTAGAAATAAAAAGAATAACAAAAATAAGAAGAATAAAGAAGAATAAGAATAATAAGAATAATAAAAATAATAAGAAGAATAAGAATAATAATAATAATAATAATTAGAAGAATTAGAAGAGTTTGAAGAATAAGAAGAATAAGAAGAATAAGAAGTATAAGAAGAATAAGAAGTATAAGAAGAATAAAAAAATAAGAAGAATAAGAAGATGAATATGAATACAAAGATGAATATGAATAAGAAGAAGAATAAGAATAATAAGTATAAAAAGAATAAGAATAATAAAATAATATAAGAATAAGAAGTAGTACAAGAATAAAAAGAATAAGAAGAATAAAAAAAATGAAGAATTAAAATAAAATAAGAATAAGAAGAAAATAAGAAAAAAGAGAATAAAAATAATAAGAAGAATAATAAGAATAACAAAAATATGAAGAATAAGAAGAATAAAAAGTATACAATAAATAATAAGATTAAGATGAATAAAAGAATAAGAAAAATATGAAGAAGAATAAGAAGAATAAGAATAATAACAAAAATAAGAAGAATAAAAATAAAATGAAGAATAAGAATAAAAGAATAAAATGAAAGTAATAGAAGAATAAGAAGAATAATAAGAATAAATGGAATAAAAAGAATAAAAAGTATAAGAAGAATAAGAGGAATAAAAAAATTAAGAAGAATAAGAAGAATATGAATAATAAGATGATTTCGAAGAATAAAAAGAATAATAAGAATAAAATGTATAAGATAAATAAGAGGAATAAGAGGAATAATAGGAATAAGAAGAACAAGAAAAATAAATTGAATAAGAAGAATAAAAAGAAAAGAAGAATAAGAAAAATAAGAAGAATAAGACGGATAAGAAGAATAAGAAGAATAAATAGAATAAGTAGAATAAGAAGAATAAGAAGAATAAGTAGAATAAGAAGAAAAATAAGAAAAAAAAAGAAATACGAAGAATAAAAAGAATAAGAAAAAATAAGAAGAATAAGTAGATAAAGAAAAATAAGAAAAATAAGAAAAATAAGAAGAATAAGAAGAATAAAAAGAATTAGAAAATTAGAAAAATAAGAAGAATTGGAAGAAGAATAAAAAAATAAAAAATAAGAAGAATAAAAATAAAAAGAGGATAAGAAGAATAAGAAGAATAAGAAGAAATAAAAAGAATAAGAATAATAAGAATAAGAAGAATAATAATAATAATAAAATAAAAAGAATAAGAAAAATAATAAAAAAAAATAGAATAAGAAATTAAGAAGAATAAAAGAAAAAGAAAAATAAGAAGAATAAGAAGAAAAAGAAGAATAATAAGAATAAGAATGATAAGAAGAATAACAAAAATAAGAAGATAAAAATAATAAGAAGAATAAAAAAAATAAAATGATTAAGAAGAAAAAGATAAATAAGAAGAATAAAAGAAAAATAAAAATAAGAAGAATAATAAGAATAAGAAGAATAAAAAGAATAAGGAGAATAAGATGAATAAGAAAAATAAGAAGAATAAGAAGAAAAAGAATAATAAGAAGAATAATAAAAATATGAAGAATAAGAAGAATAATAAAAATAAATAGATTAAGAAGATTAAGAAGAATAAGAAGAAAAAGAAGAATAAAAAGAATAAGAAGAATAAGAAAATACAAAGAATAATGAGAATAGGAAGAAATAAGAATAATAAAAAGAATAAGAAGAATAAGTAGATTAAGAAGCATAAGAATATTAAGAAGAATACAAAGAATAAGAAGAATTAGAAGAATAAGAACAAAAAGAAAATAAGAAAAAAAAGGAAAAAATAAAAATAAGAAGAATAAGAACAATAAAAAAAATAAAAAGAATAAGAAGAATTAGATGTATAACATATATTAGAAGAATAAAAAAAATAAGATTAATAAGAAAAATTAAATGAATAAGAAGAATAATAAGAATAAGAAGAAAAAGAAGAATAAAAATAATAAGAATAATAAGAACATTACGAAGAAAATAAATAATAAAAAAATGAGGAGAATAAGAAAAATAAAAAGAATAAAAAGAAAAAGTAGAATAATAGAAAAAATAAATATAAGAAGTATAAGAATAATAAGATGAATAAAGAAGAATTCTAAGAATAAGAAGAAAAAAGAAGAATTAGAAGAATGAGAAAAAAAATTTAGAAGAATAATAAGAATAAAAAGAATAAGAATAAGAAGAATAAAAAGAATAAAAACAAAAAGTATAATAAGAAGAATAAGAAGAATAAGAAGAATAAAAAAAATAAAAAAAAATAAGAAGAATAAGAAGAATAAAAATAAAAAGAAAAATAAGAAAAATAAGAAAAATTTAAATTATAAGATAAATAAGAAGAATAAGAAGTAAAAAAAGTATAAGAAGAATTAGATGAATAAGAAGAATAAGAAAAATAAAAAGAAAAAAAATATGAAGAATAAAAATAATATGAAGAATAAGAAGAATAAAAAAAAATAAGAAAAATAACAATAATAAAAAGAATAAGAACAATAAGTTGAATAAAAAGATTAATAAGAATAAAAAGAATAAAAAGAATAAGAAGAATTAGAAGAATAAAAAGAGTTAAAAGAATTAGACGAATAAGAAGTATTAGAAGAATTAGAAGAAATAGAAGAATTAGAAGAATTAGAAGAAATAGAAGAATTAAAAAAATTAGAAGAATTAGAAGAATAAGTAGAATAAGAAAAATAAAAAAAAATAAGGAGAATAAGCAGAATAAGAAGGATAAGTAGAATAAGAAGAATAAGAAGAAAAATAAGAATATGAAGAAAAAGAATAAGAAGAATATGAAAAATAAGAAGAATAATAAAAAAAAGAATATGAAGATTTAGAAGAATAAAAAGAATAAAAAGAATAAAAAGAATAAGATAAATAAAAAGAATAATTAGAATAAAAGAATAAGTAAAATATGAATAATAAGAAGTATAAGAAGTATAAGAAGAATATGAAGAATATAAGAATAAGAAGAAATAGAAAAATTAGAAATAAAAAGAATAACAAAAATAAGAAGAATAAAGAAGAATAAGAAGAATAAGAATAATAAAAATAATAAGAAGAATAAGAATAATAAGAATAAGAATAATAATAATAATTAGAAGAATTAGAAGAGTTTGAAGAATAAGAAGAATAAGAAGTATAAGAAGAATAAGAAGTATAAGAAGAATAAAAAATAAGAAGAATAAGAAGATGAATATGAATACAAAGATGAATATGAATAAGAAGAAGAATAAGAATAATAAGTATAAAAAGAATAAGAATAATAAAATAATATAAGAATAAGAAGTAGTACAAGAATAAAAAGAATAAGAAGAATAAAAAAATGAAGAATTAAAATAAAATAAGAATAAGAAGAAAAATAAGAAAAAAAAGAATAAAAATAATAAGAAGAATAATAAGAATAACAAAAATATGAAGAATAAGAAGAATAAAAAGTATACAATAAATAATAAGATTAAGATGAATAAAAGAATAAGAAAAATATGAAGAAGAATAAGAAGAATAAGAATAATAACAAAAATAAGAAGAATAAAAATAAAATGAAGAATAAGAATAAAAGAATAAAATGAAAGTAATAGAAGAATAAGAAGAATAATAAGAATAAATGGAATAAAAAGAATAAAAAGTATAAGAAGAATAAGAGGAATAAAAAAATTAAGAAGAATAAGAAGAATATGAAGAATAAGAAAAATAAAAAGAATAAAATGTATAAGAAGAATAAGATGAAAAAGAATAATGCTAACTAAAAAAAGAATAAAAAGTATAAGAAAAAATAAGAAGAATAATAAGCATAAGAAGAATAAAAAGATAAAGAAACATAGAAGAATTAGAAGAATATGTAGATTAAGAAGAATAAAAATAATAAGAAAAATAAGAATTATTAAAATAATAAGAAGAATTATATGAATAAGAAGAATAAAAATAATTAAAAGTGAAATAAAAAATATAAAAATAAGAAGAATAAGAAGAATTACAAAAATAAGTAGAATAACAAGAATAAGATGTGTAAAAATACTAAAATAATAAGAAGAAAAAGAAGAATTAAAAGTATAAGTTAAATTAGAATAATAAAAAAGAATAAGAAGAATATGTAGAATAATAATAAAATGAAGAATAAGAGGAATAAAAACTTTTATAAGAATAAGAAAAATAAGAAAAATACGAAGAATAGGAAGAATATGAAGATATAGAAGAATTAGAAGAATAAGAAGAATAAGAAGAATAAGAAGAATTAAAAGAATAAGAAGAATAAGAAAAATAAGAAGAATATGAAGATTAAGAAGATAAGAAGAATAAAAAGCATAGGATAAATAAGAAGGATAAAAGAATAAATAAATATGAAAAATATGAAGAATAAGAATAATAAGAAGAATAAGAAGAATAATAAAAATAAGAAGAATAAGAAGAATAATAAAAATAAGAAGAATAAAAAGAATAATAACAATAATAAGAATAATAACAATAATAAGAATAAAAAGAATAAAAAGAATAAAAAGAATAATAAAAATAAAAGGAATAATACGAATAACAAGAATAAGAAGAATAAGAATATTAAGAAGAATATGAAGAATTAAAAGAATTCGAAGAATAAGATGAATAAAAAAAATAAGAAATATAATAAGAATAATAAGAATAATTTTTTATAATAAGTATAAAAAACCAATAAGAATAAAAAGAATAATTTGAATACGAAGAAAAAGAAAATATAAGAAGAATAAAAAGAATAAGAAAAATAAGAAGAACAGGAAGAATAAGTAGATAAAGAAAAATTAGAACAATAAGAATAATCAGAATAATATGTAGAAAAGGAAGAATTAGAAAATAAGAATAATAAAAAGAATAAGAAGAAGAATAAAAAAATAAAAAATAAGAAGAATAAGAAGAATAAAGAGAATACAAGGAATAAGAAGAATAAAAAGAATAAGAAGAATAAGAAGAATAAAAAGAATATGAAGAATAAGAATAATAAGAAGAATAAGAAAATTAAATAGAATAAGAAGATTAAGAAAAATAAAAAGAATAAGAAGAATAAGAAGGATAAGAAAAATAAGAGGAATAAGAAGAATATAAAGAATTAAAAAAATAGAAGAATAAGAAAACTAAGAAGAATAAAAGAAAAATAAAAATATGAAGAATAAGAAGAATAATATGTATAAGATAAATAAGAAGAATACGAAAATAAGAAAACTATGAAGAATAAGAAGAATAATAAAAATAAATAGAATAAAAGATTAAGAAGAATAAGAATAATAATAAGAATAAGAATGATAAGAATAATAAGAATAATAAGAATATGAAGAATAAAATGAATAAAAAGAATACAAAGAAAAAGATAAATAGGAAGAATAAGAAGAATAAAAGAAAAATAAAAATAAGAGGAAAAAGAAGAATAAGATGTATAAGAAGAATAAGAAAAATAAGATGTATAAGAAGAATAAGAAGAATAAGATGTATAAGAAAAATAAGAAAAATTAGAAGTATAAGAAGAATAATAAGAATAAGAAGAAAAAAAAAAGAATAAGAAGATTAAGATGTATAAGATGAATAAAAAGAATTTAAAGAATAACAAGAAGAAGAAGAATAATAATAATAATAATAATTAGAAAATAAGAAGAATAAAAGGAAGAAGAAGAATTAGAAAAATAAGATAAATAAGAAGAATAAGAAGAATAAGTAAAATAAGAAGAATAAACATAATATTATAAATAAGAAGAATAAAAAGAATAATAAGAATAAAATGAATAACAAAAATAAGAAGTATAAGAAGAATATGAAGAATAATAAGAATATGAAGAATAATAAGAATATGAAGAATATGAAGAATAATAAGATTAATAAGAATAACAAGAATATAGAAGAATAAGAAGTATAAGAAGAATAAGAATAGTAAGAAGAATAAGAAAAATAAAAATAATACGTAGATTTAAAAGGAAAAGAAGACAAAAAAAATAAAATATATAAGATAAATAAGTACAATAAGAAGAATAAAATAATAATAATAATAATAATAATAAAAAGAATAAGAAGAATAAAAAGTATAAGAAGTATAAGAAGAAATAGAAGAATAAAAAGAATTATAAGAAAAAGAAGCATAAAAAGAATAAAAAGAATAAGAATAATAAGAATAATAAGAATAATAAAAAGAATAAGAAGAATTAGAAGAATAAGAAGAATAAGAAGTATAAGAAGTATAAAAATAATAAATATAATAAGAAAAATAAGAAAAATAAGAAAAATAAGAAAAATAAGAAAAATAAGAAAAATAAGAAAAATAGAAAATAAGAAAAATAAGAATAATAAGAATAATAAATAGAATTTGATGAATAAGAAGAATATTAAGAATAATATAAATAATAAAAATAAGAAGAATAACATAAATAATAAAAATAAGAAAAATATGAAGAATATGAAGAATACCAAAAATAAAGAATAATAAGAATAATTAGAATAATAAGAAAAATAAAAAGAGTATGAATAATTAGAAAAAAAAAGAAATAGATGAATAAAATTTATAAGATAAATAAGTGGAATAAGTAGAATAAAAGAATAAGAAAAATATGAAAAATAAGAAGAATAAAAAGTATAAGAAGAATAAGAATAAAAAAAAGAATTAGAAGAATAATAAGAATAAGAAGAATAAGAAGTATAAGAAGAAAATGAAAAATACGAAGAAAATAAAAAATATGAAGTATAACAAAAATTAAGAAAAATAAGAAGAATAAAACGATAAAGAAAAATAAGAAGAATAAAACGATAAAGAAAAATAAGAAGAATAAAATGAAAAATAAAAATAAGAAAAATAAGAAAACTAAGAAGAATAAGAAGAATAAGATAAATAAGAAGAATTAGAACATAAGAATAATAAAAATAAGTAAGAAAAATTTTAAAAATAAAAATAAGAAGAATAAAAAGAATAAAAAGAATAAGAAGATTAATAAGAATAAGAATAATAAATTATATAAGAAGTATTAAAAGAATAAGATGAAAAAGAAGAATTAAATATATAATATGAATGAAAATAATAAGAAGAATAACAAAAATAAGAATAATAAAAAAGAATATGAAGAATATCAAGAATAATAAAAATATGAAGAAAAAAATGAATAACAATTATTAGAAGAATATGAAGAATACGAAGAATAACAAGAAAAAGAAGAATAAAAAAAATTAGAAGAAAAAAAATAAGAAGAATAATAAAGAAAAAAAGAATAAGAAAAATAAAGAAGAAAAAGAATAATATAAAGAATAAGATAAATAAGAATAATAAGAATAATAATAAGAATAAGAATATGAAGAATAAGAAGAATAAGAAAAATAAGAAGAATAAGAAAAATAAGAAGAATAAGAAGAATAAAAAGAATAAGAAGAATAAAAAGAATAAAAAGAATAAGAAGAATAATAAGAATAATAAGAATAAAAATAATAAGAAGAATAAGAAGAAAGAACAAGAAGAATAATTTTAGTTCTCTCTCAATTCTAGAGAGAGAAAATGAAGTTTCTAGAGAGAGAAACCTGCCATTTTAGTCTTGACTTGAAGCCTAAAATGGATGAAATTAGCTCTTTCTTCTTGAAAAAAAAATCATTCTTTATAATATCTAAGGAGCCCGCATTTGTATTTCCTGCATTTGAAGTAAAAAATGAGGCTCCCGCGGTGATATTTTCAAAAGAAGATATGTTGAAGCTCACTACCCTATTCGAATTCACTCTTGCTGAGAAATTTTCCCATGGCAGACTCGATTTCATTACACTACGTGAATTCATTACCTCATTGAAATTATGATAGCAGGTAAAAATTGTGAACTATGATAGTAAGCACACAATACTATAGTTCAAGGGTGAAGATGACTTCCTTAGGGTCTCGTTAAGAGCTTAATGGAGTGTTGCTGGTTACCCAATGCATATTTTCAAGTGGACACCATATTCTCTCCCTTCGAGGTGTCATCACATGCCCTGGTATGGTTTACTCTACCGAAGCTTCCACTTCATCTCTATAATAAACATGCACTTCACTCAATATCACTATGTTTGGGCAAACCATGACTGCTGGATGAAGCCACAACATGTATGACAAGGTCAGGTATAGCCAGATTATGTGTGGAAATTGACCTCAAAACTACCCCCCCCCCCCCACACACACACACACATAGTGCAGGTGGGCAGTGATCTCACTAATGGATTCTGGCAGTATCTTATTCCAGAATACATACCGTATTACTGCCTAAACTACCATAAAATGGGACTTGAGCAGGTAGATTGTATGGTTGGTGGAAAAAAGAAGAATGAAGATACATTTAATAAGGAGGAGAAGAGAAATAGAATATGGGTAAAGAGGGGGTTTAGAGAAGGGGAAACATGAGGTGAAAAGATAGGGGAGGAGGTTGAAAAGGGAGGGGAGTAGAGGGAAATAGAATGGGGGGGAAAACAAAAATAGAAAGGGTGGAAAGCAAGGCTAGGGAGAGCGATAGGAATACTGAAAAAAGTGGAGAAAGGGTAGAGAAGGTTAGGAAGGGAGAAGAAAATGAAGTAACACTAGAGGAAGACCAGGAGAGAATTGAAGGGTAAAAGTCTAGGAGAGAGAATGAGATAGGAAAAAAGAGGATGAAAGAGATTAAAAAATGGTTAGAGGATGTGCAAAGGGGGGCAGAAATGCTAGAGGGAGACGGGAGGAGAAGAGATGTAAGTGTTAGAGGAAAGAAGAGGGTAGGGATAAAAGGTATGGAAGCAGAAAAAAAATAGAGCTGCTTAATTGGGCCGAGGATGACCTATTATCAGAAGATGATTCAGAGGTTAAAAGCTGGTCATTTACTAGCATGAAAAAGGAGGAGAATATACTGGATTTGTATGCAATACATTATGATCTAGCCACAAATGAGCAGAATTCTAGACTAATACCACAAAGCAGAGAAAATGCGCTAGAAAAGATAAGGAGGCTGGAAAAAAGCCTGGAAAAAATAAAATTTACCAAAAAAGTAGATCAAGCTCCACTGAGTTCAAACAAGCCTCTAGTGAATAGAAAAAAATATTTAGACATGAACTATGACTTTAAATGCACCATGAGGGCTCAAGTGAAAGACAATTAGATATGATTAATAACCTGTACTGGAATATATGAGGGGTAGCGAACACCCCCACAATAAATAGAATTAAAAATCTTATTAAATTATATAGGTTAAAAATTATTATTCTAGCTGAACCCATGATTAATAAAAATCAAATAGATATATACAAGACACAATAGGTCTAGATAAGGCTTTTTCGAATACAAATAGTAAAATATGGATAATATGGAAAAATTCAATAGATATTGAATTTTTTTCAGAAACTGAGCAGTTTGTCAGTTTCAAAATAGGAAAATGATTAGAGTATATTTATTCAGTGGTATATGCAAGTAATAGGAAGGAAGAAAGTAATGAGCTCTGGAGAGAAATGAAGGAGATAGCTATAATGAAGTCTCCATGGGTTGTTGGTGGGGACTTCCTTCTTATTCTTATTCATATTAACCTTTGCTTTCCTTCCTTCTTGCCTCATAGAAAGTTGGTCATTTATATTTATAGCTTCTTTAATATTTTTATTGGAGGTTGTATAACTGTGAGTGTATGTGCCAGTAAGTCTTTAAGCGCATGTGAGACTAATGTAATCCTTCCTCCCAAGCTTAACTTGTCTCCCTTTCATCCCGCTATTTTACCCCTCATTTTGTCTAATAAGGGACCTAAATATTCTCTCTTTTAACCTTTCCTCATGTATGGGACAACCCAGATATAATAATGCACCATTATTTTGAGCGAAACCTGTGATATTTTAAACCCTCTGAGTTAATTTATCCAAAGCTTGTATTGTAATAATAAACTGGCATTTTCTTTTATTTAAAATTTGGTCGGCTTCCTCTTCTAATACTTGTAGTAAAGCCATCAGATTTCTGAGTGACTTACTACTAGCATTTTTAAAGATGATCACGTCATCTGCATATGCTAGGAAACTTATTAGATGGGTGTTCTTTGGCTGCATGCACAGTAAAATCTCTCCTTTCTTGATCTTCTCTAATAAATTTTGGAGAAGAAATTCCAGGTAAAGGTTAAAGAGGTAGGGTGACAATGGTTCCCCTTGTCTCAAACCCCTACTTGGTTTAAACTCTTTCCTTTTTGACCGTTTATTATTCTTCTGAACCGTGCACTCGAGATACATCTAAAAATTAGATCTATCCAGAATTCTGAGAAACCTTTCCTTCTCATTTCAAACATAATGTGTCCTATTCAACCCTGTCAAGGGCTTTTGACAAGTCTAGTTCTAGGACCACATTATATCCTATAACCTTAGCTCCAATTTCTCTCATCATTTCTGATACTAATCTTTTATTCTCCATCATTAATCTATTCTTGACAAAGCTAGATAGCTCATGTGAAATAATTTTTGGGAGAATATTACTTAAACTGTTTTGCAATAGTTTTGCTAGAATCTTATAGGTAGCATTGCATAAGCTAATTGGCCGGTAATCCTCACTTTTCTGTAAAGTTTTAGTTGTTTGAATCGGCACGATGAAGGAATTCTCTCATGCCATAGCAATGTCTGCTCCAACAAATATCTATGTGATTGCTTGAGGTAGGTCTCTTTTGATAATATGCCAACAGAGTTGGAGAAAAGCATTGTTCCAACCATCTGGCCCTGCAACACTTTCTTTATTCATGCTGAAAACCACTAATCTTACCTCATCATCAGAAAATTTTTCTAAATTAATGTTAACTTTTTCTGATACTTGATTGTTCATAGCTTGTAATAGTGTATCCTCTCCATGCCTTCTAGGGACTCACAAGTATTCTTTAAAGGATTCTCTATCCAAATCCCTTCGGTGTTTTTTATATCTTTGATTCTCTGTTTTTGGGTTTTGATTTTAGTCATTGTATAAAAAAATTTAGTATTATTATCTCCTTCTTTGAGCCATTTTATCCTAGCCCTCTACCTCCAAAAGACTTCCTCCAAATGTAATTTAAGTCTTAACTCTATTTCAGCTCTACTTAGCTCCTGTTTATTTTTTTTCTTTATATTCTCTTTCATATTCAACCTCACATCTTGCGACTTCTTCTTCAGCATGTGAAATCCTTTTGAGAATGTTCCCATAATGTTTTTTTATTCCATTTACACTGTCTGAATTATAACATGTGCATCTTAATTGTGAGTGTTTGCAGGGGGTTACCTGCCACCTGTTCTTGCCAGGATTTTGATACTATGCGCTCAAAACCTACATGCAGATCCCACATGTTTTGAAATCTAAAACCCCTTGCATGCTTCTGAGGGCCGTGAAATATCAGAAGCAGTGGGCTATGATCAGAATAAGTAATGTTTAGGTGTTGAACACTTGTGGCACAGTAAATGACCACCCATTTTGCATTATACATAACTCTATATAATCTTGCCCAAATTACACCTTGCTTCCTCCAGTTGTTACACTGTGTGTATCTTGAACCCAAAGTCTCTGATTCCATTAAGATTGCGTTGGCAATAGCCTCATTAAAATGTGCTAGTGTCTCCGCATCTGGGGGCCTCCCTGCTTTCTTTTCCCTAGTATTCCAAACGAATATTGAAATCTTCTCCAATAATCCATGGTAGATCCTTTGATGCTACCTTTCTCATTTCTTGCCATAACTTTTTCCTTTCTTCTTTAGTATTTTTGCAAAAACTACCGAGACTAGTGTCTCTATGCCATTGCTCGCTTTTAGATGAGTATTTCATTGCTTCCTCTTTAGAATCTAGCCCCTTACCTATACTTAGTCCAAAATCATCTTTAAAACCCATTAGACTCTCCTCTTAACACTGCCCTAACTCTATTATGCATAGTGAAACTCTTAGGTTCCTCCCCATGTGCCGATAGCTCTAAGAGCTCCTTCTCCATAATTTGCTCCTCCTTGCCTTATAATTTGCTCTATATTGTTGTCCCCATCAACAACCCCAACCCCCCCCCCCCCCCCCCCCCATTCCTTTATTCTTTTCCATATCCCATTCTGCCCTACTTGTGCTACCCCCTTTACTCCACCCTTATTCTTTTTCATATCCCTCAACTCTTTCTCCCTTTCCTGCCCATTCTGACTTTTCCTATCCCACCTACTCCTGCCCTCTAGCCTATCCTCCTCCCTCATATTTTTGCTACCCCTCTAACTGCCCCCCCTAAACTTGGAATCTAATTGCTCGTGGTCAAGTTTCTTACAAAGATTGCAATAGCTTTGGAGGTGTTCTGGAACTATAGGTTGCCAAAACCCATGTTCCTCATCTCTTCCAATCCACACTCTCCATGGAAACGAGGTTTGCAAGTCAAATTCAACACACACCTTCACAATACCTGGTCTAGTCATTAATGATGTGGATTCATCTATCATTAATGGTTTACCCACACATAGAGAGATGGAGTAAAGAGCGTATTTGTTAAAAAATTGTAAAGGAAGGTTAGGTAGAGATATCCATACTAGGGCTAGTAAAGATTCTTCGAATGGCAAAAAAATATGGTGTCAACTTGAGAACTTTAAAGGGGGAGCCTTCTATAGTCAACTACCTTCGAAACCACACCATATAGTAATCCTCCTCCACCGTGAATTGTAGAAGAAAATGCTTACCGTCAAGGAAGGCAAGTTTAACCATAGCCCTTGATTTTGGCGAAGCAAGAAACCTGTGAATCTTCTCAAAGCAAGGCTTACCATGTGAAAATGTACCTATAAGCATGTTGGAGAAGGGTTCTATAAGTTTCAAGATATTGGTTTCTATAAAAAATACAGCCAGTTGTTCATCAATATTCCCATTAATTGGTTAAATAGGTGCAGGCTCCTTAAGAATATTAGCAAATAATTTATTATTATTAAGAAATAATTTACATCCATTTCAGCTTCAAGATTAGATTGTTTTGCCCTTCAATGGAAAATTTTTCTCTCTAGAATGTCATTTTATCTCTCTAAAAGTTGAGTGCTTTTTTGTTTTTCTTTTCTTATTCTTATTTCTTCTTATTATTCTTATTCTCCTTATTGTTTGTATTTTTCATATTCTTCTTATTTTTTTGTTATTCTAATTATTATTTTTGTTCTAATTCTCCTAATTCTACTTATTCTTCTTATTGTTCTTTTTTTTATTCTAATTCTTCTAATTATTATTTTATTTTTATTCTCCTTATTCTACTAATTCTCTTATTCTTCTTTATCTTTTTATTCTTTTTATTATTTTTATTCTTCTTATTCTTCTTATTTTTCTTTTTCTTCTTATTCTCCATATTCTTCTTTTTCATCTTATTTATCTTATTCTTCTTATTCTTGTTATTCATCTTATTCATCCAAATTTTTTTATTCTTTTAGTTCTTTTTAATCTTCTAATTCTTCTAATTCTTCTATTTTTTATTCTTCTTATTCTTCGTATCCTTTTTATTCTCTTATTCTCCTTATTCTTCTTATGCTTCATTAACTTCTTATTCTTCTTATTTTTCTTATTCTCTTTATTCATCTTTTTTGTATTATTATTATTATTATTATTATTCTTCTATTCTACTAATTCTTCATATTCTTCATATTCTTATTATTCTTATTATTCTTCTTATTTTTATTATTCTCGTTTTTTTATTCTTCCTTTTGTTCTTATTCTTCTTATTCTTCTTATTCTTTTTATTTTTTTTATTCTTTTTATTCTTCTTATTTATTATTCTTATTATTCTTCTTATTCTTCTTAAACTTCTTATTCTTTTTATTTTTTTTTCTTTTTTTATTCTTATTCTTCTTATTCGTCTTTTTTATCTTATTCTTCTTATTCTTCTTATTCTTCCTATTCTTCTTATTCTTCTTATTCTTATTTTTCTTATTCTTCTTCTTATTCTTCATATTTTTTTTATTCTTCTTATTCTTCTTATTCTTCTTATTCTCCTTATTCTTCTTATTATTTTATTCTTCTTATTATTCTTATTCTTTTAATTCTTCTTTTTCTTTCAATTCTTCATATTCTTCTTATTCTTTTTATTCTTCTTATTCTTTTTATTCTTCTTATTTTTCTTATTTTTCTTATTTTTAATATTTTTCTTATTCTTCTTGTTCTACTTATTCTTCTTATTCATCTTATTCTTCTTATTCTTCTTATATTCTTATTCTTCTTATTCTTCTTATTCTTCTTATTCTTTTTATTATTATTATTATTATTATTATTATTATTATTCTAATTCTTCTTATTTTTCTTATTCTTTTTTTCTTCTTATTCTTCTAATTCTTCTTATTCTACTTATTTCTTATTCTCATACTTATCCTTATTCTTCTTTTTATTCTTATTTTTCTGATTCTTCTTATTTTTTTTTCTTTTTTTCTTCCTTTTCTTCTTATTCTTCTTTTTCTTATTATTATTCTTATTCTTATTACTCTTTATATTCATCTTATTCTTTTTATTCTTTTTATTCTTTTTATACTTATTATTCTTATTCTTTATTCTTATTCTTTATATTCATCTTATTCTTTATTCATCTTATTCTTATTATTCTTATTATTACTCTTTATATTCTTCTTTTATTCTTTTTATTCTTTTTATTCATCTAAGGTGCCAAATTGTCTATTCCCTCTTCCTCTATTGCTCTTCTTTTATTTTGTTGGACCTTGTTTCCTCCCTACTCTTTTCCTACATTGAAGTGTCTTTCATGGACTATTTATCTGGCCCTCTCCTCTTCTTTTTTTGTCCTTTTTCCCCTTTCTTTTTCTTTGATATTCCCCTTTCCTTGCATTACAACAGCCACCACAATCCCAAAAGAAACTTGATTGCATCTCATCCCATTTTTCCTCTTGTCCTCTGCCCTTTCTATTATTTTTTCAAATGAGTAAATTAATCAATTCTACATTTTGTCTGAAATTCCTTGTGCCGAAGTCTTCTCTCCCTTGCTTTTGCTGTCAATTTTTTTTGTCTCCATTCTTTCCATTTTTGTACATATAATTTATCTACTCATTTGTAGACATATCATTCCATCCGACATGCCATACCACATATATCTTTATCCATTTCCCCTGTTATCCCATGCCCTCTTGTTACATTTACATCAAAAACTTAAAACTAAAAATCCTTTTGATTTTGGTGTCATTGTGCTCAAGATCCCTTTCCCCTACTTTTGCCAGGTGAATCCTTCATTACCCTTTAACTTTTCCTCCATTGATACCTCCATCTATTCCATCTTAGCCTTCCACATACCGACAATAAAATTACTCCTACCTACCCTCTATACACTTGCTTTCTAGAAAATGTTCATATGGAAACCCATTCTGCCAAATCCTAGCTTGTGTTTGCTTATGTGTATCAATGTCTTTGAATCATCCCTTTTGCCTGCTAAGCTACCTTTGTGATCCTTTCCTCCTACCTATGAAGTGTCCTTTCTCTACAAATTCCTACTTACCTGCCAGCACATATTTTACTGATATATGCAATAATATAGGCTTTGTTTATATGCTACAGGCCTTTATACTACATATATATGCAATAATATAGGCTTTGTTTATATGCTACAGGCCTTTATACTGCCCGAAGTCTTCTCCCCATCATCTATTAAAATTCATACATTAGTGTCCCTATAGTTTTGTTACTACTTGAAGTGTGTGTGCACAAAGAAGCTTCATACCTGCAACTTGTTAATATAGATATATGTACAATACAACATAAAACATGCCCAAGTATATAGTATGTCACACTACACTACAAGCAAAGCCACCTGAAAAAATCATGCCCATTACCCTCATTTGTCTTTCCTAACATATAGAAAACATATGTTATCTAAATATACTATCCCTTTGAATTTTACAGGGATGTCTTTCTCATACACCCTCCATCCCTCTTTGAGGCCTTCTCTGGCTAGCTTGTCCACTAGGGCATTTACTTCCCTAAATATATGTTAAATTGTAGCCCTCACCTCATCTATTAGTGCATTAATCTCATCCATTACTTCCTCATACCTCAACATATCTATTTTATCATATACTAGTTCTTACAAAAGCTTAGAATCTACACTAACCATGATGTCCTTTATGTTTCCCATTTTACATAGTTGTAATCCTTTCTTTAATACTTGCATTTCTGCTTGAAGTGTTGAGCTTGCTTGGCAGCTCATAAAGTATGTAAGTATTATATTTCCATCTAAGTCCCTTAATGCTCCTTATCCCCCTACCACTCCCATTTCCATGTTAAAACTTCCATCCATGTTTGAAAATTTCCCAACCGATGGCCTATTCCATTTTATGCAAATTGATATCCTCTCTTTTGCCTATTTTAATAACAGCTTCCACCTAGCTCTCAAAAAAATATATTCTTAACTTTTTGTATATTTGCTGAACAGCCAACTGATATGTTGCTTATTTATCTCCTAATATCCATAATAATGCTTACAGTTAGCATTTGGTGCCCTTCATATCTGCTCTTATTTCTTGCCTTCCAAATGCACCAAATTATTCACGCGGAATATAATTTGTTAACCATTTATGCATTTTATTATTTTTGGAGGCTTTGCTACATACATTAAATCTTTTATCTAGGGCAGAATCATTGTTTTTGATTTTCAATTCTGTTTCTATATGCTTCCATACCTCCTTTACTATTCTAACATGTGAAAATAAGTGATCTATATTTTTAGGGTTGTGTGCGCAACATTCACATCTAGAGGCTAGCTTTATACCTTTTGTCTAAATTAGAGCATCACTTATATGGCCTTTGAAAGTACATTCCACATAAAAGCAAGCATTTTTTGTGGAACATCACTTTCCCAGGCCCATTTTTTAATTGGATGTAAGGTGTTTTTTATTTCTAGCAATTTTCAATACTGACCTTATTAAGAATTCCCCATTAGAATTTGGGGTCCATTTTCATCATTTCTTGGTAAGCTTCGAGTGAGCTTCCAATAGTTTTTTTTGCGCCCTCATTTTCTTCCATGTTTACGATACTTTTTAATTTTTTCTTTCTGCTATCATTATTTGTGTTGTTTCCATGCAATATTTTTTTTCTCATGTATTGTGCCCATAAGCTCTTATTTTTTTAGCTTCCACCATCTTTTGCATGCCCATGCTCTAGCCAATGTATTTAAACTAGAATTTCCTAATCCTTCCTCTTCCTTTGAAAAACATAAGTCTTCCCATTTTTGCTAATTGATTTTAGATTTTTTGGTTTTCTTACCCCAAGAAAGTTAGCTAGATAATTTTTCAGTTTTTTAACTAATGCCTTTGGGGGTTGGACAATAATGAAATTATGCATTAATGTGCTATGAAGCACATGCATTATAAGTATTATTCTGCTGCCAAAGCTTAGGAGGCCCTCCTTACAACCTGCCACTTTATTTTTTTTATTTTTCCATAAGGAAACTCAGATATTCTATTTTTTTTGTCTCCCTTCGTATATTGGGCATCCCAAGTACAATATCACCCCTTTTGTTTGGGTAAACATTGTGACCCTTTTTATTCTTTGAGATACCCTTTCCGAGGCTTTTGCTGAAATTATATATTTGCATTTCTTTTTGTTCAATATTTGTCTCTTTTCCTTCTCCATTATTTGAAATAAGAGCATCATGTTTTCCAAGGATTTCCTTCTGCCATTTGTAAATACAATGGCATCATCAGTGTATGCTAAACATGAAATTAGGGACATATTTTTTGAGTGATAATATGTTAATATTTTCTTATGCATTCTTTTTTTAATATTTACTATCAAGGTTTATATATAGATGTTGAAGAGAGTAGGAGAGAGTGAGTCTCCTTGTTTTAACCCTCTTATTTAAAATCCTCACAAATCTGCCCATTTATGAGAATTTTGACCCAAGTGCATAAGACACATCTATATACTAAGTCAATTACTAATTCAACAAAACCCATCCTTCGCATGATGAAACATAATGTACTTTATTCCACCCTATCAAAAGCTTTAGAAAGATCTAATTATAAGACCACATTGTGTCCTCTATTTTTTGATCCCAATTCTTTCATCATCTCATCTGCTAGGCTTATATTTTTAATCATTAGCCTATATTTTATAAAAACTATTTGTTCCTCCGATATAATTTTAGGTAATACATTACTTAGCCTTTTTTGTAATATTTTTGTCAAAATTTTATAGACCATGGTGCATAAGCTTATTGGTCCATAATCTTCACAATTTTGAGGATTTCCTATTTTTTGGAATTAGCACTATATATGAGCTGGCCCATGATTTATTAATCTTAAAACCCATCTAATGGCTGCTATAAGGTATTCTTTAATATTTATTTAGGTAGCTTGATAAAATTCATTACCCAAGCTATCCGAACCCACCACACATTTTTTATCCATGCTAAAGACCACTTCTTTTATCTCCTCCTCCTTGGGTAAATATTTTAGTAAGTTATTATCGTCTTCAGTAACTTTGTTTATAATTTCTGGTAAGAGAGTATCTGCTTTAACCTTTCCTGATGAGCTTAATTGATTTTTAAAGAAATCCTCGAAAATTCTTTTTTTACTTCCCCCTCTTCCTCTACCCATCTCTCATTTTCATCTTTTATACCTTTAAATATGCTTTTTTGGCTTTTTATTTTTGCCACCATTTGAAAAAACTTAGTGTTTCTATCTCATTCCTTTAACCATCTTATTTTTACTTTTTGTTTCCAAAAGCTTTCCTCCAAATGCAGCTTAAGCCTCAAGATAGCTTTTGCTTCACTTAATTCTTCCCTTTTTTCTTCATTTTTGTCATTTTCAAATTATATTTCTAACATTTATATATTTTCTTCTTCTTGTAGTACTTGAATGTTGATTTTTCAAAATCGTTCTTTATTCCATTTTGCTAGAATACTTCTTAGCTTTCTTAATTTTTTTTGAATAGATATGTACAGGGTTGTCTATTTCCAAGGCATTCCATGCCTCTTTCACAATCTTTTCAAAATCAACATGCAAAGCCTACATATTTTGAAATTTATATGTGGTATGCTTACTTGTTTGATTTTTCTGATCCATCATTAATTGTAGGCAGTGATCTAAACATGTTCTGCTCAAATGTCTCACACTTATTGTACCATGCTTATTGATCCAAGAATAGTTAACAAGAACTCTATCTAATCTTGCCCATATCACCCCCCCTTTTTTTTTCAGTTATTACACCAAGTGTATTTGGCTCCTAGAAATTTAGCTTCAATTAAGCCAGTATTATATATTATATCATTAAAATTTTGCATGGCTTCATTGTTTGGCTTTCTAACCCCCTTTTTTTTCCAATGTGCTTCTAGTTACATCGAAATCACCCCCTAAAACCCAGGGTTTTTGATTTGTAGCAATTATCTCAATCTCCTCCCATAAATCTTTCTTTTTTATTTGTAATTGTTGGCATATACCATGGATATAATACATTCCTCTTCTTTCCCCATACTAAGACTCACCATTTTTTCTGACTCACTTAGCAAATTAAATTAAGCCTCTCTTTACATAATACCCATATTTTACCATTTTTATTTGCAAAGCCTTTTTCAAAGCCAAGAAATACCTATACCTTATCTATTTGTTCCATTTCTACTAGAGGTTCAGCTATCATTATGAGAGAGATTTTATGTAGTTTTGTTAATTTTTTAAGACTGTTAATGGAGGGAGTGTTTAGCCATCCCTAACATTATTTGGGTTTAGTTTTGCTTGCAGCCTAGTTAGACACTTTGAATCATATTTTTTATTTAGATATTTTTTCATGTTTCTTGGTGGCATAATTGTACTTGTTCCTATTCGCTCCCCTTCATTTCCCCCTTCAAAGCCTTTCCATTCTAGGTTAAGAGCTAATATTTTTAGTTGTTCCTTTGCCCATTCTAGACTTCTAATATTGTGCCTATCCTCCTCCATCCTAATATCATCCTTATTATATTTTTTTCCCCTCTTCCCCCCCATCCTCCTCTTTCTCTTTGCTGTTGAAAATTATACATCTTTTTGAATCAGCCTCCTCCCTTTCCATGCCTCCTTCTTTTTCTTCCATTTGACATTTTACCATATATCTTAATTTTTTAATTCTTGTAACTTCTATTTCCTTCCCTATTTCTTTAACCCTTTTAATTTGTGCAAGCATTTGCACTATTTTTTCCCTCTCTCTTGCTTCCTCCTCCCCTTGCCTTTCCACAGAGGGTTTTGTGGGCAGAAGATTTTTTTTAGAACCTCGATTTTTGCCCATTTTCCCCCCTTACTCTGTTGTTTATGCCCTGCCTTCTGAAGTTATTGTGATAGTGTTTTCCCATCCCTCTATATGCTATAGTGAATCATCCATAGATTTCTCTGTGGAGGAAGTGGCTTTTTCCATATCCTTTATGCCTTCTTCTCCCTCCTTCCTCATTATTCTTTGATATTTTAAGGTGGTTTTTGGCCTCCTCTCTTCCTCCTCTTATTCTGGCCCTCTCCCCTATTAGATGTTAAGGTCAAGTAGGCTTATGGTTCGTGTCCTCTTTTTTTGCATGTCTTGCAATAGCTTGGTAAAGCTTCTAGAACTATAGGCTACTAGAAGCCTTGTTTCCATTCTTCCCCAATCCATATTCTATTAGGGATATGTTTTAGGAGGTTAGTTTCAATGTATAGACATGCTACACTCTGCCTTGTAAGCAAGGTAGTAGCTTCCCCCATAAGCAGTGGCTTACCCATTGTAAGCGCGATATAGTAGAGAGCCATTTTGTCGAAGAAGTGAATGGGAAGGTTAGGTAGGAAAAACCATACCGGTGTGAGGGATGTTTCCTCCATTGGCATGAAGTTTTAAATCCATATGAATACTCGCATTGGGTATCCTAGATGTGCCATTGTCCCTTGAGCCATATTCGGTGGAAGTCTTCTTCCACAGTCAATTGTAGTAGGACATGCTTAGGTTCAATGATTCTTGTTTTGAGTTGTTAATCTATACTGAATATTTTTTTGTATATATATTATTTGTTTATTTTTTGATGTAATTTTGTATATTAAACATTTTTCATTGTTTATGAATGAGGGATACTTGAAATATGTCTTTTCCTCGTATAATTATATATAAAGATATTATAAATAAATAATTTAAAAAATATTAAAATATGAACACAATTTTATATTAATAAAGACAAAAATAACTATTTTATTATTAGAAACTTTTAAAAAATTATATAAAATATTTTTCTGAAATATTTAATTATGATATTAAAATATTTGTATTAAAAATATATAAAATAATTAATTCTATAATTATAAACATTTTTAAAGATATTTAAATAAATAAATGAACATGCATAATAATTTCTACTTATAAAAACCTAAAATATTTAATTGTATGATAAAATAATAAATATTTACAAAAATATTTGAATTAATGAATAAACAATGTAAACATTTATACTATTTAATGTTATAAAAATATTTTTATTATTATAGGAATCTATAAAAAAAATAATTACTAAAAGATTTGAAATTTTTAAATTATAAAAAAAATTTCAAATTTATCATAAAATTTAAAAGAAAATAAATTGATATTTAAGGAAATAAATAGATGTTTTAATTACATCAAAAAAACTTTTGATGATTTATAAAAAAAATATCTCTATGTTATTATAAAAGAAACTTCAAGTGTTATTTTAGGCTTTCAAAACATTATTTAAAGTATTACTAATGATATTTTTTTTTTTCCTAGAAATACTTAAAATTATTGTTAGCCCTATAAATACTTTTGAAAAACACTACCAAACTAACCCTAAGTTGATTTGAATTCAAGTTTTATTTTTTGTCCCTACTAAAATTTATAATAATTAAATAATTGAGTAAGATCTATAATATTAGCTTTTTATATTCCCTTTTTTATTAAAATAATAAATTTATCTTTCTTTAATGATATTCACACTTTAAGTATTTTTTAGAATTTTATAAATTATATCAAATAATATGAAAATGTATGCATTTAAATTTATTTCATATTATATTCATAAAAAATAATATGAATTCTTAAAAATTTATAACCCATAATATATATATTTATATATGAAATACTTTTTAATAATATCATATTATTTTTTTATTTATGAAATAATATTATAAATTTATCCATAAATTATAAATAATATGAAATGTTTAAATTTTGTATGTTATGCATTTATATAATTTTTTATAGTTATATTAAATAAATTTTTTTTTAATAAATGAAATAATATTAAAATTTGATTACCAATTATTAGTTTTTATGATTATTAGTAATATTATTTTTTTCTTCATTTTTATAACCATTAATAAATTTTTTTTTCTGAAATTCATTTCATTAATTTATAAATAATATTACCAAAAATAATCATTAAAATTTCATAAACTATTAACCTTAATTTATTTTTATGAAATAATATCATTTATGGTTAAATAAAAATTTATTTCATATTTTTTATTTAAATAAATAAATTTTTATAATTTTATTTTATTTATTTTTGTCTCTTTTTTTTTCTATATATTTACATCCATTTTTTTTTTAATTTTAGTTTCCTTAAATATAAAACACTAGGGCATTCAGACATTAAAATCATATTTCTTACTAATAATATGTCTCTCACTCACTCTCTCTCTCTCAATTTAATTCCATCGGCAGAGTTTGGTTTATAAGATTAATCAGTTTTTATTTTTTTTTTCATTTTTCCCCAATTTAATTGCTTCTTTATACTGTTTTCATATTACTTATATGATTCTGACTCTTACTATACTACAATATTATTGTCATAATATTATAACATTTGTAATTACTTTAGGGCATTACCTCTAATATATGAATACATTATAAATATTTCTTAGATATCTATTCATTATAGTATAATTATTACACAAATATTTTTAAATTTAGAATTTTTTATGGTAATTGTGTTACCTTTAATAGTTTGGCATATATTTGTGTTGTGGCCTTGTGGGTCATGGTGCATGTGCCTACTTAGCTAGCATATGACTCCACCAAAGAAGCTTGGGAAAATGTGAAACATACATGTGGGTCAGACTTTAAAGGCCAAGCACAAAGATGGTGAGTCAGTTAGCTCTACGATCGTGGGCCTGCCCCACAATTTAAAAATTTGATAAAAGGTGTGTTCTTATTATTGCGTAGGACGTAGGTTTCTCCTTCGATTCAAGGGGGAGGAAAGATAAATCAATTTTGCGGGAGATGGCAAAGAGAAGCTTGAATTTGCAAGCTGGTGTTGGACGCCTCCCCAGCAAGTGCTTGAACACGTGAGCAACTATCACTTTTTTTCCCACTCATGGCGGAGCCCAACCTACACACAAACATGAGCTGGTGGCTTATCAATTTTTCTTCCTCATGTTTTCTAGGCTGTAGAATTCAAGAAGGCAGCGTATAAAGAAGTTTTTTCTATTTTTGCTTTGCATCTGTAGGAGAAAAGGCAGTGTTTTGCACTACAAATAAAGCTTTATTTCCCTGCTTTTATTTAATTACAAAGCGCATACCATGGATACATCTTGAACGTGCATACAAGTTGTTCGACAAAATGTATAGATATATTGGATGTGCTTACAAGTTGTTCGACAAAATGTATAGATATATTGGATGTGCTTACAAGTTGTTCGAGAAAATGTATAGATATAGTGGATGTGCTTACAAGTTGTTCGACAAAATGTAGTGGTACAATAGATGTGCTTACAAGTTGTTCGAAAAAAAGTAGTGACCCAATAAATGTACTTTCAAGTTGTTCGGAAAAATGTAGTGACCCAATAGATGTGCTTACAAGTACTATAATTTTTTAGGGTCTTTTAATGAGGAATACAATAAATGGATAGTGTAAACTTGTTCTTTTAATAATTAATTTTTTAGGATTTTATAGATTTCACATAAAAAGAAGAAGAGCAAGGTTCTATAATTTTTTAATAGTAAAATATTAAAATAGAGTTACTATAATTTTAATTGTAAAAGCAAGTCATCCTATTTGAATAGTAAATTAAAATGATGAAAAAAATAAAAAGATGAGTTGAAGAGCAAAGTACTGTAAATTTTTAAATTCAATTTCTATCATATCTTTGTCCTGTAAAAACAATATGCATATTGTTATATGCTTTTGTAACTTAAGAAAAAAAAATATCATGTTTATGGCTTCTATTTTGATTGTCTCCAAAAATGTATGTCATTTTTATTTTTTCTTCATGCACAAATTGATAGAGGCAACCTCCAAATATTTATATCATTATTATTTTTTTCTTCATGCACAAATTGATAGAGGCAGCCTCCAAATAATTTTCTTAAAATAGGAATTTTTGTTGTTATTATACATAGTTTTATTTAAAATTGAATGTGAATATTATTTAATAATGATATTCTGGTCTATCATGCTTCTCAACTACAAAAAAAAATAGAAAACTAAAAAATTATAATAAATAAAAATTAAAATATATAGAATTCAAATAATAATTATATATTAATATTTTTAAATTAAAACAAACGAATCCAAAATTAAAACCAAATAAACTAGATATACCCAACTATTGGCAGACGTAACTATAATATCCTAAAAATGTCAAATAACTAGAAAATCAAAATTTAACTAGGTCTATTGTCTATTGATAGTTTGATTTTTTAAATAGATCCTTAAAATATCTATTATCATTAGTAATCTAGCTTCTAAGTGATTTAACTAGAGTTTAGTGGAAGTCGAATATCAAAGACTATCTAAAAGTTAGCCTTCATGACAATTAAAGTACATGACACCAATTATAGCCATAATATATCATGTATAAATGTGACAAATTCATTAAAATTAGAAATTTGACTTAGTTATTTAGATTATAGTCAAAAGTAAAAATGAATAACTAAAAGTGAAATCCATTAACAATTGAAAATTAAATTATTATTAATTTTGTATGTGCATTCATATGTATGCGTAGTCAATGGGTTATGAGTGTTACATAAAGAGTCAAATGATGATAATTTAAAATGATGATAGACTTATAATATTTTGTGTTAAGCTAAATTTTGACAAAATATCATCTAGAAATAAATAGAAATGAATTACTTGTGAGTGTTAAATAAAAATATTATTACTAGTAACTTAAATGATATTTAAACTAGTTTTTAACAAGCTTACTTGAAACTTGCAAAGAAATGCTTCCATATCTTATAATAGTAAATTAATAACTATTCAATATATAATGTCTGGAAAGTAGCCTTTGCAGCTGCAATGTATCATATTTGGCGGGAAAGAAACAGAAGATTATACGAAAAGAAAGCCCAAGATGCAGAATTTTTAGGTTGGAAGATTAAAACTAAACTTTATATTATTTTCTTTAAGGAATGTAGTAGCTTGAATCTGTATTAGGTTGTAAAGATTTTTTTTTTTGATAGTGAAGTTATTATTTATAAAAAAAAAATTAATTATTTTTGTGATATTTTGGTAGAGAAAAATTGAAGACTATTAAGTGTGAGTGTGTATATATTGAATACACCAAACAAATACACACACTCACACATAGACTAAGGTAAATCCTTTTGATTTTTTAAGCCAAATAAATAATATTAGTGTTAATCATGTATGAAGACTACTTGAGTGAGAGTAAACTAATATTAATAGTCCAAGGTTAATTCTTCTGATTTTTTTTTAAATACACTCTCACACTAGATGATTAACACTATTGTTGTTAAAAGTAAGAGTGTATAAAATGAATGCAAGTTTAGCTTCTAATTATAATAGATGATTAACATTGCTTGTGAATTCACTGCACCAATTTTTTCTTCATTAGCTTCATTAGGTGATTTTTCTTTTGACCAAGGTTTGTGTATTCACTACACCATTTATTCTAGAACAATTTAATTAAAGGAAATCATATATTTTTTGGTGTATGATTTAAAAGAGTTTACAAGTGATGGAAGCTTTGACTCTTTATCGTGCTTGTGTTAGAGATGATATTTTGGGTTAAGCCAAAATATTATTAGTTTAATTGGCAATTACGTTAGGCAATAATAATATCGCAAAATGTTGGTTGCTCACATTGATTTAGTAGGCCGAAAATACTCTTCTTGATAAAGATATATATTCTGGATAAAGATATGAGATATATTGCAAATGTGCTGTTGTATTTCCTGTTAGTAAGGCAAATATTCATGATTTCATTTAACTAGTAAAAGCCTATTTTTTTTAAGTAGCATCTAGTGGTGAGGATGGTCCCCTCTTTTTTTAATGTCAAGTCTTAAAAGGAATAATAATTCTAGAATGTTGATTTATTCTTTTCCCATTACAAATGTGATGTGTAAAAAATTGTAGAATGTTCATAAAATAAATAATTCTTGTTTTTAAGAAATATTTTTGTTCCCATTAATTGTATTTTACTAATGATTTACTTTTTGATAATTAGTCTCACTTCCACTATCATTATATGACCTGGAAGATTGAACCATCATGGGTGACAAAAAGGCCGATTCAACTTCATCACAATCAGAACCTTTGATACTACTGTCATCCTTCTTGATAGCTGGGCAAAGAACATACACACTCTGCAAAATGGAGAAAAGAATAAAAAACTAAGGGTAAGAATGTTTCAACTATTTTCTAGCATGTGGCTTAGTGTTAGTGGGTTCATGGTCTAGCGGGCATCAATGCCATGAGATGTGGTGCTGTGGACACCTAGTTGTGGTGCATAACTACCTGGAAGTGCACAGTGTGTGCGTGGTGCAATGAATGTGAATGTGTGTTTGATGTACTAAATGTGCACCGTGTGTATGTTTGATGCAGCCATGGTGTAGTGTGTGCAACATGTGGGTTGTGTTCATTGGGTTTTTTTTTATATGTATCAAAGAGTGATTTTCCATGTAGAATCAAGTGAGTAAAAACTATATAGTTGTTATGAAAGTGGTCATTACTTTGGGGGTTCCATCACTATTTGACTACTATAGTAAATGTTGAAAGTTAAGTGTGTAAAGAAAAATATTATATTTAATTTATTTATATCTAGCATGATTTTTTTATTTTCTGTTTTATCATAAGAACTTATGGAGGAGCATGTGTTGCATGATTGTTGTTGCTCAGTGAAAACTCTTCATTGCTATTTGTCCTGATTGAATTTGTTGATAGCCCTGCTGTACAATCCAGCCTATATTGTGAATTGTGACGGCCAGCTTTGATAATTCCGAGGAAATTAAAGGCCCTACATTTTGAGATGTTAAGCCTAAGCTCTACTTCTTCAATTATTATAGCATTAGCAGGTCCAAGAAATATCTCATAAAAGTTCACATGGTTTGTATGCTATTTCCATTGTCTTTGTCTTTGTGCATTATTTCTTCTTTAGTGATTACTAGATGCTGGCCCACACAAACACAAGCACAAGCAGAGAGAGAGAGAGGGGGGGGGGGAGAGAGAGAATTGCTCACAATATATTTACGATGGAGCATGAAGAGATTGAGATACGAGTTGTAGTTGAGGAAGAAGCGACGGGGCTAGAATCCAAGACTTGCAAGGACTGTAGTGCTACCTTCAAAAAGTGGTCACATTTGGAACGACACATGCAGGGTCATTCACTGGAGGTGTGCTCGCTGTATCATCTCTCTCTATTTTACTTTCTTATGGGTGTTTTCCTTGTAGATGGTGGGTGTCACTTTGTTGATAAGATATAAGATTGGCACCCCTGTAAGAGGTTTGATTTGTTGGTGTAAAGCATTGGATCCCAAACTAAAAGAACTCCAAAATGCAAAATTTGAATCTTGAAAATGGAGTAGTAGTGTTGGGCTGGAAGACCGCCCAAAGAGATTCCTCAAGGCTGCCTCCAACCACGATGTGATTCTATCGGAGCTAAGATTTGCCTTGCAGGAAGATTCATTATCCTAATTACTACCTTCTTTACTATGCTTGTGTTCTTGTAGATGCCCTTTTCATGCCATATTGAAAACTACTCGGCGAGCTTTCTTTGGAAAGATAGTGTTGTCTGCCATGTTAACAAACACAAAGGAATGGTCTTTAAATGCCCAATCGATGGCTGTGAGGTAGAATTTACCTACAGGAGCAACATTAAAAGGCACACCGCTATGTTCAATGACGACAAACCATAACTATCATCTTCTAGGCCGAAGGGCTAGAACCATTGTGCCTGCCTAGAACCGGGTGCTCCAAGGTTTTCAAATATCCATCAATATTGTGAAATCACCAAGATTCTC
>JAREIK010002936.1:169704-232204 GCA_029783825.1 Sapria himalayana
AGAATAATAAGAAGAATAAGAAGAATAATAAAAATAAGAGAATAAGAAGAATAATAAAAATAAGAAGAATAAAAAGAATATAAACAATAATAAGAATAATAACAATAAATAAGAATAAAAAGAATAAAAAGAATAAAAAGAATAATAAAAATAAAAGGAATAATACGAATAACAAGAATAAGAAGAATAAGAATATTAAGAAGAAATGAAGAATTAAAAGAATTCGAAGAATAAGATGAATAAAAAAAATAAGAAATATATAAGAATAATAAGAATAATTTTTAATAAGTATAAAAAACAATAAGAATAAAAAGAATAATTTGAATACGAAAGAAAAAGAAAATATAAGAAGAATAAAAAGAATAAGAAAAAATAAGAAGAACAGGAAGAATAAGTAGATAAAAGAAAAATTAGAACAATAAGAATAATCAGAATAATATGTAGAAAAGGAAGAATTAGAAAATAAGAATAATAAAAGAATAAGAAGAAGAATAAAAAAATAAAAATAAGAAGAATAAGAAGAATAAAGAGAATACAAGGAAAAGACGAATAAAAATGGAATAAGAGAATAAGAAGAATAAAAAGAATATGAAGAATAAGAATAATAAGAAGAATAAGAAACATTAAATAGAATAAGAAGATTAAGAAAAATAAAAAGAATAAGAAGAATAAGAAGGATAAGAAAAATAAGAGGAATAAGAAGAATATAAAGAATTAAAAAATAGAAGAATAAGAAAAACTAAGAAGAATAAAAGAAAAATAAAATATGAAGAATAAGAAGAATAATATGTATAAGATAAATAAGAAGAATACGAAAATAAGAAAACTATGAAGAATAAGAAGAATAATAAAAATAAATAGAATAAGAAGATTAAGAAGAATAAGAATAATAATAAGAATAAGAATGATAAGAATAATAAGAATAATAAGAATATGAAGAATAAATGAATAAAAAGAATACAAAGAAAAGATAAATAGGAAGAATAAGAAGAATAAAAGAAAAATAAAAATAAGAGGAAAAAAGAAGAATAAGATGTATAAGAAGAATAAGAAAAATAGATGTATAAGAAGAATAAGAAGAATAAGATGTATAAGAAAAATAAGAAAAATTAGAAGTATAAGAAGAATAATAAGAATAAGAAGAAAAAAAAAGAATAAGAAGATTAAGATGTATAAGATGAATAAAAAGAATTTAAAGAATAACAAGAAGAAGAATAATAATAATAATAATAATTAGAAAATAAGAAGAATAAAAGGAAGAAGAAGAATTAGAAAAATAAGATAAATAAGAAGAATAAGAAGAATAAGTAAAATAAGAAGAATAAACATAATATTATAAATAAGAAGAATAAAAAGAATAATAAGAATAAAATGAATAACAAAAATAAGAAGTATAAGAAGAATATGAAGAATAATAAGAATATGAAGAATAATAAGATTAATAAGAATAACAAGAATATAGAAGAATAAGAAGTATAAGAAGAATAAGAATAGTAAGAAGAATAAGAAAAATAAAAATAATACGTAGATTTAAAAGGAAAAGAAGACAAAAAAAATAAAATATATAAGATAAATAAGTACAATAAGAAGAATAAAATAATAATAATAATAATAATAATAAAAAGAATAAGAAGAATAAAAAGTATAAGAAGTATAAGAAGAAATAGAAGAATAAAAAGAATTATAAGAAAAAGAAGCATAAAAAGAATAAAAAGAATAAGAATAATAAGAATAATAAGAATAATAAAAAGAATAAGAAGAATTAGAAGAATAAGAAGAATAAGAAGTATAAGAAGTATAAAAATAATAAATATAATAAGAAAAATAAGAAAAATTAGAAAAATAAGAAAAATAAGGAAAAATAAGAAAAATAAGAAAAATAAGAAAAATAAGAAAAATAAGAATAATAAGAATAATAAATAGAATTTGATGAATAAGAAGAATATTAAGAATAATATAAATAATAAAAATAAGAAGAATAACATAAATAATAAAAATAAGAAAAATATGAAGAATATGAAGAATACCAAAAATAAAGAATAATAAGAATAATTAGAATAATAAGAAAAATAAAAAGAGTATGAATAATTAGAAAAAAAAGAAATAGATGAATAAAATTTATAAGATAAATAAGTGGAATAAGTAGAATAAAAGAATAAGAAAAATATGAAAATAAGAAGAATAAAAAGTATAAGAAGAATAAGAATAAAAAAAAGAATTAGAAGAATAATAAGAATAAGAAGAATAAGAAGTATAAGAAGAAAATGAAAAATACGAAGAAAATAAAAAATATGAAGTATAACAAAAATTAAGAAAAATAAGAAGAATAAAACGATAAAGAAAAATAAGAAGAATAAAACGATAAAGAAAAATAAGAAGAATAAAATGAAAAATAAAAATAAGAAAAATAAGAAAACTAAGAAGAATAAGAAGAATAAGATAAATAAGAAGAATTAGAACATAAGAATAATAAAAATAAGTAAGAAAAATTTTAAAAATAAAAATAAGAAGAATAAAAAGAATAAAAAGAATAAGAAGATTAATAAGAATAAGAATAATAAATTATATAAGAAGTATTAAAAGAATAAGATGAAAAGAAGAATTAAATATATAATATGAATGAAAATAATAAGAAGAATAACAAAAATAAGAATAATAAAAAAGAATATGAAGAATATCAAGAATAATAAAAATATGAAGAAAAAAATGAATAACAATTATTAGAAGAATATGAAGAATACGAAGAATAACAAGAAAAAGAAGAATAAAAAAATTAGAAGAAAAAAAATAAGAAGAATAATAAAGAAAAAAAGAATAAGAAAATAAAGAAGAAAAAGAATAATATAAAGAATAAGATAAATAAGAATAATAAGAATAATAATAAGAATAAGAATATGAAGAATAAGAAGAATAAGAAAAATAAGAAGAATAAGAAAAATAAGAAGAATAAGAAGAATAAAAAGAATAAGAAGAATAAAAAGAATAAAAAGAATAAGAAGAATAATAAGAATAATAAGAATAAAAATAATAAGAAGAATAAGAAGAAAGAACAAGAAGAATAATTTTAGTTCTCTCTCAATTCTAGAGAGAGAAATGAAGTTTCTAGAGAGAGAAACCTGCCATTTTAGTCTTGACTTGAAGCCTAAAATGGATGAAATTAGCTCTTTCTTCTTGAAAAAAAAATCATTCTTTATAATATCTAAGGAGCCCGCATTTGTATTTCCTGCATTTGAAGTAAAAAATGAGGCTCCCGCGGTGATATTTTCAAAAGAAGATATGTTGAAGCTCACTACCCTATTCGAATTCACTCTTGCTGAGAAATTTTCCCATGGCAGACTCGATTTCATTACACTACGTGAATTCATTACCTCATTGAAATTATGATAGCAGGTAAAAATTGTGAACTATGATAGTAAGCACACAATACTATAGTTCAAGGGTGAAGATGACTTCCTTAGGGTCTCGTTAAGAGCTTAATGGAGTGTTGCTGGTTACCCAATGCATATTTTCAAGTGGACACCATATTCTCTCCCTTCGAGGTGTCATCACATGCCCTGGTATGGTTTACTCTACCGAAGCTTCCACTTCATCTCTATAATAAACATGCACTTCACTCAATATCACTATGTTTGGGCAAACCATGACTGCTGGATGAAGCCACAACATGTATGACAAGGTCAGGTATAGCCAGATTATGTGTGGAAATTGACCTCAAAACTACCCCCCCCCCCCCCCACACACACACACACATAGTGCAGGTGGGCAGTGATCTCACTAATGGATTCTGGCAGTATCTTATTCCAGAATACATACCGTATTACTGCCTAAACTACCATAAAATGGGACTTGAGCAGGTAGATTGTATGGTTGGTGGAAAAAAGAAGAATGAAGATACATTTAATAAGGAGGAGAAGAGAAATAGAATATGGGTAAAGAGGGGGTTTAGAGAAGGGGAAACATGAGGTGAAAAGATAGGGGAGGAGGTTGAAAAGGGAGGGGAGTAGAGGGAAATAGAATGGGGGGGAAAACAAAAATAGAAAGGGTGGAAAGCAAGGCTAGGGAGAGCGATAGGAATACTGAAAAAAGTGGAGAAAGGGTAGAGAAGGTTAGGAAGGGAGAAGAAAATGAAGTAACACTAGAGGAAGACCAGGAGAGAATTGAAGGGTAAAAGTCTAGGAGAGAGAATGAGATAGGAAAAAAGAGGATGAAAGAGATTAAAAAATGGTTAGAGGATGTGCAAAGGGGGGCAGAAATGCTAGAGGGAGATGGGAGGAGAAGAGAATTAAGGGTTAGAGGAAAGAAGAGGGTAGGGATAAAAGGTATGGAAGCAGAAAAAAAATAGAGCTGCTTAATTGGGCCGAGGATGACCTATTATCAGAAGATGATTCAGAGGTTAAAAGCTGGTCATTTACTAGCATGAAAAAGGAGGAGAATATACTAGATTTGTATGCAATACATTATGATCTAGCCACAAATGAGCAGAATTCTAGACTAATACCACAAAGCAGAGAAAATGCGCTAGAAAAGATAAGGAGGCTGGAAAAAAGCCTGGAAAAAATAAAATTTACCAAAAAAGTAGATCAAGCTCCACTGAGTTCAAACAAGCCTCTAGTGAATAGAAAAAAATATTTAGACATGAACTATGACTTTAAATGCACCATGAGGGCTCAAGTGAAAGACAATTAGATATGATTAATAACCTGTACTGGAATATATGAGGGGTAGCGAACACCCCCACAATAAATAGAATTAAAAATCTTATTAAATTATATAGGTTAAAAATTATTATTCTAGCTGAACCCATGATTAATAAAAATCAAATAGATATATACAAGACACAATAGGTCTAGATAAGGCTTTTTCGAATACAAATAGTAAAATATGGATAATATGGAAAAATTCAATAGATATTGAATTTTTTTCAGAAACTGAGCAGTTTGTCAGTTTCAAAATAGGAAAATGATTAGAGTATATTTATTCAGTGGTATATGCAAGTAATAGGAAGGAAGAAAGTAATGAGCTCTGGAGAGAAATGAAGGAGATAGCTATAATGAAGTCTCCATGGGTTGTTGGTGGGGACTTCCTTCTTATTCTTATTCATATTAACCTTTGCTTTCCTTCCTTCTTGCCTCATAGAAAGTTGGTCATTTATATTTATAGCTTCTTTAATATTTTTATTGGAGGTTGTATAACTGTGAGTGTATGTGCCAGTAAGTCTTTAAGCGCATGTGAGACTAATGTAATCCTTCCTCCCAAGCTTAACTTGTCTCCCTTTCATCCCGCTATTTTACCCCTCATTTTGTCTAATAAGGGACCTAAATATTCTCTCTTTTAACCTTTCCTCATGTATGGGACAACCCAGATATAATAATGCACCATTATTTTGAGCGAAACCTGTGATATTTTAAACCCTCTGAGTTAATTTATCCAAAGCTTGTATTGTAATAATAAACTGACATTTTCTTTTATTTAAAATTTGGTCGGCTTCCTCTTCTAATACTTGTAGTAAAGCCATCAGATTTCTGAGTGACTTACTACTAGCATTTTTAAAGATGATCACGTCATCTGCATATGCTAGGAAACTTATTAGATGGGTGTTCTTTGGCTGCATGCACAGTAAAATCTCTCCTTTCTTGATCTTCTCTAATAAATTTTGGAGAAGAAATTCCAGGTAAAGGTTAAAGAGGTAGGGTGACAATGGTTCCCCTTGTCTCAAACCCCTACTTGGTTTAAACTCTTTCCTTTTTGACCGTTTATTATTCTTCTGAACCATGCACTTGAGATACATCTAAAAATTAGATCTATCCAGAATTCTGAGAAACCTTTCCTTCTCATTTCAAAACATAATGTGTCCCATTCAACCCTATCAAAGGCTTTGATAAGTCTAGTTTTAGGACCACATTATATCCTATAACCTTAGCTCCAATTTCTCTCATCATTTCTGATACTAATCTTTTATTCTCCATCATTAATCTATTCTTGACAAAGCTAGATAGCTCATGTGAAATAATTTTTGGGAGAATATTACTTAAACTGTTTTGCAATAGTTTTGCTAGAATCTTATAGGTAGCATTGCATAAGCTAATTGGCCGGTAATCCTCACTTTTCTGTAAAGTTTTAGTTGTTTGAATCGGCACGATGAAGGAATTCTCTCATGCCATAGCAATGTCTGCTCCAACAAATATCTATGTGATTGCTTGAGGTAGGTCTCTTTTGATAATATGCCAACAGAGTTGGAGAAAAGCATTGTTCCAACCATCTGGCCCTGCAACACTTTCTTTATTCATGCTGAAAACCACTAATCTTACCTCATCATCAGAAAATTTTTCTAAATTAATGTTAACTTTTTCTGATACTTGATTGTTCATAGCTTGTAATAGTGTATCCTCTCCATGCCTTCTAGGGACTCACAAGTATTCTTTAAAGGATTCTCTATCCAAATCCCTTCGGTGTTTTTTATATCTTTGATTCTCTGTTTTTGGGTTTTGATTTTAGTCATTGTATAAAAAAATTTAGTATTATTATCTCCTTCTTTGAGCCATTTTATCCTAGCCCTCTACCTCCAAAAGACTTCCTCCAAATGTAATTTAAGTCTTAACTCTATTTCAGCTCTACTTAGCTCCTGTTTATTTTTTTTCTTTATATTCTCTTTCATATTCAACCTCACATCTTGCGACTTCTTCTTCAGCATGTGAAATCCTTTTGAGAATGTTCCCAAATGTTTTTTTATTCCATTTACACTGTCTGAATTATAACATGTGCATCTTAATTGTGAGTGTTTGCAGGGGGTTACCTGCCACCTGTTCTTGCCAGGATTTTGATACTATGCGCTCAAAACCTACGTGCAGACCCCACATGTTTTGAAATCTAAAATCCCTTGCATGCTTCTGAGGGCCGTGAAACATCAGAAGTAGTGGGCTATGATCAGAATAGGTTTTGTTTAGGTGTCAAACACTTGTGGCGCCATAAATAACCATCCATTTCGTATTATACATAACCTTATCTAATCTTGCCCAAATTGCACCTCTCTTCCTCCAGTTGTTACACCATGTGTATTTTGAATCCAAAGTCTCTGATTCCATTAAGATTGTGTTGGCAATAACCTCATTAAAATGTGCTATTGCCTCAGCATCTGGGGGCCTCCCTCCCTTCTTTTCCATAGTTTTTCTAACAACATTGAAATCTCCTTCAATAATCCATGGTAGGTCCTTTGATGCTACCTTTCTCATTTCTTGCCATAACTTTTTCCTTTCTTCTTTAGTATTTTTTGCAAAAACTACCGAGACTAGTGTCTCTATGCCATTGCTCGCTTTTAGATGAGTATTTCATTGCTTCCTCTTTAGAATCTAGCCCCTTACCTATACTTAGTCCAAAATCATCTTTAAACCCATTAGACTCTCCTCTTAACACTGCCCTAACTCTATTATGCATAGTGAAACTCTTAGGTTCCTCCCCATGTGCCGATAGCTCTAAGAGCTCCTTCTCCATAATTTGCTCCTCCTTGCCTTATAATTTGCTCTATATTGTTGTCCCCATCAACAACCCCAACCCCCCCCCCCCCCCCCCCCCCCCATTCCTTTATTCTTTTCCCTATCCCATTCTGCCCTACTTGTGCTACCCCCTTTACTCCACCCTTATTCTTTTTCATATCCCTCAACTCTTTCTCCCTTTCCTGCCCATTCTGACTTTTCCTATCCCACCTACTCCTGCCCTCTAGCCTATCCTCCTCCCTCATATTTTTGCTACCCCTCTAACTGCCCCCCCTAAACTTGGAATCTAATTGCTCGTGGTCAAGTTTCTTACAAAGATTGCAATAGCTTTGGAGGTGTTCTGGAACTATAGGTTGCCAAAACCCATGTTCCTCATCTCTTCCAATCCACACTCTCCATGGAAACGAGGTTTGCAAGTCAAATTCAACACACACCTTCACAATACCTGGTCTAGTCATTAATGATGTGGATTCATCTATCATTAATGGTTTACCCACACATAGAGAGATGGAGTAAAGAGCGTATTTGTTAAAAAATTGTAAAGGAAGGTTAGGTAGAGATATCCATACTAGGGCTAGTAAAGATTCTTCGAATGGCAAAAAAATATGGTGTCAACTTGAGAACTTTAAAGGGGGAGCCTTCTATAGTCAACTACCTTCGAAACCACACCATATAGTAATCCTCCTCCACCGTGAATTGTAGAAGAAAATGCTTACCGTCAAGGAAGGCAAGTTTAACCATAGCCCTTGATTTTGGCGAAGCAAGAAACCTGTGAATCTTCTCAAAGCAAGGCTTACCATGTGAAAATGTACCTATAAGCATGTTGGAGAAGGGTTCTATAAGTTTCAAGATATTGGTTTCTATAAAAAATACAGCCAGTTGTTCATCAATATTCCCATTAATTGGTTAAATAGGTGCAGGCTCCTTAAGAATATTAGCAAATAATTTATTATTATTAAGAAATAATTTACATCCATTTCAGCTTCAAGATTAGATTGTTTTGCCCTTCAATGGAAAATTTTTCTCTCTAGAATGTCATTTTATCTCTCTAAAAGTTGAGTGCTTTTTTGTTTTTCTTTTCTTATTCTTATTTCTTCTTATTATTCTTATTCTCCTTATTGTTTGTATTTTTCATATTCTTCTTATTTTTTTGTTATTCTAATTATTATTTTTGTTCTAATTCTCCTAATTCTACTTATTCTTCTTATTGTTCTTTTTTTTATTCTAATTCTTCTAATTATTATTTTTATTTTTATTCTCCTTATTCTACTAATTCTCTTATTCTTCTTTATCTTTTTATTCTTTTTATTATTTTTATTCTTCTTATTCTTCTTATTTTTCTTTTTCTTCTTATTCTCCATATTCTTCTTTTTCATCTTATTTATCTTATTCTTCTTATTCTTGTTATTCATCTTATTCATCCAAATTTTTTTATTCTTTTAGTTCTTTTTAATCTTCTAATTCTTCTAATTCTTCTATTTTTTTATTCTTCTTATTCTTCGTATCCTTTTTATTCTCTTATTCTCCTTATTCTTCTTATGCTTCATTAACTTCTTATTCTTCTTATTTTTCTTATTCTCTTTATTCATCTTTTTTGTATTATTATTATTATTATTATTCTTCTATTCTACTAATTCTTCATATTCTTCATATTCTTATTATTCTTATTATTCTTCTTATTTTTATTATTCTCGTTTTTTTATTCTTCCTTTTGTTCTTATTCTTCTTATTCTTCTTATTCTTTTTATTTTTTTTATTCTTTTTATTCTTCTTATTTATTATTCTTATTATTCTTCTTATTCTTCTTAAACTTCTTATTCTTTTTATTTTTTTTTTCTTTTTTTATTCTTATTCTTCTTATTCGTCTTTTTTATCTTATTCTTCTTATTCTTCTTATTCTTCCTATTCTTCTTATTCTTCTTATTCTTATTTTTCTTATTCTTCTTCTTATTCTTCATATTTTTTTTATTCTTCTTATTCTTCTTATTCTTCTTATTCTCCTTATTCTTCTTATTATTTTATTCTTCTTATTATTCTTATTCTTTTAATTCTTCTTTTTCTTTCAATTCTTCATATTCTTCTTATTCTTTTTATTCTTCTTATTCTTTTTATTCTTCTTATTCTTTTTATTCTTCTTATTTTTCTTATTTTTCTTATTTTTAATATTTTTCTTATTCTTCTTGTTCTACTTATTCTTCTTATTCATCTTATTCTTCTTATTCTTCTTATATTCTTATTCTTCTTATTCTTCTTATTCTTCTTATTCTTTTTATTATTATTATTATTATTATTATTATTATTATTCTAATTCTTCTTATTTTTCTTATTCTTTTTTTCTTCTTATTCTTCTAATTCTTCTTATTCTACTTATTTCTTATTCTCATACTTATCCTTATTCTTCTTTTTATTCTTATTTTTCTGATTCTTCTTATTTTTTTTTCTTTTTTTCTTCCTTTTCTTCTTATTCTTCTTTTTCTTATTATTATTCTTATTCTTATTACTCTTTATATTCATCTTATTCTTTTTATTCTTTTTATTCTTTTTATACTTATTATTCTTATTCTTTATTCTTATTCTTTATATTCATCTTATTCTTTATTCATCTTATTCTTATTATTCTTATTATTACTCTTTATATTCTTCTTTTATTCTTTTTATTCTTTTTATTCATCTAAGGTGCCAAATTGTCTATTCCCTCTTCCTCTATTGCTCTTCTTTTATTTTGTTGGACCTTGTTTCCTCCCTACTCTTTTCCTACATTGAAGTGTCTTTCATGGACTATTTATCTGGCCCTCTCCTCTTCTTTTTTTTGTCCTTTTTCCCCTTTCTTTTTCTTTGATATTCCCCTTTCCTTGCATTACAACAGCCACCACAATCCCAAAAGAAACTTGATTGCATCTCATCCCATTTTTCCTCTTGTCCTCTGCCCTTTCTATTATTTTTTCAAATGAGTAAATTAATCAATTCTACATTTTGTCTGAAATTCCTTGTGCCGAAGTCTTCTCTCCCTTGCTTTTGCTGTCAATTTTTTTTGTCTCCATTCTTTCCATTTTTGTACATATAATTTATCTACTCATTTGTAGACATATCATTCCATCCGACATGCCATACCACATATATCTTTATCCATTTCCCCTGTTATCCCATGCCCTCTTGTTACATTTACATCAAAAACTTAAAACTAAAAATCCTTTTGATTTTGGTGTCATTGTGCTCAAGATCCCTTTCCCCTACTTTTGCCAGGTGAATCCTTCATTACCCTTTAACTTTTCCTCCATTGATACCTCCATCTATTCCATCTTAGCCTTCCACATACCGACAATAAAATTACTCCTACCTACCCTCTATACACTTGCTTTCTAGAAAATGTTCATATGGAAACCCATTCTGCCAAATCCTAGCTTGTGTTTGCTTATGTGTATCAATGTCTTTGAATCATCCCTTTTGCCTGCTAAGCTACCTTTGTGATCCTTTCCTCCTACCTATGAAGTGTCCTTTCTCTACAAATTCCTACTTACCTGCCAGCACATATTTTACTGATATATGCAATAATATAGGCTTTGTTTATATGCTACAGGCCTTTATACTACATATATATGCAATAATATAGGCTTTGTTTATATGCTACAGGCCTTTATACTGCCCGAAGTCTTCTCCCCATCATCTATTAAAATTCATACATTAGTGTCCCTATAGTTTTGTTACTACTTGAAGTGTGTGTGCACAAAGAAGCTTCATACCTGCAACTTGTTAATATAGATATATGTACAATACAACATAAAACATGCCCAAGTATATAGTATGTCACACTACACTACAAGCAAAGCCACCTGAAAAAATCATGCCCATTACCCTCATTTGTCTTTCCTAACATATAGAAAACATATGTTATCTAAATATACTATCCCTTTGAATTTTACAGGGATGTCTTTCTCATACACCCTCCATCCCTCTTTGAGGCCTTCTCTGGCTAGCTTGTCCACTAGGGCATTTACTTCCCTAAATATATGTTAAATTGTAGCCCTCACCTCATCTATTAGTGCATTAATCTCATCCATTACTTCCTCATACCTCAACATATCTATTTTATCATATACTAGTTCTTACAAAAGCTTAGAATCTACACTAACCATGATGTCCTTTATGTTTCCCATTTTACATAGTTGTAATCCTTTCTTTAATACTTGCATTTCTGCTTGAAGTGTTGAGCTTGCTTGGCAGCTCATAAAGTATGTAAGTATTATATTTCCATCTAAGTCCCTTAATGCTCCTTATCCCCCTACCACTCCCATTTCCATGTTAAAACTTCCATCCATGTTTGAAAATTTCCCAACCGATGGCCTATTCCATTTTATGCAAATTGATATCCTCTCTTTTGCCTATTTTAATAACAGCTTCCACCTAGCTCTCAAAAAAATATATTCTTAACTTTTTGTATATTTGCTGAACAGCCAACTGATATGTTGCTTATTTATCTCCTAATATCCATAATAATGCTTACAGTTAGCATTTGGTGCCCTTCATATCTGCTCTTATTTCTTGCCTTCCAAATGCACCAAATTATTCACGCGGAATATAATTTGTTAACCATTTATGCATTTTATTATTTTTGGAGGCTTTGCTACATACATTAAATCTTTTATCTAGGGCAGAATCATTGTTTTTGATTTTCAATTCTGTTTCTATATGCTTCCATACCTCCTTTACTATTCTAACATGTGAAAATAAGTGATCTATATTTTTAGGGTTGTGTGCGCAACATTCACATCTAGAGGCTAGCTTTATACCTTTTGTCTAAATTAGAGCATCACTTATATGGCCTTTGAAAGTACATTCCACATAAAAGCAAGCATTTTTTGTGGAACATCACTTTCCCAGGCCCATTTTTTAATTGGATGTAAGGTGTTTTTTATTTCTAGCAATTTTCAATACTGACCTTATTAAGAATTCCCCATTAGAATTTGGGGTCCATTTTCATCATTTCTTGGTAAGCTTCGAGTGAGCTTCCAATAGTTTTTTTTGCGCCCTCATTTTCTTCCATGTTTACGATACTTTTTAATTTTTTCTTTCTGCTATCATTATTTGTGTTGTTTCCATGCAATATTTTTTTTCTCATGTATTGTGCCCATAAGCTCTTATTTTTTTAGCTTCCACCATCTTTGCATGCCCATGCTCTAGCCAATGTATTTAAACTAGAATTTCCTAATCCTTCCTCTTCCTTTGAAAAACATAAGTCTTCCCATTTTTGCTAATTGATTTTAGATTTTTTGGTTTTCTTACCCCAAGAAAGTTAGCTAGATAATTTTTCAGTTTTTTAACTAATGCCTTTGGGGGTTGGACAATAATGAAATTATGCATTAATGTGCTATGAAGCACATGCATTATAAGTATTATTCTGCTGCCAAAGCTTAGGAGGCCCTCCTTACAACCTGCCACTTTATTTTTTTTATTTTTCCATAAGGAAACTCAGATATTCTATTTTTTTTGTCTCCCTTCGTATATTGGGCATCCCAAGTACAATATCACCCCTTTTGTTTGGGTAAACATTGTGACCCTTTTTATTCTTTGAGATACCCTTTCCGAGGCTTTTGCTGAAATTATATATTTGCATTTCTTTTTGTTCAATATTTGTCTCTTTTCCTTCTCCATTATTTGAAATAAGAGCATCATGTTTTCCAAGGATTTCCTTCTGCCATTTGTAAATACAATGGCATCATCAGTGTATGCTAAACATGAAATTAGGGACATATTTTTGAGTGATAATATGTTAATATTTTCTTATGCATTCTTTTTTTAATATTTACTATCAAGGTTTATATATAGATGTTGAAGAGAGTAGGAGAGAGTGAGTCTCCTTGTTTTAACCCTCTTATTTAAAATCCTCACAAATCTGCCCATTTATGAGAATTTTGACCCAAGTGCATAAGACACATCTATATACTAAGTCAATTACTAATTCAACAAAACCCATCCTTCGCATGATGAAACATAATGTACTTTATTCCACCCTATCAAAAGCTTTAGAAAGATCTAATTATAAGACCACATTGTGTCCTCTATTTTTTGATCCCAATTCTTTCATCATCTCATCTGCTAGGCTTATATTTTTAATCATTAGCCTATATTTTATAAAAACTATTTGTTCCTCCGATATAATTTTAGGTAATACATTACTTAGCCTTTTTTGTAATATTTTTGTCAAAATTTTATAGACCATGGTGCATAAGCTTATTGGTCCATAATCTTCACAATTTTGAGGATTTCCTATTTTTTGGAATTAGCACTATATATGAGCTGGCCCATGATTTATTAATCTTAAAACCCATCTAATGGCTGCTATAAGGTATTCTTTAATATTTATTTAGGTAGCTTGATAAAATTCATTACCCAAGCTATCCGAACCCACCACACATTCCTTATCCATGCTAAAGACCACTTCTTTTATCTCCTCCTCCTTGGGTAAATATTTTAGCAAGTTATTATCGTCTTCAGTAACTTTGTTTATAATTTCTGGTAAGAGAGTATCTGCTTTAACCTTTCCTGATGAGCTTAATTGATTTTTAAAGAAATCCTCGAAAATTCTTTTTTTACTTCCCCCTCTTCCTCTACCCATCTCTCATTTTCATCTTTTATACCTTTAAATATGCTTTTTTGGCTTTTTATTTTTGCCACCATTTGAAAAAACTTAGTGTTTCTATCTCATTCCTTTAACCATCTTATTTTTACTTTTTGTTTCCAAAAGCTTTCCTCCAAATGCAGCTTAAGCCTCAAGATAGCTTTTGCTTCACTTAATTCTTCCCTTTTTTCTTCATTTTTGTCATTTTCAAATTATATTTCTAACATTTATATATTTTCTTCTTCTTGTAGTACTTGAATGTTGATTTTTCAAAATCGTTCTTTATTCCATTTTGCTAGAATACTTCTTAGCTTTCTTAATTTTTTTTGAATAGATATGTACAGGGTTGTCTATTTCCAAGGCATTCCATGCCTCTTTCACAATCTTTTCAAAATCAACATGCAAAGCCTACATATTTTGAAATTTATATGTGGTATGCTTACTTGTTTGATTTTTCTGATCCATCATTAATTGTAGGCAGTGATCTAAACATGTTCTGCTCAAATGTCTCACACTTATTGTACCATGCTTATTGATCCAAGAATAGTTAACAAGAACTCTATCTAATCTTGCCCATATCACCCCCCCTTTTTTTTTCAGTTATTACACCAAGTGTATTTGGCTCCTAGAAATTTAGCTTCAATTAAGCCAGTATTATATATTATATCATTAAAATTTTGCATGGCTTCATTGTTTGGCTTTCTAACCCCCTTTTTTTTCCAATGTGCTTCTAGTTACATCGAAATCACCCCCTAAAACCCAGGGTTTTTGATTTGTAGCAATTATCTCAATCTCCTCCCATAAAATCTTTCTTTTTTATTTGTAATTGTTGGCATATACCATGGATATAATACCTTCCTCTTCTTTCCCCATACTAAGACTCACCATTTTTTCTGACTCACTTAGCAAATTAAATTAAGCCTCTCTTTACATAATACCCATATTTTACCATTTTTATTTGCAAAGCCTTTTTCAAAGCCAAGAAATACCTATACCTTATCTATTTGTTCCATTTCTACTAGAGGTTCAGCTATCATTATGAGAGAGATTTTATGTAGTTTTGTTAATTTTTTAAGACTGTTAATGGAGGGAGTGTTTAGCCATCCCTAACATTATTTGGGTTTAGTTTTGCTTGCAGCCTAGTTAGACACTTTGAATCATATTTTTTATTTAGATATTTTTTCATGTTTCTTGGTGGCATAATTGTACTTGTTCCTATTCGCTCCCCTTCATTTCCCCCTTCAAAGCCTTTCCATTCTAGGTTAAGAGCTAATATTTTTAGTTGTTCCTTTGCCCATTCTAGACTTCTAATATTGTGCCTATCCTCCTCCATCCTAATATCATCCTTATTATATTTTTTTTCCCCTCTTCCCCCCATCCTCCTCTTTCTCTTTGCTGTTGAAAATTATACATCTTTTTGAATCAGCCTCCTCCCTTTCCATGCCTCCTTCTTTTTCTTCCATTTGACATTTTACCATATATCTTAATTTTTTAATTCTTGTAACTTCTATTTCCTTCCCTATTTCTTTAACCCTTTTAATTTGTGCAAGCATTTGCACTATTTTTTCCCTCTCTCTTGCTTCCTCCTCCCCTTGCCTTTCCACAGAGGGTTTTGTGGGCAGAAGATTTTTTTAGAACCTCGATTTTTGCCCATTTTCCCCCCTTACTCTGTTGTTTATGCCCTGCCTTCTGAAGTTATTGTGATAGTGTTTTCCCATCCCTCTATATGCTATAGTGAATCATCCATAGATTTCTCTGTGGAGGAAGTGGCTTTTTCCATATCCTTTATGCCTTCTTCTCCCTCCTTCCTCATTATTCTTTGATATTTTAAGGTGGTTTTTGGCCTCCTCTCTTCCTCCTCTTATTCTGGCCCTCTCCCCTATTAGATGTTAAGGTCAAGTAGGCTTATGGTTCGTGTCCTCTTTTTTTGCATGTCTTGCAATAGCTTGGTAAAGCTTCTAGAACTATAGGCTACTAGAAGCCTTGTTTCCATTCTTCCCCAATCCATATTCTATTAGGGATATGTTTTAGGAGGTTAGTTTCAATGTATAGACATGCTACACTCTGCCTTGTAAGCAAGGTAGTAGCTTCCCCCATAAGCAGTGGCTTACCCATTGTAAGCGCGATATAGTAGAGAGCCATTTTGTCGAAGAAGTGAATGGGAAGGTTAGGTAGGAAAAACCATACCGGTGTGAGGGATGTTTCCTCCATTGGCATGAAGTTTTAAATCCATATGAATACTCGCATTGGGTATCCTAGATGTGCCATTGTCCCTTGAGCCATATTCGGTGGAAGTCTTCTTCCACAGTCAATTGTAGTAGGACATGCTTAGGTTCAATGATTCTTGTTTTGAGTTGTTAATCTATACTGAATTATTTTTTTGTATATATATTATTTGTTTATTTTTTGATGTAATTTTGTATATTAAACATTTTTCATTGTTTATGAATGAGGGATACTTGAAATATGTCTTTTCCTCGTATAATTATATATAAAGATATTATAAATAAATAATTTAAAAAATATTAAAATATGAACACAATTTTATATTAATAAAGACAAAAATAACTATTTTATTATTAGAAACTTTTAAAAAATTATATAAAATATTTTTCTGAAATATTTAATTATGATATTAAAATATTTGTATTAAAAAATATATAAAATAATTAATTCTATAATTATAAACATTTTTAAAGATATTTAAATAAATAAATGAACATGCATAATAATTTCTACTTATAAAAACCTAAAATATTTAATTGTATGATAAAATAATAAATATTTACAAAAATATTTGAATTAATGAATAAACAAGTAAACATTTATACTATTTAATGTTATAAAAATATTTTTATTATTATAGGAATCTATAAAAAAAATAATTACTAAAAGATTTGAAATTTTTAAATTATAAAAAAAATTTCAAATTTATCATAAAATTTAAAAGAAAATAAATTGATATTTAAGGAAAATAAATAGATGTTTTAATTACATCAAAAAACTTTTGATGATTTATAAAAAAAATATCTCTATGTTATTATTAAAAGAACACTTCAAGTGTTATTTTAGGCTTTCAAAAACATTATTTAAAGTATTACTAATGATATTTTTTTTTTCCTAGAAATACTTAAAATTATTGTTAGCCCTATAAATACTTTTGAAAAACACTACCAAACTAACCCTAAGTTGATTTGAATTCAAGTTTTATTTTTTGTCCCTACTAAAATTTATAATAATTAAATAATTGAGTAAGATCTATAATATTAGCTTTTTATATTCCCTTTTTTATTAAAATAATAAATTTATCTTTCTTTAATGATATTCACACTTTAAGTATTTTTTAGAATTTTATAAATTATATCAAATAATATGAAAATGTATGCATTTAAATTTATTTCATATTATATTCATAAAAAATAATATGAATTCTTAAAAATTTATAACCATAATATATATATTTATATATGAAATACTTTTTAATAATATCATATTATTTTTTTTATTTATGAAATAATATTATAAATTTATCCATAAATTATAAATAATATGAAATGTTTTAAATTTTGTATGTTATGCATTTATATAATTTTTTATAGTTATATTAAATAATTTTTTTTTTAATAAATGAAATAATATTAAAATTTGATTACCAATTATTAGTTTTTATGATTATTAGTAATATTATTTTTTTCTTCATTTTTATAACCATTAATAAATTTTTTTTTCTGAAATTCATTTCATTAATTTATAAATAATATTACCAAAAATAATCATTAAAATTTCATAAACTATTAACCATTAATTTATTTTTATGAAATAATATCATTTATGGTTAAATAAAAATTTATTTCATATTTTTTATTTAAATAAATAAATTTTTATAATTTTATTTTATTTATTTTTGTCTCTTTTTTTTCTATATATTTACATCCATTTTTTTTTTAATTTTAGTTTCCTTGAAATATAAAAACACTAGGGCATTCAGACATTAAAATCATATTTCTTACTAATAATATGTCTCTCACTCACTCTCTCTCTCTCAATTTAATTTCCATCGGCAGAGTTTGGTTTATAAAGATTAATCAGTTTTTATTTTTTTTTCATTTTTCCCCAATTTAATTGCTTCTTTATACTGTTTTCATATTACTTATATGATTCTGACTCTTACTATACTACAATATTATTGTCATAATATTATAACATTTGTAATTACTTTAGGGCATTACCTCTAATATATGAATACATTATAAATATTTCTTAGATATCTATTCATTATAGTATAATTATTACACAAATATTTTTAAATTTAGAATTTTTATGGTAATTGTGTTACCTTTAATAGTTTGGCATATATTTGTGTTGTGGCCTTGTGGGTCATGGTGCATGTGCCTACTTAGCTAGCATATGACTCCACCAAAGAAGCTTGGGAAAATGTGAAACATACATGTGGGTCAGACTTTAAAGGCCAAGCACAAAGATGGTGAGTCAGTTAGCTCTACGATCGTGGGCCTGCCCCACAATTTAAAAATTTGATAAAAGGTGTGTTCTTATTATTGCGTAGGACGTAGGTTTCTCCTTCGATTCAAGGGGGAGGAAAGATAAATCAATTTTGCGGGAGATGGCAAAGAGAAGCTTGAATTTGCAAGCTGGTGTTGGACGCCTCCCCAGCAAGTGCTTGAACACGTGAGCAACTATCACTTTTTTTCCCACTCATGGCGGAGCCCAACCTACACACAAACATGAGCTGGTGGCTTATCAATTTTTCTTCCTCATGTTTTCTAGGCTGTAGAATTCAAGAAGGCAGCGTATAAAGAAGTTTTTTCTATTTTTGCTTTGCATCTGTAGGAGAAAAGGCAGTGTTTTGCACTACAAATAAAGCTTTATTTCCCTGCTTTTATTTAATTACAAAGCGCATACCATGGATACATCTTGAACGTGCATACAAGTTGTTCGACAAAATGTATAGATATATTGGATGTGCTTACAAGTTGTTCGACAAAATGTATAGATATATTGGATGTGCTTACAAGTTGTTCGAGAAAATGTATAGATATAGTGGATGTGCTTACAAGTTGTTCGACAAAATGTAGTGGTACAATAGATGTGCTTACAAGTTGTTCGAAAAAAAGTAGTGACCCAATAAATGTACTTTCAAGTTGTTCGGAAAAATGTAGTGACCCAATAGATGTGCTTACAAGTACTATAATTTTTTAGGGTCTTTTAATGAGGAATACAATAAATGGATAGTGTAAACTTTGTTCTTTTAATAATTAATTTTTTAGGATTTTATAGATTTCACATAAAAAGAAGAAGAGCAAGGTTCTATAATTTTTTAATAGTAAAATATTAAAATAGAGTTACTATAATTTTAATTGTAAAAGCAAGTCATCCTATTTGAATAGTAAATTAAAATGATGAAAAAAATAAAAAGATGAGTTGAAGAGCAAAGTACTGTAAATTTTTAAATTCAATTTCTATCATATCTTTGTCCTGTAAAAACAATATGCATATTGTTATATGCTTTTGTAACTTAAGAAAAAAAAATATCATGTTTATGGCTTCTATTTTGATTGTCTCCAAAAATGTATGTCATTTTTATTTTTTCTTCATGCACAAATTGATAGAGGCAACCTCCAAATATTTATATCATTATTATTTTTTTCTTCATGCACAAATTGATAGAGGCAGCCTCCAAATAATTTTCTTAAAATAGGAATTTTTGTTGTTATTATACATAGTTTTATTTAAAATTGAATGTGAATAATTATTTAATAATGATATTCTGGTCTATCATGCTTCTCAACTACAAAAAAAAATAGAAAACTAAAAAATTATAATAAATAAAAATTAAAATATATAGAATTCAAATAATAATTATATATTAATATTTTTAAATTAAAACAAACGAATCCAAAATTAAAACCAAATAAACTAGATATACCCAACTATTGGCAGACGTAACTATAATATCCTAAAAATGTCAAATAACTAGAAAATCAAAATTTAACTAGGTCTATTGTCTATTGATAGTTTGATTTTTTAAATAGATCCTTAAAATATCTATTATCATTAGTAATCTAGCTTCTAAGTGATTTAACTAGAGTTTAGTGGAAGTCGAATATCAAAGACTATCTAAAAGTTAGCCTTCATGACAATTAAAGTACATGACACCAATTATAGCCATAATATATCATGTATAAATGTGACAAATTCATTAAAATTAGAAATTTGACTTAGTTATTTAGATTATAGTCAAAAGTAAAAATGAATAACTAAAAGTGAAATCCATTAACAATTGAAAATTAAATTATTATTAATTTTGTATGTGCATTCATATGTATGCGTAGTCAATGGGTTATGAGTGTTACATAAAGAGTCAAATGATGATAATTTAAAATGATGATAGACTTATAATATTTTGTGTTAAGCTAAATTTTGACAAAATATCATCTAGAAATAAATAGAAATGAATTACTTGTGAGTGTTAAATAAAAATATTATTACTAGTAACTTAAATGATATTTAAACTAGTTTTTAACAAGCTTACTTGAAACTTGCAAAGAAATGCTTCCATATCTTATAATAGTAAATTAATAACTATTCAATATATAATGTCTGGAAAGTAGCCTTTGCAGCTGCAATGTATCATATTTGGCGGGAAAGAAACAGAAGATTATACGAAAAGAAAGCCCAAGATGCAGAATTTTTAGTTTGGAAGATTAAAACTAAACTTTATATTATTTTCTTTAAGGAATGTAGTAGCTTGAATCTGTATTAGGTTGTAAAGATTTTTTTTTTTGATAGTGAAGTTATTATTTATAAAAAAAAAATTAATTATTTTTGTGATATTTTGGTAGAAGAAAAATTGAAGACTATTAAGTGTGAGTGTGTATATATTGAATACACCAAACAAATACACACACTCACACATAGACTAAGGTAAATCCTTTTGATTTTTAAGCCAAATAAATAATATTAGTGTTAATCATGTATGAAGACTACTTGAGTGAGAGTAAACTAATATTAATAGTCCAAGGTTAATTCTTCTGATTTTTTTTAAATACACTCTCACACATAGATGATTAACACTATTGTTGTTAAAAGTAAGAGTGTATAAAATGAATGCAAGTTTAGCTTCTAATTATAATAGATGATTAACATTGCTTGTGAATTCACTGCACCAATTTTTTCTTCATTAGCTTCATTAGGTGATTTTTCTTTTGACCAAGGTTTGTGTATTCACTACACCAATTTATTCTAGAACAATTTAATTAAAGGAAATCATATATTTTTTGGTGTATGATTTAAAAGAGTTTACAAGTGATGGAAGCTTTGACTCTTTATCGTGCTTGTGTTAGAGATGATATTTTGGGTTAAGCCAAAATATTTATTAGTTTAATTGGCAATTACGTTAGGCAATAATAATATCGCAAAATGTTGGTTGCTCACATTGATTTAGTAGGCCGAAAATACTCTTCTTGATAAAGATATATTATTCTGGATAAAGATATGAGATATATTGCAAATGTGCTGTTGTATTTCCTGTTAGTAAGGCAAATATTCATGATTTCATTTAACTAGTAAAAGCCTATTTTTTTTAAGTAGCATCTAGTGGTGAGGATGGTCCCCTCTTTTTTTAATGTCAAGTCTTAAAAGGAATAATAATTCTAGAATGTTGATTTATTCTTTTCCCATTACAAATGTGATGTGTAAAAAATTGTAGAATGTTCATAAAATAAATAATTCTTGTTTTTAAGAAATATTTTTGTTCCCATTAATTGTATTTTACTAATGATTTACTTTTTGATAATTAGTCTCACTTCCACTATCATTATATGACCTGGAAGATTGAACCATCATGGGTGACAAAAAGGCCGATTCAACTTCATCACAATCAGAACCTTTGATACTACTGTCATCCTTCTTGAATAGCTGGGCAAAGAACATACACACTCTGCAAAATGGAGAAAAGAATAAAAAACTAAGGGTAAGAATGTTTCAACTATTTTCTAGCATGTGGCTTAGTGTTAGTGGGTTCATGGTCTAGCGGGCATCAATGCCATGAGATGTGGTGCTGTGGACACCTAGTTGTGGTGCATAACTACCTGGAAGTGCACAGTGTGTGCGTGGTGCAATGAATGTGAATGTGTGTTTGATGTACTAAATGTGCACCGTGTGTATGTTTGATGCAGCCATGGTGTAGTGTGTGCAACATGTGGGTTGTGTTCATTGGGTTTTTTTTTATATGTATCAAAGAGTGATTTTCCATGTAGAATCAAGTGAGTAAAAACTATATAGTTGTTATGAAAGTGGTCATTACTTTGGGGGTTCCATCACTATTTGACTACTATAGTAAATGTTGAAAGTTAAGTGTGTAAAGAAAAATATTATATTTAATTTATTTATATCTAGCATGATTTTTTTATTTTCTGTTTTATCATAAGAACTTATGGAGGAGCATGTGTTGCATGATTGTTGTTGCTCAGTGAAAACTCTTCATTGCTATTTGTCCTGATTGAATTTGTTGATAGCCCTGCTGTACAATCCAGCCTATATTGTGAATTGTGACGGCCAGCTTTGATAATTCCGAGGAAATTAAAGGCCCTACATTTTGAGATGTTAAGCCTAAGCTCTACTTCTTCAATTATTATAGCATTAGCAGGTCCAAGAAATATCTCATAAAAGTTCACATGGTTTGTATGCTATTTCCATTGTCTTTGTCTTTGTGCATTATTTCTTCTTTAGTGATTACTAGATGCTGGCCCACACAAACACAAGCACAAGCAGAGAGAGAGAGAGAGGGGGGGGGAGAGAGATTAATTGCTCACAATATATTTACGATGGAGCATGAAGAGATTGAGATACGAGTTGTAGTTGAGGAAGAAGCGACGGGGCTAGAATCCAAGACTTGCAAGGACTGTAGTGCTACCTTCAAAAAGTGGTCACATTTGGAACGACACATGCAGGGTCATTCACTGGAGGTGTGCTCGCTGTATCATCTCTCTCTATTTTACTTTTCTTATGGGTGTTTTCCTTGTAGATGGTGGGTGTCACTTTGTTGATAAGATATAAGATTGGCACCCCTGTAAGAGTGTTTGATTTGTTGGTGTAAAGCATTGGATCCCAAACTAAAAGAACTCCAAAATGCAATTTGAATCTTGAAAATGGAGTAGTAGTGTTGGGCTGGAAGACCGCCCAAAGAGATTCCTCAAGGCTGCCTCCAACCACGATGTGATTCTATCGGAGCTAAGATTTGCCTTGCAGGAAGATTCATTATCCTAATTACTACCTTCTTTACTATGCTTGTGTTCTTGTAGATGCCCTTTTCATGCCATATTGAAAACTACTCGGCGAGCTTTCTTTGGAAAGATAGTGTTGTCTGCCATGTTAACAAACACAAAGGAATGGTCTTTAAATGCCCAATCGATGGCTGTGAGGTAGAATTTACCTACAGGAGCAACATTAAAAGGCACACCGCTATGTTCAATGACGACAAACCATAACTATCATCTTCTAGGCCGAAGGGCTAGAACCATTGTGCCTGCCTAGAACCTGGGTGCTCCAAGGTTTTCAAATATCCATCAATATTGTGAAATCACCAAGATTCTCATGGCAAGTATTCTCAATGCTACAAACCCAACACTGGCGAACTGTGTAGCACTCGACATGATCTTTCTTGTACTTGGAAAATCCAGTGAAGCTGTGTTTGGTGGAAGCCATGTGCTTGGAACATGGCTGAATGCAATACTTTTCGAATGATAAATGCCTCAAGGCCCATGTCAGCTCCTGCCATAGATACATAAATGTGAGACATGCATGGAAATGCCTAGATGGCCCGTGTGCCATGGCACTAACATGCCAATGCCATCGAGGACGTGTGATGCACATGTTCCGGCATGTGATTATATACCTATGTTATATTTTTTTAACTATGTAACTATTATATCAGAATAATATATTAACTATTTTAAATTTTTGTTTATTATAAATAATTGTTTATTATATATATATTTTTTCAATTTAATATAAAATTTTAAAACATGTAATGAAATTTTTGGTAAAAAAATAAAATTGTGAAAATAATTTTGGAATAGAAATAGCTAGGGATTTTTCTCTGCTAATTTAGCTAGAAAATTTTCTGTATATATTCAATCAAAATATTAATTATTACTCTTAATTACTATCAAAATTAGCAAGGAAAAAATGAATAATTAGCCAAAGAATTTCAATTGTTCAAAAATTTGCTAAAAAATTTATTTTTCTCGTTAATATTTTACAACGAACACTTTAGCTTGAGATAATTTTTATCTTAAATCCATCGTTAACCTATTTTAGCGGCAAAATTTCCAAAGATATTTGGGCTTTTTTGTAGTGAATTATTCTTTTTATTATTCTTATTATTTTTATTCTTCTTATTCTTCCTATTTTTTTTTATTTTTTTTTCTTCATATTCTTCTAATTCTTCATATTATCCGTTATTCTTTTTATTCTTATTAATCTTCTTATTCTTTTAATTCATCTAATTCTTTTTATTCTTCTTATTCTTTTATTTATTATTATTTTTATTATTCTTCTTATTCTTCTTATTCTTCATTTTCATTTTATTTTTCTTATTTTTATTATTTTTTTATACTTTGAATTTGTATTTTTCTTCTTATTTTTCTTATTCTTCTTATTTTATTTATTTTTTATTCTTTTTATTCTTTTTATTCTTATTATTCTACCTATATTTTTATTGATATTATTCTTTATATTCTTCGTATTCTTTTAATTATTATTGTTCTTTTTATTCTTCTTATTCTCTTTATTCTTCTTATTCTTCTTATTCTGCTCATTCTTATTATTCTTCTTATTCTTTATATACTTGTTATTTTTTTTTCTAATTCTTCTTATTCTTCTTATTTTTCTTAATATTCTGCATATTCTTTTTATTATTCTTATTTTTTTTATTCTAGATATTCATTTGTTTTCTTCTTATTATTCATATTTTTCTTATTTTTCTTATTCTTCTTATTCTTTTTATTCTTCTAATTCATAGTATAATTTTTATTCTTCTTATTCTTCTAATTCTTTTTATTCTTCATATTTTTTTATTCTTTATATTCTTTTATTCTTCTTATTCTCCATAATGTCCCATTTCTTTTTTTACATCATATTCTTGTGATTCATCTTATTCTTATTATTCTACATTTTCTTCTTATTCATCATATACTTCTTATTCTTTTTATTATTCTAATTCTTCATATTATTCTTATTCTCCTTATTATCTTTAATATCCATATTCTCCTTATTCTGCTTATTTTTTTTATTCTTCTTATTCTTTTTGTTCTCCTTATTCATCTTATTCATCTTATTCTTCTTTTTCTTTTTATTCTTTTTATTCTTCTTATAATTCATATTCTTTTTATTCTTCTTATAATTCATATTCTTTTTATTCTCTTATTCTTCATATTCTTCTTATTCTTATAATTTTTATTATTCTTATTTTTATTTTATATCTTCATATTCTTCATATTCTTCTTATACTTATTATTCAATTATTACTTCTTATTATTCTTATACTTTATATTCTCTTTTTTTTTATTTTATTATTCTTATAATTTATTTTCTTTTTATTCTTCTTATTCTTTTTATGTTTCTTATTGTTCTTATGTTTATTATTATTTTTGAAATTTTTATTATTCTTATTCTTACTATTCTTATTATTCTTATTATTCATTTATTTCTTATTATTCGTATTATTCTTATTATTCTTTTTATTATTATTATTCTTCCAATTTTTTTATTCTTTTTATTCTTATTGTTATTTATTTTATTCAACTTAATATTCTAATTCTTCTTATTCTTCATATTTATTTTATTCAACTTAATATTCTTATTCTTCTTATTCTTCATATTTATTTTATTCAACTTAATATTCTTATTCTTCTTATTCTTCATATTTATTTTATCCAACTTAATATTATTATTCTTCTTATTTTTTCTTATTTTTGGTTTCTTCTTATTGTTCTTATTATTTTTATTCTTTTTATTCTTCTTATTATTCTTATTATTCTTATCATTCTTATTATTTTTATTATTCATAATCATCTTGTTCTTCTTAATCCTTTTAATCTACTAATTTAAAAAATTTCTTCTTATTCTTCTTATTCTTTTTATTCTTCTTATTCTTATTTTCTTCTTAATTTTCATATACTTCTTATTCTTCTTTTTCTTCTTTTTATGCTTTTCATGTTTTCTTCTTATTTTTATTATTCTTCATATCATTCTTATTCAACTTATTCTTTTTATACTTCTTATTTTTTTATTCTTCTAATACTTTTTGTTTTACTTATTCGTCTTATTCTTCTTATTCTTCTTATTCTTCTTATTCTTCATATTATTCTTATTCTTTTGTTTCTTCTTATTATTCTAATTATTTTTAATGTTCTTATTGTTATTGTTATTGTTATTATTATTATTATTATTATTCTTCTTCTTCTTCTTCTTTTTCTTATATTTCTCATTTTACCTAATTTTTTTATTCAGTATTTTCTTCTTCTTCGTCTTGTTCTTTATATTATTCTTAATATTCTTTTTTTTAATTCTCAATATTCTTCTCATTCTTTTTTTTCTTATTATACTTCTTATTTTTTGTATTCTTATTATTCTTCTTTTTTTTCTTATTCTTCTAATATTTCTTATTATTTATATTCTTTTTATTTTCTTATTTTTCTTATTTTTCTTATTCTTCTTATTATTCTTATTCTCATTAATATTTTTATTCTTCTTATTATTCTTATTCTTCATATTCTTCTTATATTTCTTATTCTTCTTATTCTTCATATTATTCTCATAATTTTAATTCTTCTTATTCTTTTTAAACACTTGATTTTTTTATACTTATTATTCTTCTTATTTTCTTATTCTATTTATTCATATTATTTATCTTATTCTTCATTTTTTTTCTTCTTCTTATTATACTTTTTATTCTTCTTATCCTTATTATTCTTATTATTCTTTTTTTCTTCTTATTCTTTTAATAATAATAATAATAATAATAATTATTATTATTATTATTATTATTATTATTACTATCATTATTCTTGTTATTATTTTTATACTTCTTTTCTTCTTATTTATCTTATTCTTTTTATTCTTTTTATTCTTCTTATTCATCTTTTTCTTGTCATTCTAATTATATTTCTTATCTTTCTTATTATTATTATTATTATTATTATTCTTGTTATTCTTAATATTCTCATTATTCTTTTAATTTATCTTATTCTTCTTATTCTTCTTATTCTTTTTATTCTTCTTATTCTTCATATTCTTCTTATTCTTCATATTCTTCTTATTGTTCATATTCTTCATATTTTTATTATTATTCATATTTTCTTATTATTCTTGTTATTCTTATTATTCTTAAATTATTATTATTATTCTTATACTTCATAATCTTGTTATTCTTCTTATTCATGTTATTCTTCATAATCTTCTTATTTTTTAAAGTCTAGTTATTCTTATTATTCTTCTTATTCTTCATATAATTCTTATTTTTCTTATTCTTATTATTCTTGTTATTATTAGTATTATTATTATTATTTTTATTATTATTATTCTAATTCTTATTATTCTTCTTATTATTCTTATTTGTCTTATTCTAATTATTCTTCTTATTACTATTCATATTATTATTTTTATTTTTATTATTATTCTTCTTCTTATTTTTCTTATTCTTCTTATACTTCATATTCTTCTTATTCTTTTTAATATTCTTAATCTTCTTATTCTTCTTATTCTTTTTATTCATTTTATTCATCTTATTCTTCATATTCTTCATATTTATCTTATGCTTATTATTCTTCGTATTCTTCTTATTTTTCCAATTATTCTTATTCTTCTTATTCTTAATATATTTTTTATTTTTATTTTTCTTATTATTTTTATTATTCTTTTTATATTTTTTATTCTTTTTATATTTTTTATTCTTTTTATTCTTTTTATTCTTTTTATTCTTTTTATTCTTTTTATTCTTATTATTCTTCTTATTCTTTTTATTCTTTTTATTCTTTTTATTCTTTTTATTATTCTTATTATTCTTATTATTCTTATTCTATTTATTCTTTCTTCGCATTCTTTTTATTCTAAATATTCTTCTTATTTTTCTTATTCTTATTATTCTTCTTATTTTATTATTATTATTATTATTATTATTATTATTATTATTATTCGTATTCTTATTCTTATTCTTCTTATTATTCTTATACTTTTTATTCTTCTTTTTATTCTTATTTTCTTATTATTTTTATTCTTCTTATTTTTCTTATTCATTTTATTCTTCTTAGTCTATTTATTATTTCTTCGCATTTTTTTTATTCTAAATATACTTCTTATTTTTCTTATTCTTATTATTCTTCTTATTTTCTTATTATTATTATTATTATTATTATTATTATTCGTATTTTTATTCCTATTCTTCTTATTATTCTTATACTTTTTATTCTTCTTTTTATTCTTATTTTTTATTATTTTTATTCTTCGTATTCTTATTATTCATCTTATTCTTCTTATTATTTTATTCATCTTATTTTTCTTATTCTTCTTTTTCTTTTTATTCTTAATTTCTTATTCTTTTTATTTTTTTTTTATTTTTTTTATTTTTCAAATACTTTTAATTCTTTTTATTATTATTATTATTTTTTTTATTCTTATTATTTATTTTATTCTTATTATTATTCTTATTTTTCTTATTCTTCTTGTTTTTCTTGTTTTTCTTGTTTTTCTTGTTCTTTTTATTCTTCTTATTCTTTTTATTCTTTTTATTCTTATTTTCTTATTATTCTTATTAATAATAATAATATAATTATATTTATTATTATTATTATTATTATTATTATTTTTCTAATTCTTCTTATTATTCTTATTCTTTTTATTTTTCTTTTTTTCTTACTTTCTTATTCTTCTTATTCTACTTATTCTTTATATTCTTCTTATTTTTATTATTCTCCTTATTCAACTTTTGCTTATTATTCTTCTTATTCTTCTAATTATTCTTATTTTTCTTATTCTTAATATACTTTTTATTCTTCTTATTCTAATTATTCTTTTTATTCATCTTATTATTCTTTTTATTCATCATATTATTCTTATTCTTTTTATTTTTATTGTTTTTCTTATTCTTCTTGTTTTTATTGTTCTTCTCATTCTTCTTGTTTTTATTGTTCTTCTTATTCTTCTTTTCTTCTTATTCTTATATTCTTCTTATTCTTATATTCTTCTTATTCTTATTATTCTTCATATTTTTCATATTCTTTTTATTCTTCTTATTTTTCTTATTCTTTTTATTCTTATTATTCTTTTTTTTTCTTTTTTTTTCTTTTTTTCTTTTTTTCTTTATTTCTTTTTTTCTTTTTTTTTTTTTCTTATTATACTCTTTATTCTTCTTATTCTTATTATTATTATTTTATTTCTTCTAAATCTTTTTACTCTTCTTATTTTTTATATTCATCTTATTCATCTTATTCATTTTATTCTTCATATTCTTTTTATTCTTCTTTTTCTACTTATTCTTCTTATTTTTACTATTTTTCATATTCTTCTTATTGTTCTTATTCTTCTTATTCTTTTTATACTTCTTATTATTTTTATTTTTCTTATTCTTATAATTCTTCTTATTATTCTTTTTATTTATATTCTTTTTATTATTATTCTTCTTCTAATAAATATTAATTTATATATTGTTCTTATTTTTATCATTCTTCTTATTCTTTTTATTCTTATTATTCTTATTATTCTTATTTTTATTCATATTCATTTTATTCTTCTTATTCTTCATATACTTATTATTATTATTATTATTATTATTCTTCTTCTTATTATTCATATATTTCCTCTTATTCTTCAAATTCTTCTTAAACTTCTTATTCTTCTTATTCTTTTTATTCTTTTTATTTTTCTTATTCTTTTTATTATCATTATTTTATTCTTCTTATTCTTCTTCTTATTTTTATTATTCATATTATTTTTATTATACGTATTCTTATAATTCTTTTATTCTTTTTATTATTCTTATTTTTCTATTTCTTCTTATTCTTCTTATTATACTTATTATCCTTATTTTTTTTATTCTTCTTATTCTACTTATTCTTATTATTCTTCATATTATTCTTATTATTCCTATGCTTTATATATTTCTTACTCTTATTATTCTTATTAATCTCTTTTTATTCTTAATATTATTCATATTCTTCATATTCGTTTTATTCTTATTATTCTTATTATTCTTCTTATACTTTTTATCCTTCTTATCCTTCTTATCCTTCTTATCATTCTTATCTTTCTCATCCTTGTTATTCTTCTTATTGATTTTATTCTTCTTATCCTTCTTATTCTTATTATCATTATTATTCTTTATATCTTTCTTATTCTTCATATCCTTCTTATTCTTCTTATCTTTCTTATTATTTTTATTCATCTTATTCTTTTTATACATCTTATTCTTCTTATTCTTCTTATTCTTAATATTTTTATGTATTCTTCTTATTCTTATTTTCTTTTTATTCTTCTTATTCTTCTTATTCTTCGTATTCTTCTTATTTTTCTTAATCATCTTTTTTTTTCTTATTCTTCTTATTCTTTATATTCTTTTTATTTTTCTTATTTTTTTTAATATTCTTATTCTTCGTCTTTTTATTCTTTTTATTCTTTTTAATTTTTTTATTCTTTTTATTCTTCTTTTTTATCTTTTTCTTATTAATCTTCTTTTTCTTCTAATTCTTCTTATTCTTCTTATTCTTCTTATTCTTCGTATTCTTCATATTCTTCTTATTCTTCTTATTCTTCTTATTCTTCTTATTCTTCTTATTCTTCTTATTCTTCTTATTCTTCTTATTCTTCTTATTCTTCTTATTCTTCTTATTCTTTTTATTCTTCTCATTCTTTTTATTATTTATATTCATTTTATTATTTTTATTACTTGTATTCTTCTTATTCTTCTAATTTTTCTTATTCTTATTTTTCTTCTTTTTATTTTTATTCTTATTATTCTCTTCTTATTCTTTTTAGTCTTCTTATTTATCTTTATCATATTAATCTTATTATTTTTCTTATTCTTTTTATTCTTCTTATTCTTTTTATTCTTCTTATTCTTTTTATCTTTGTATTTATTCTTCTTATTCTTTTTATCTTTGTTTTTATTCTTATTTTTCTAATTCTTCATATACTTCTTATTCTTATTATAATTATTATTATTTTTAATCTTCTTTTTCTTTTCATTTTTCTTATTCTTCTTATTCTTTTTATTTTTTTATTCTTTTTATTCTTTTTACTTTTTATTCTTTTTATTTTTTTATTCTTTTTATTCTTCTTATTCTTATAATTTTTATTATTCTTATTTTTATTTTATATCTTCTTATTCTTCCTATTCTTCTTATACTTATTATTCAATTATTACTTTTTATTCTTCTTATTGTTTTTATATTTTATATTCTCCTTTTTTTTATTTTATTATTCTTATAATTTTTTTTTCTTTTTATACTTCTTATTCTTTTTATGTTTCTTTTTGTTCTTATGTTTATTATTATTTTTGAAATTTTTATTATTCTAATTCTTACTATTCTTATTATTCTTATTATTCATTTATTTCTTATTATTCTTATTATTCTTATTATTCTTTTTATTATTGTTATTCTTCTAATTTTTTTATTCTTTTTATTCTTATTGTTATTTATTTTATTCAACTTAATATTCTTATTCTTCTTATTCTTCATATTTATTTTATTCAACTTAATATTATTATTCTTCTTATTTTTCTTATTCTTCTTATTTTTCTTATTTTTATGTTCTTATATTTCTTATTTTTATATTCTTCTTTTTCTTTTTATTCTTATAATTATTGTAATTCTTTTTATTTTTTTAATCTTATTATTCTTCTTATTTTTTCTTATTTTTGGTTTCTTCTTATTGTTCTTATTATTTTTATTCTTCTTGTTCTTCTTATCATTCCTATCATTCTTATTATTTTTATTATTCATAATCATCTTGTTCTTCTTAATCCTTTTAATCTACTAATTTAAAAAATTTCTTTTTATTCTTTTTATTCTTATTTTCTTCTTAATTTTCGTATACTTCTTATTCTTCTTTTTCTTCTTTTTATGCTTTTCATGTTTTCTTCTTATTTTTATTATTCTTCATATCCTTCTTATTCAACTTATTCTTTTTATACTTCTTAATTTTTTTATTCTTCTAATACTTTTTGTTTTACTTATTCGTCTTATTCTTCTTATTCTTCATATTCTTCATATTATTCTGATTCTTTTGTTTCTTCTTTTTATTCTAATTGTTTTTATTGTATTATTATTATTATTATTATTATTATTATTATTATTATTCTTCTTCTTCTTCTTATTCTTCTTTTTTTTCTTATTCTTCTCATTTTTACCTAATTTTATTATTCAGTATTTTCTTATTCTTTGTCTAGTTCTTTATATTATTCTTAATCTTCTTTTTTTTAATTCTCAATATTCTTCTCATTCCTTTTTTTCTTATTATACTTCTTATTTTTTGTATTCTTATTATTCTTTTTTTTTCTTATTCTTCTAATATTTCTTATTCTTTATATTCTTTTTATTTTCTTATTTTTCTTATTTTTCTTATTCTTCTTATTATTCTTATTCTTATTAATATTTTTATTCTTCTTATTATTCTTATTCTTCATATTCTTCTTATATTTCTTATTCTTCTTATTCTTCATATTATTCTCATAATTTTAATTCTTCTTATTCTTTTTAAACACTTAATTTTTTTTAATACTTATTATATTATTATACTTCTTATTTTCTTATTCTATTTATTCATATTATTTATCTTATTCTTCATTTTTTTTTTCTTCTTATTATACTTTTTATTCTTCTTGTCCTTATTATTCTTATTATTCTTTTTTTCTTATTATTCTTATTATTCTTTTAATTATTATTATTACTATTATTATTCTTGTTATTATTTTTATACTTCTTATTCTTCTTATTTATCTTATTCTTTTTATTCTTTTTATTCTTTTTATTCTTCTTTTTCTTGTTATTTTTTTTATATTTCTTATTCTTATTATTCTTATTATTCTTCATATTCTCATTATTCTTTTAATTCATCTTATTCTTCTTATTCTTCATATTCTCATTATTCTATTAATTTATCTTATTCTTATTATTCTTCATATTCTCATTATTCTTTTAATTCATCTTATTCTTCTTATTCTTCAAATTCTCATTATTCTTTTAATTCATCTTATTCTTCTTATTCATCTTATTCTTCTTATTCTTCATATTCTCATTATTCTTTTAATTCATCTTATTCATCTTATTCTTCTTTTTTTTTTATAAAACAACATTTATTAATTATAACTTTCTCTTTTGGCGGAGGAATACCATTTTTACAACCTACTTGCTTGCTACCCGTAGCCCTTTACACCCTTTCTCCTACATTTAAGCATTAGCTATTGTAACTGTAATCAAACATAAACAAACAGGTGCTGGTTTTCCTAGGAGTGCGATTTTGAGTATTTATGATGATTCTAATCTATATGCTAATTCTGAATCACATAGAGATCGATTTTGAGCTTTTATAGTAAAATTCAGCATTGTATTAAACTGAACTTTGATGCTTGTTTAGATGTCAATCTTTATCATACGATCTATTACTTCCAACCAGCTATCTTTCCCTTCCCTGTACTTCAACTTTGTCTAAACTGGATCTGCAGAGTTTTGATATTCCAGCAAGACGATGATAAATGTGTTGAAATCCTCCACGAGCATCCTTAACCTGTCACCTGCATACCAGCCACATACACCTGGGAAATTCCAGCCTCCATGGTGAGAGCACTTGGACCCTTGTCTCCTGACCAAGTTTCCAGCCTCCAGCATTCGGCTGGTTTACATTCTCTTCGTTCTGTTCCTCGGTCCAATGAATTTCTGTTTTTAGCCACTCCATAGCAGCTTTTTGTTGTTCCCGTTTGTGCACAGCAGTTGTCTAAATTATGCCCAAGCCTAGGCCACTTTTGTGGACATCAAAATTACCCTAACATTATACAGAAGCTTGTGACCCCTCTCCTAACCTTAAACTAATTAAGACATCAAAATAAAGTTCAAACATGCTTATGAACTATTAACAAAAAAGACTTGTGCGCATGATCTTTCTTCCTGTTTTAGGAGACCTTGCTGCTAAGAAAGTAACAAAATAACCAAATCTGCATCTATTTTTACAGTGAGATTCTGAGCATTAGTAAAATATAAATGAACAATGACTTGATCAAGAAGTTGTTCTATTATAGAATCTTCCTACAGGACCAGGAAGACTTGAGCTAATTTGCAAAATACCCTGTGCTACTATAATAAAAGAGAAATTGAAATTCACAGAGATGTTGAAAGCTTATGATTTTTAGTTATTCGGATGTATGAGAAATCTTTTTTATCTAGATTTATAATTCCTTTAAATCTCTCTGGAAGAGAGACTTCGTCATATACATGAAGCTCTTTAAATTTTCCTTCTTTTGCTAATTTATCTGCCAAGGCATTTGCTTCTCTATATATGTGCATGGTTGATGCATTTAAGGTTATTAATAATTTATTAATTTTCTCTAGCTCTTCTTCCAATTTCCACAGTCTACTTTTGTTATTAACTAAGTCTGCCAATATTTTAGAGTCTATTTGTATATCTATATTTGTTAGCTCTTTAGAATAACATATTCTAAGTCCATCCATTAATGCTAATATTTCTGCGTGGAGGGCAGATGACGCATTATTGGGACATGAGAAGGCAAATATCAAGTGACCACCAGAGTCCCTTAAGGCGCCTCCTCCTCCGGCTAGTCCTATGTTCCTGTCAAAACTACCATCGGTGTTTAGAGCTAATATATCTTTTTCTGGTTTATGCCATTTAACTCCTATGATTTTTGATGGCTTTGTTTTGGAAACCGTGAGATTCCAAAATTTTAGTGAGTGAGCTTCTAGGAGAGGGCTTTGAAGTGCGAGTGGTGAGGATTTCGAGGTGGATTTTATTTCAGATTTTATTGCTTTCCATATGTTTTCAGGGTCCATTCTTATACCTTCATATCTACTATTATTCCTAGTTTTCTATATACACCAGATAGCGATGTGAAGGTATGTTATTTTTAAGTCATTTCTGAGAGCTATGTTGGAAGCGTGCATTACACCATTTAATTAATCTGTTTCTAAGAGGGATGCATGCATGTTTTAATCTCATTTCTGATTCTAGTCTCCTCCATATTTCCATAGCTACCTTCCCTTGAGAAAACAAGTGATCAAGTGATTCTCGATTTTGCAAACAACACTTACATCTCGAGGCAATTTGTATGTCTTTTTTTTTATGATATCATCTATCAGAATAATCTTTGAGAGAACTTTCCATGTATTAGTTTTTATTTTTTGGCTATTATCATTATCCCATATCCATTTAAATAAAGGTTGGATTTCCTTTTTACTTCTAACTTTTTCTTTTATAGTTTTAAGTGAAAAGGCTCCATCTTCACTTAAAGTTCATTTCCAACCATTTTTAGTGAGTTTGGAATGTTTTTCCACTAATTCCCTTTGCTTGAGCATTTGAATCCAAATTTGTGATGCTTTGTTCTTATTTCTGATCCTATATATATCATCCTCTATACAATATTTAGCTCTCATAAATTCCGCCCAAAAATTATTATTTTCTTTAATTCTCCACCATCTTTTGCAGGCCCATGCTTTAGCTAGTTCATTTAAGTCAGTGGGCCCTAGGCCTGTTTCTTGTAAGGGGAAGCAAAGGTCTTTCCATTTTTTCCAATGTAACTTTCTTTTACCATTTTTTGAACCCCATAAGAAGTGGGCCAATTACTTCTCTAATCTTTTTTTATCCGACACTGGGAGATGATGAATCATCAAATTCTGCATGACTACGCTCTGTAATACATGAGTGATCAAAGTAATTCTACCACTCATTGAAAGTGTGTCCACTTTCCATCCAGCTATTTTATTTTAAATTTTCTCAAATAGGAAGTCTAGGTATATTGATTTTAATTTTCCTTCGTATATTAGGCATCCGAGATATTGAAGTGCACCTTTTATGTGAGTGAAGCCTGTTATTTTATTAATTCTATGCCCTAGATTTTTAGGAGCCTTTTTGCCAATCATAAATTGACATTTTTTGTTGTTGATTTTCTGACCTGTTTCATCTTCAAATGTTTTTAGCAATCCATGAGGTTATGTAAAGATATGGAGTTTCCATTTGTGAAAATGATTACATCATCGGCGTAAGCCAAGCAACCCACTAAAGGTGTATTAGTAGGTTGACTGAACCGACCTATACTACCTGTGATCATTTTATTTTTTACATTCACTATTAGTAGCTCTAGGTAGATATTAAAGAGAGAGGGAGAAAATGGGTCACCCTGCCTTAATCCTCTCATCGGCTTGATATCTTTCCCTAGTTCTCCATCGACAATAATTTTCAACCAAGAACTTGATATGCATCTATATATCAAGTCCGTCCATGTTTCAGAAAAGCCCATTTTTCTCATGAAAAAACATAGAATTTTCCATTCTATTCTGTCAAAAGCTTTTGATAGGTCTAGTTTTAGCAGTACGTTATGACCTCTAGATTTTGAACCTATTTCTCTGATCATTTCTTTAGCTAAACATATATTTTCCATTAGTAATCTATTTTTCATAAAGCCTGATTGTTCTTTAGAAATAATTTTTGGCAATACCACATTTAATCTGTTTTGAAGTAACTTAGACAAGATTTTATATATGGAGTTACATAGGCTAATAGGTCTAAAGTCTTCTGCTTTTTGTGGATTTTCCATTTTAGGAATAAGAACCAAGTATGAACGGCCTCATTTCTTGCCTATGTATGCACCACAGAAAATCCAATGGATAGCCTGTAGGAGGTCATTTTTAATGATTGGCCAACAGTTTTGATAGAACTCATTATTCCACCCATCAGGTCCCGGGGCTCTATTTTTTCCCATGCTGAAAACAGTAAATTTTAGTTCTTCATCATCCGGGAATTTGATGAACGCATCATTATCTTCATTGTTAATTTTATGATCTATCTTCTTTAGGAGGTAGTCTCCATTCAAATTTGTAATTTCTCTAAATTGATTTTCAAAATATTCATCTAGATGATTTTTAATTTCTAAGTTTGTGTCCACCCATTTGTTTAGTTTGTTTTTTATTCCTTTTATTCTTTGTTTTTGGGATTTGATTTTGACTGTTTTCTAGAAAAACTTCGTATTTTTATCTCATTCTTTTATCCATTTAATTTTAGCTTTTTGTTTCCAGAATACATCCTCCATTAGCAATTTTAATTTTAGCTCAGCCTGTGCTTTATTTAGTTCCTTTCTAGTTTCTGAATTTTGAAGAAATTCGTATTCTAGCTCTTTTTTTTCAACTATCTTTTCTGCTTCTATAATATTTTTATTGATGTTACCGAAGGAATCTCTATTCCATGAAATTAAATGCTTTTTTAGCCTTTCTAATTTTTTATTCCATATTTGAGCAAGGTTACCTGTTATCTCTTGCATCCAAGAATTCTTGACCGTATTGATAAAATCATGATGTAAAACCCATGCATTCTGAAATTTAAATGACTTATTCTTAAGTTTATTTTTTTCTACTGAAATTAATAATTAGATTATGATCAGAGCGTGTTCTATTTAAATGTCTAACGGCTGTGGAGCCATAAACCTTTAGCCATTTGACATTGTGAAGAATTCTATCCAGTCTTGCCCATATGGTGCCTTTAACTTTCCAGTTATTACACCAAGTGTATTGGGAGCCCCGAAAAGCTAGCTTCCAACAAACTAGCCTCTTTTATCGTATTATTGAAGTGTGCTATGGCTTTTTTATTGGGGGGGTTGCCCCATTTTTTCTCGATAGCCTTTCTTATAATATTGAAGTCTCCTCCTATTATCCATGGTTTGTTTATTTTAGCAGTTTTAAGTATATCATTCCAAAGCTCATTTCTGCCTTCTTTAGTATATTTGGCATAGACAACAGAGATGATCTCCTCTTGGGAATTATCTAAAGAAAAGTTAATAATTTGGTTAGTATCTTCTAAGATAATTATATTGAATATGCTTTTCCAGAAAATCTAGATTTTATTATTTTTATTCGAGAATGCGTAATCAAACCCTAAATTTTTTTTGTAGTGTTCTAGTTTATCCTTATTTACAATGGGTTCGGCAAGAATAATTATTGAGGTTTTAAATAATTGAATCAATTTTTTAACCCTTTTTATTGAGGAGGGATTTGCAATACCCCTCACATTCCAGTAGATGAATCTAAACATTAGAAGTGGATTTAGCCCGAGCTCTAGTAGTGCATTTTGATTCATATGTTTTATCTAAGTATTTTTTTCCTATTTCTAGATTTTTTAATTGAACTGAAACCTCCTGATTTTTCATTTTTCCATTCCGTGCCTAGCTGTAATGCCATGAGTTTTATTTCCTCCATGGCCCAATCTCTATCTGCCGTTATATCTACCAAATTATCAATATCAAAATCATCTTTGGAAGCTTTTATCAATTCAAAATCATCCTCATTTAAAGTTAACATGAAATCGCTTATGGCCTCTAAATTTTAATCTAAAATAATTCTTGGATCCTCTAGACCTTTCCTCCTCCCCACACACTTTTTTTTGGATTCAAATCTGCCTCTCCTAAATTTTTTGTTTATTTCAGCTATTTTTAATATTAATTCATGATTTTTAGCTACTTCAGTATCCTCTGCTAGTATATTTATAACATTTATTTCTAAGTTTTTTTAGACTTTTCCTCATAATTACTATTTTTTCTAGCCTCTTCCTTCCTAGTTGGAATGTATTCTACTATTTCCATTCCTGTAATTAGACCCATACATTTCTGTTCATTATTTTGAGGGGGTTTAATCCTATATTCTTCCCTCCTATTACTTGTTTCTGCTCTCGGGACATACCTCTGTTTGTCTATTGTGTGTTTTTTAACCAAGCAATACTCACCTGGATGTCCCAAATTATTACAGTAGGAGCAGTAGCTTGGAAGATTTTCTGGGATCACTTCTTGTCAGAATCCATCTTCGTTCTTACTGCCAATCCATATGCGATGAGGAATGTGTTGCAGTAAGTTGATTTCTATGCAAAGCCGGGCTACACTTGGTCTTGTTAACATGGCAGTGGCACCATCAAGAAGAAGAGGTGTGCCGACTACACTAGCTATATGATAGAGGGAGAGCTTATCAAAGAAGTGTATAGGTAGCATAGGGAAAAGAAACCAAACCGGGTGTAATGGCGACTCCTGTTTGGGTGTGAAGGAAGCCGTCCATCTGGAGGTTCTCATAGGATAGCCCGAGATATACCAAACAACCTTCAGCCAAACTCTATGAAAATCCTCCTCGGTGGATAGTTGAATTAGAATGTGTTTAGCATCCAGAACACCGGTTTTGACAAGCCTTTAAGATTCAGTGAAGCGAAGAATGCTCTGATATCTTCAATGCGAGGGCGCCCATGAGAGAATTTGCCCATTATTGTGTATTTGTGAGCTGCAGCAAGCATGGCGATGTCGGGAGGGGAGAACTCTATTGAGGGTTCTCCATTTTTTTCCCGTGGATTTTCGAAGCCTCACAAAATTGATGCTCGGTCCTTTTAAATTGATGAGCAAAAGATTTCTTATCACTTAATAGCTCAAATTGCTCCATTATAGCTTGAATTTGGCTTCTTTCCACAATGCAAATTGTTGTTTCTCTCTCTAAAAAAACGTGTTTCTCTCTCTAGAACTCGAAAGCAAAACTTGAGAGCAAAACATTCTTATTCTTCTTATTCTTATTATTATTCATATTTTCTTATTATTCTTATTATTCTTATTATTCTTAAATTACTATTATTATTCTTATACTTCATAATCTTTGTATTCTTCTTATTCATGTTATTCTTCATAATCTTCGTATTTTTTAAAGTCTAGTTATTCTTATTATTCTTCTTATTCTTCAGATAATTCTTATTTTTCTTATTATTATTATTATTATTGTTATTATTATTATTTTTTTTTATTATTCTAATTCTTATTATTCTTCTTATTATTCTTATTTGTCTTATTCTAATTATTATTATTATTAATATTCTTATTTTTATTATTCTTTTTATACTTCATATTCTTCTTATTCTTTTTAATATTCTTAATATTCTTATTCTTCTTATTCTTTTTATTCATTTTATTCATCTTATTCTTCATATTCTTCTTATTTATCTTATACTTATTATTCTTATTATTCTTCTTATTTTTCTAATTATTCTTATTCTTCTTATTCTTAATATAATTTTTATTTTTATTTTTCTTATTATTTTTATTATTATTTTTATATTTTTATTCTTTTTATTATTATTATTCTTCTTATTTTTTTATTCTTGTTATTCTTCTTATTCTTGTTATTCTTCTTATTCTTCTTAATCTTCTTAATCTTCTTATTCTTCTTAATCTTCTTATTCTTCTTATTCTATTTATTCTTTCTTCGCATTTTTTTATTCTAATTATACTTCTTATTTTTCTTATTCTTATTATTCTTTTTATTTTCTTATTATTATTATTATTATTCGTATTCTTATTCTTATTCTTCTTATTATTCTTATATTTTTTATTCTTCTTTTTATTCTTATTTTCTTATTATTTTTATTCTTCTTATTTTTCTTATTCGTTTTATCCTTCTTATTCTATTTATTCTTTCTTCGCATTCTTTTTATTCTAAATATACTTCTTATTTTTCTTATTCTTATTATTCTTCTTATTTTCTTATTATTATTATTATTATTATTATTCGTATTCGTATTCTTATTCTTATTCTTCTTTTTATTCTTATACTTTTTATTATTCTTTTTATTCTTATTTTCTTATTATTTTTATTCTTCTTATTTTTGTTATTTGTTTTATTCTTTGTATTCTTCTTATTCATCTTATTCTTCTTATTATTCTTATTCATCTTATTTTTCTTATTCTTCTTTTTCTTTTTATTCTTAATTTCTTATTCTTTTTATTTTTCTTATTTTTTTTATTTTTCAAATACTTTTAATTCTTATTATTCTTATTATTTATTTTATTCTTATTATTATTCTTATTCTTCTTATTCTTCTTATTATTCTTGTTTTTCTTGTTTTTCTTGTTCTTCTTATTCTTCTTATTCTTTTTATTCTTATTTTATTATTATTATTATTATTATTATTATATTTATTATTATTATTTTTTTTCTAATTATTATTATTATTATTCTTTTTATTTTTCTCTTTTTCTTACTTTCTTATTCTTCTTATTCTACTTATACTTTATATTCTTCTTATTTTTATTATTCTTCTTATTCAACTTTTACTTATTATTCTTCTTATTCTTCTAATTATTCTTATTTTTATTATTTTTCTTATTTTTCTTATTCTTAATAAACTTTTTATTCTTATTATTCTAATTATTCTTTTTATTCATCTTATTATTCTTATTATTCTTGTTTTTATTGTTCTTCTTATTCTTCTTGTTTTTATTGTTCTTCTTATTCTTCTTATTTTTATTGTTCTTCTTATTCTTCTTGTTTTTATTGTTCTTCTTATTCTTCTTGTTTTTTTTGTTCTTCTTATTCTTCTTGTTTTTATTGTTCTTTTTATTCTTCTTATTCTTCTTATTCTTCTTTTCTTCTTATTCTTATATTCTTCTTATTCTTATTATTCTTCATATTCTTCTTATTCTTTTTATTCTATTAATTCTTTTTATTCTTTTTATTCTTCTTATTCTTATTATTCTTTTTTTTTCTTTTTTTTCTTTTTTTTTTCTTCTTATACTCTTTATTCTTCTTATTCTTATTATTATTATTTTATTTCTTCTAAATCTTTTTATTCTTCTTAATCTTCTTACTCTTCTTATTTTTTATATTCATCTTGTTCATCTTATTCATTTTATTCTTCATATTCTTTTTATTTTTTTTTCTACTTATTCTTCTTAGTTTTACTATTTTTCATATTCTTCTTATTTTTCTTATTCTTCTTATTCTTTTTATACTTCTTATTATTTTTATTTTTCTTATTCTTATAATTCTTCTTATTACTCTTTTTATTTATATTCTTTTTATTATTATTCTTCTTCTAATTAATTTTATTTTATATATTGTTCTTATTTTTATCATTCTTCTTATTCTTATTATTCTTCTTATTCTTCTTATTCTTCTTATTCTTATTATTCTTATTTTTATTCATATTCATTTTATTCTTCTTATTCTTCATATACTTCTTATTCGTCTTCTTCTCATTATTCATATATTTCTTCTTATTCTTCAAATTCTTCTTAAACTTCTTATTCTTCTTAAACTTCTTATTCTTCTTATTCTTCTTATTCTTTATTTTCTACTTATTATTCTTATTCTTCTTATTCTTCTTATTTTTCATATTCTTCTTATTCTTTTTATTTTTCTTATTCTTTTTATTCTCATTATTTTAATTCTTCTTATTCTTCTTCTTATTCTTATTATTCATATTATTTTTATTATACTTATTATTATAATTCTTTTATTCTTTTTATTGTTCTTATTTTTCTCATTCTTCTTATTCTTCTTATTCTACTTATTATCCTTATTTTTTTTTATTCTTCTTATTCTACTTATTCTTATTATTCTTCATATTATTCTTATTATTCCTATGCTTAATATATTTCTTACTGTTATTATTCTTATTAATCTCTTTTTATTCTTAATATTATTCATATTCTTCTTATTCATTTTATTCTTATTATTCTTCTTATACTTCTTATCCTTCTTATCCTTCTTATCATTCTTATCCTTCTTATCCTTCTTATCCTTCTTATCCTTCTTATCCTTCTTATCCTTCTTATCTTTCTTATCCTTCTTATCCTTCTTATCCTTCTTATCTTTCTTATCCTTCTTATCCTTCTTATCCTTCTTATCTTTCTTATCCTTGTTATTCTTCTTATTCTTCTTATTGATTTTATTCTTCTTATTCTTCTTATTCATCTTATTCATTTTATCCTTTCTATTCTTATTATTCTTTTTATCCTTCTTATTCTTCTTATCCTTCTTATTCTTATTATCCTTGTTATTCTTTATATCCTTCTTATTCTTCTTATCCTTCTTATTCTTTTTATTCATCTTATTATTTTTATACATCTTATTCTTCTTATTCTTATTATCCTTGTTATTCTTTATATCCTTCTTATTCTTCTTATCCTTCTTATTCTTCTTATCCTTCTTATTCTTTTTATTCATCTTATTGTTTTTATACATCTTATTCTTCTTATTCTTAATATTTTTTTGTATTCTTCTTATTCTTCTTATTCTTCTTATTCTTAGTATTCTTCTTATTTTTCTTAATCTTCTTTTTTTTTCTTATTCTTCTTATTCTTTATATTCTTTTTATTTTTCTTATTTTTTTTTATTCTTCGTCTTTTTATTATTCTTATTCTTCTTATTTTTCTTATTCTTCTTATTCTTTTTATTCTTTTTATTCTTCTTTTTTATTTTGTTCTTATTAATTTTCTAATTCTTCTAATTCTTCTTATTCTTCTTATTCTTCGTATTCTTCTTATTCTTCTTATTCTTCTTATTCTTCGTATTCTTCTTATTCTTCGTATTCTTCTTATTCTTCTTATTCTTGTTATTCTTCTTATTCTTCTCATTCTTTTTATTATTTATATTCATTTTATTATTTTTATTACTTTTATTCTTCTTATTATTCTAATTTTTCTTATTCTTCTTTTTCTTCGTTTTCTTTTTATTCTTATTATTCTTTTCTTATTATTTTTAGTCTTCTTATTTATCTTTATCATCTTAATCTTATTATTTTTCTTATTCTTTTTATTCTTTTTATTCTTTTTATCTTTGTTTTTATTCTTCTCATTCTTTTTATCTTTGTTTTTATTCTTATTTTTCTAATTCTTCATATACTTCTTATTCTTATTATAATTCTTATTATTTTTTATCTTCTTTTTCTTCTTAATCATTTTATTCTTTTTTATTCTTCTTATTCTTTTTATTCTTCTTATTCTTTTTATTTTTCTTATTCTTCTTTTTCTTTTCTTTTTTCTTATTTTTCTTATTTTTCTTATTCTTTTTATTTTTTTTATTCTTTTTATTCTGTTTACTTTTTATTCTTTTTATTTTTTTATTCTTTTTATTCTTTTTATTCTTTTTATTCTTTTTTTCTTTTTATTCTTTGTATTCTTTTTATTTTTTTTATTCTTTTTATTCTATGTATTCTTTTTATTTTTTTTATTCTTTTTATTCTTTTTATTATTTTTTTTCTTTTTATACTTTTTATTCTCCTTATTCTTCTTATTCTCCTTATTCTTCTTATTCTCCTTATTCTTCTCTTTCTTCTTATTCTTCTTATTCTTATTTTCTTCTTATTCTTTTTATTCATCTTATTCTTCTTATCTTTCTTATTTTTATTCTTCTTCTTATTTTTCATATTCTTCTTTTTCTTTTTATTCTGATTATTCGTATCATTCTTATTCTTTTTATTTTTTTATTCTTCTTATTCTTCTTATTCTTCTTATTTTTCTTATTTTTCTTATTCTTCATATACTATTTATTATTCTATTTATTCTTCTTATTCTTGGAATATAAACTTATTTTAACAAAAAATAATAATAATAATTTTAAATTTTCAAAGTTAAAGATTTCGTCTAAGTTAGTTGAGTATTGAATGTAACTTTGAATTTTCATAATTCAAAATTTTTAAAATAACTACCTAAGTCAATGTCTAAAGTAGTTGAAATTTTTGTGGGCTTTGTAACCTATAAATAACTATATTGTATTTTTGTTTAACATATTCCATTCTTAAGTGTATTGAAGCATTTTTTTAAGTATTATTATTCTTCTCTATCTTCTTCTATTTTTTCTTTCCAACAAAGTGGTATCAGAGGATGATGGTTAATCGCGAGGTGATGGTGATAGTGGTATGATTCCCTTCCAAGTCTCAGTGCTCCACAAGAGCAACTATGACAAATGGAGCATTAAGTTGAAGGCCCTCCTTTGATCACAAGATCCATGAGACATAATAGAGAAAGGACATGAAGAACCAGAGAATGAAGATGCCTTATCTCGAGCTCAAAAGGATAGTTTTAGAGACTCGAGAAAGAGAGACAAGAAGGCTCTCTATCTAATCTATCAAGGATTAGATGAAGATGCTTTTGAGAAAATATCAGAAGCAAAGACGGCAAAAAAAAGCATGGGAGAAGCTTCAAACCTCATATAAGGGTGCAGATCCGATTAAGAAAGTACGTCTTCAAACATTAAGAGCTGAGTTTGAAGCCTTAAATATGAAAGGAGGATAAGTCATTTCAGACTACTTCTCTAGAGTTTTAACAATGAAAAATCAATTAAAAAGAAATAGTGATATATTAAGTGATGTAAGAATCATGGAAAAGATTCTTGATCGATAGATGCAAAATTCGATCATATTGTCGCTATTATTGAAGAAACAAAAGACTTGCAAACCTTGACAATAGAACAGCTGGTTCCTTGCAAGCCTATGAAGAAAAGAGGAAGAAGAAAGAAGGAATCGTAGAGCAATTACTCAAAACTCAGATTGATAATGTCCAGAATGATAGAAAGCAACAAGAAAGAGGTCACGGTCGTGGAGGCCATGGACGTGGACGTGAACAAAGTTGGAGGTCTTATGATAATAACAATAATATCCAAAGAGAAGAAAACACAATAAGAGGTTATGGGAGAGACAACTACAGATCGAGGTATGATAAGTCACATATCAAATGTTACAACTGTAAAAGGTTTGACCATTATGCCTCAGAATATAGAGCTCCAAATAATAAAAGAGTTGAAAAAAGGCCAATTATGTGGAAGAAAAAAGTCAAGACAGTGAAACCTTGCTGCTGGCTTATAAGGGAAATGCAAAAAGTAAAGATAACTCATGGTACCTTAATTCTGGTACAAGCAATCATATGTGTGAGAAAAGAAGCATGTTCGTAGAACTTGATGAATCAGTAAGTGGGAATGAGGTTTTTGGAAATGAATCAAAAGTAACGGTAAAAGGTAGAAGTAACATTCTCATCCAATTAAAGAATGGAAATCATCAATTCATTTCCAATGTTTATTATGTACCAACCATGAAAAGTAATATTTTGAGTCTAGGACATCTCTTAGAGAAAGATTATGATATCTATCTAAAAGATGATAATCTTTCTATAAGAGATAAGAAAAATAATTTAATTGCTAAAGTGCTAATGTCAAAAAATCGAATGTTTATGCTTGACATTCAAAGCGATCTTGCAAAGTGTCTCAAGGCATGTTACAAAGACACAACTTGGCTTTGGCATCTTCGGTTTGGACATCTCAACTTCGGAGGATTGAAATTACTCTCTAAAAAGCAAATGGTGAGAGGACTGCCTATCATTAGTCATCCTGATCAAATATGTGAAGGATGTCTACTTGGAAAGCAATTCAAGAAGTGCTTTCCAAAGGAGTCAAGCTCAAGAGCTCGAAAGCCACTGGAACTTATACATACAGATGTGTGTGGTCCAATCAAGCCAAGCTCACTTGGTAAGAGCAATCAAGAAGTTCAAAGCCCTTGTTGAGAAGGAAAGCAGGCTTCTAATCAAATCCTTGAGATCAGATCACGGAGGAGAATTTACATCGAATAAATTTCAGAAATATTGTGAAGATCATGGAATTCAAAGACCTCTCATAGTTCCGAGATCCCCCCAACAAAATGGAGTAGCAAAAAGGAAGAATAGAACTATCATTGACATTGCGAAGAGCATGCTTAAAAGCAAAAAGCTACCAAAGGAATTGTGGGCAGAAGCAATTGCATGTGCAGTGTATCTATCCAATCGATCTCCAACAAGAAGCATATGGGGGAAAACACCACAAGAAGCTTGGAGTGGAAGAATGCCAAGTATTTCTCATCTATAAGTCTTTAGAGGCATAGCTCATATGCATGTCCCGGATGAGCAAAGAAGCAAGCTAGCTGGATGATAAAAGTCATAAATATATCTTCATTGGTTATGATGCAAACTCTAAAGGCTACAAGCTTTATAATTCTGATATTAGAAAGATAGTCATTAGTCGAGATGTCATATTTGATGAAGAATGAGAATGAGATTGGGAACAACAAAATGAAAACTACAACTTCTTCCCTTATGTTGAAGAAGATGATGTGGAACATCCAATGCTAGAAAAAGCAGAAGATGAGACTACTACCCCACCAATTTTACCAGATGGGAGTATTCAAGAAAAGGAAAGCTCAAGTGAAAGAATTTCACGTTTCAGAAGCATACAAGAAATATATGAGATAATAGAAAATCAAGAGAATCTTACTCTCTTTTGTCACTTTGTCAACTTTGAGCATATGAACTTTCAAGAAGCAATTAGAAACAAGAATTGGAAACAAGCAATGAATGAAGAAATAAAGGCAATCAAGAAGAATGATACATAGGAATTAGTTTCACTTCCTAAAGGACACAAGACAATTAGTGTGAAATGGATGTACAAAGCAAAGAAAAATATCAAAAGAGAAGTCAAAAGATACAAGATAAGATTGGTGGCAAAAGGTTACAGTCAAAGAGCCAGTATTGATTATGATGAGGTATTTGCTCCAGTTGCTCGATTAAAAACTATTATATTTTTTATTTCCTTGGCTACTCAAAATAATTGGAGGATACAACAAATGGATGTGAAATCTACCTTCCTAAATGGAGTCATTGAAGAAGAAATCTATATTGAGCAACCACAAGGGTATGAAGTATAAGGAGAAGAAGATAAAGTCTTAAAGCTGAAGAAAACACTATATGGATTGAAACAAGCTCCAAGAGCTTGGAATGCTCGAATTGACAAATACATTCAAGAAAGAAATTTCATCAAGTGTCCATATGAGCATGCAATCTATATCAAAATTGAAAATGGTGATATTCTTATTGTATGCTTGTATGTAGATGACTTAATCTTCACAAGTAGCAATCCAAGCATGTTTGACAAGTTCAAGAAAGAAATGACGGAGTACGAGATGACTGATATTGGACTTATGTCTTACTACCTCGGTATTGAAGTTAAGCAAGAAGAAAAAGAGATTCTAATCACCGAAGAAGACTATGCTAAAGATATACTTAAGAAGTTTAATATGGATAACTTTAATACAGTTGGCACGCTGATGGAATGTGGAATCAAATTATCCAAGCATGAGAAAGGAAGTAAAGTAGATCCCACTCTCTACAAAAGGTTGGTGGGAAGTCTACGCTACCTAACATGTACAAGGCCTAATATTCTTTATGTGGTTGGAGTCATTAATAGATACATGGAGAATCCAACAACTCTTTGGAAGACAACAAAGAGAATCCTTTTCTATATTAAAGGTACTATAGACTTCGGCTTGTATTATTCTGTTTGTGATAATTTCAAGATTGTTAGGTATAGAGATAATAATTAGAGTAGAGACATAGATGATCACAAGAGTACTACTGGTTTTGTATTCTATATGGGAGACACTGCCTGTACTTGTGTATCAAAGAAGTAGCTGATTGTCGCTCTTTCCACTTTTGAAGCAGAGTATGTAGCAGCTACCTCTTGTGTATGTCATGTAATCTGGCTTCGAAATCTATTAAAAGAGTTAGGAGTGCCTCAATATGTGCTGACCAAAATTTTTGTGGATAACAAGTCAGCAATAGCTTTGGCCAAGAACCTAGTCTTCCATGATCGAAGTAAGTATATTGATACTCGTTATCATTATATTAGAAGTGCATTACGAAGAAGGATGTACAGTTGGAGTATATAAAGTCTCATGATCAATTAGCTGATATTTTTACCAAGCCTTTCAAGCAAGAAGATTTCACCAGACAAAAAAGTTTACTCGAAGTAATAAAATCAAGTTTAAGGGAGGGTGTTGAAATATAAACTTATTTTAACAAAAAATAATAATAATAATTTTAAATTTTCAAAGTTAAAGACTTGGTCTAAGTTACTTGAGAATTGAATGTAACTTTGAATTTTCATAATTCAAAGTTTTTAAAATAACTACCTAAGACTAAGTTTAAAGTTGTTGAGATTTTTGTGGGCTTTGTAACCTATAAATAACTATATTGTATTTGTGTTTAGCATATTCCATTCTTAAGTGTATTGAAGCATTTTTTTAAGTATTATTCTTCTTCTCTATCTTCTTCTATTTTTTCTTTCCAACACTTCTTATTTTTCTTATTCTTCTTATTTTTTATATTCTTCATATACTATTTATTTTTTTTATTCTTTTTATTATTCTTATTCTCCTATTTCTTCTTTATTATTCTTATTCATCTTATACTACTTATTCTTCTTATTCATTTTATTCATCTTATTCTTCTTATTCTAATATCTTCTTATTTTTCTTATTTTTCTTATTTCTTTTTATTCATCATATTCTTCTTATTTTTAATTCTTCTTATTCATATTATTCTTTTTATTCTTATTCTTCTAATTCTTCTCATTCTTATTATTATTCTTAGTATTCTTATTATTCTTATTATTATTCTTATTATTCTTATTATTCTTATTATTCTTATTATTCTTATTATTCTTATTCTTCTTATTCTTCTTATTCTTCTTATTCTTCTTATTCTTCTTATTCTTTTTATTCTTCTTATTATTTGTATTCTTTTTATTCTTCTTATATTTCTTATACTTCTTAATTTTCTTATTCTTCTTATTCTTTTTATTTTGCGTATTCTTCTTATTCTTATTATTGTTCTTTTTCTTATTATACTTCATTTTCTTTTTATTTTTGTATTAATCTTATTCTTTTTATTAATCTAATTATTCTTATTCTTCTTTTTCTTTTTTTTTATTCTTCTTATTTCTCTTATTCTCTTTTTTCTTATTATTCTTATTATTTTCTTATTCTTATTCTTCTTATTCTACTTATTCTTTTTATTCTTATTTTTCTTATTTTTTTTATTCTTCTTATTCTTTTTTTTTTGTAAGCTTATTTTATTAATATGCCCTCTATTATGGCGAAGTAATATCAGTAGCATAAACTTAGAAACTACTCATTGCCCTTTTAAAACCTTCCTACTGACTAGAACCCTTAAACTTAAATTACATAATTATCTTTCATCACTCTCTCCTAATCCGGATGATTTTTTTCTACTGTTGCCCATTCTTAGAGCCTCTTTTATCTTGTATGTTCTTTTAATATCTCTTTTTTATTTCGCTTATTTCCTTCTACTTTCCTGCTCTGCTCCCCCTTTAGTGCATAAGACTCTGCCTCTAGATTAAGCTACGGGCCTTAATCTTCTTCATTGTGTTATGTTTTACCCCTCTTTCTTGTCCCTACTCCCCTAAAAAATTAAGCAATTCCAAAATAATAGAGAAAGCAGGGCAGAACTACATCAGTCAATCCCCTCTGCTCTTCCACGGCTTTGGAATGTTCTTCTGCCTTTCCTCCTTGCACTGTAATTTTCTGCAAGGAAAACTCAAGCAACACAAAATCCATACAAATAAAACTAGTTAGCTGAACTCACAAACGGTCTGCCCCCAACCTTCTATAAGTTCCAGCTTTGTCCTTCTAGAGGTTTGCCCCAACACGTTGACTTTCCTATTAGCATGCCCCACAAGAGCACTACACTGATAGTTCTGCTTCAGCCAGATTCCTCTCATATTCTTTATAATATTTATAGATATCTCATATGTATCTACCCATTTTTCCCTTTTAACCCCATACCCTTACAATTATCAGCATACTAATAACCAATTAAAGGAAAAATATAATAACTTGGCTTAATCCTATTTCCCATTGTCTCCATGTTTCATGTACTACCCTTATAATTGCTCACAGATCCCTCTTAGATTTTGTTGAGACTTTGTTCTTCTACTGTAATCTCTGGCTACCCTTTTCTTCCACTAGCTTTTATGGGAATTACTCTCACACCCTCTATAAAACAGCAAATAACCCACACCAAGCATACATACTGAAATTAAAAAATTAGCAGGCCTCTACCACATGGCAGGAGAGGCCTACCTTTCTACCTTAATTATCCATGCAGCCAGCCCTAGCCTCTTCACCCTTTAATGAAAGATCAAGTTATAATAATCCCACAACATTTAACTTATCCACTTAGCCTTCTGGGAAAACCTACATGACCATCCCACCACAATCTTGCATACAACATATAATAGAATTTCCCAAAAACTAACATTTTAAGACTAACCTTTAATAACCACCAAATACCTAACCCTTGCCAATAACACAGACACAAAAGCACAAATAGACTCTATTATTTCTCCCCTTTCCCATATGACAACCCACAGGACTAGGATGTTACATGCATGTTTTCCTCCTCCTTGCCCATTTTTCTTATCTACTCTCACATATGAACATTTTCCTTATCTAAATGTACTAGGCCCTTTATCTTATTAGGTATTTCTTCTGCATTGTACCCTCTATTCCCCCTTTTATATTCTTCTTTTGCTAATTGATCTGCCACTGCATTTGCCTTCCTATAAATGTGTTCTATGCTACCATCTAGATCCTTCAACAGATTTCTAATAATTATGACATCGTCCTTGCATTTCCACATATCTAGTTTTCTTGTGGCTATCCCCACCAATAAAGTAGAATATACTTGAATCTGAATTTTTTGAATGTTAGCATTTTTCCAAATTTGAAGCCCATTTTGCAGTGCCAAGATTTCTACATGCAAAGCTGACTTTGCCTTGTCTTTAATCGTGAAGGCTTTAATAATTATATCTTCTCTCTCACTCAACATATCCCCTCCTCCTGCAATACCCATATTCCTATTGAAACTACCATTCATATTTAGCACTATTGTGCTCTGCGATGGGTTTTCCCATGCAACTATTTTGCTACCCTGTGTAATGGACTTCTTTATTTTTATATCCCATAAATTTTTCATACCATGATTTGTTTCCCATTTCCTAACTTTAACCGGATACACACCCGATAAGTTTCTACATTCCTTCATTATTTCTGCCAAAATATTTTTAGATTTCATTGGACTCCCTCAAATCTACTCTTGTTTCTCGCATTCCATATATTCCAAATTGTTATGTGTGGGATATTCTTCCTAATCTACCTTTGTATGTTGTTTGTTTTACTTTCCTTGCTCCATTTTAAAAATCTATTTTTTAACTCGACTTCTTTTATTCTAATAAAAGCCTTCTTTTCTAGAATTCTCCAAACTTATGCTACTATTTTTCATGTGGATAGCAGATGATCTATGCTTTCAACAGCTGATCCACAATATTCACATTTCGAGGCCATCGATAATCTTTTACCATGTAATCTCTCATCTACTGGCAAAGCTTTATTTAGTACTTTCCACATAAAGATTTTAATCTTTTGAGCATTGTCATCTTTTCAGGCTCATGTATATATTAATTGTGTTTGTCTTTTATTTCTCACTATCACTTTTGTGCTTTTAAAAGTGAATACCCCTTGCAGATTTAGTATCCATTTCCAACCACTCTTATTAAGCTTCAAATAAGATTCTAATATTGGGACACTCCATCCCCCATTGGGTCCCACTCATTTCATCACATGATACAATGTGCAATAAAATAAAATTTTCTCAAATGTACCATATATATTTTTTTCTTAGTGAAATAAAGAACACGCAATATATTATTTAAGCCACAACCAGCTTCTCTTCACATGTGCGATCTCGTATGTGAATCTGTCATCTGTCTTGGACTTGTACCTGAAAAGGGGTCCCGAAAACGGAGTAAGCAAAACTCAGTAGAGAAAAATTCCTTCAGAGTTACTCCCTACCTAAGTGCACGTAAAACATCATGCATATAAATATTGACATATTATATATATGTCAATTATGGATGAAATATTTACATGCCCATATTCCTAAGTCCCATCGACTTCCTCACACATGCCGAAGCCAAGTATGACATATTATATATATATATATATATATATATATATATCTATAGAAATATTTATTTTTTTTGAAATTATTTCGAAAAATATTGACCTCCTTCGAAAAATATATTGGACATTTCTCCGAATAAAATATGATTTTTTTGGATTTACTTCGAGAAATACGCACCGCGTAACTCAGCCTGGATGTTGTCCCAATTCAAGTTTGTAAATTTATAATAGTCATGTACCAAATAAAAACACATGCAACTCAGTCTAGACGTTGTCCAAATTCGAGTTCACTAAAAATATAACAAATTCTAATTTTCTCAGAATTTAATGAAATTTGACAAAGTAGCTTTATTTTCCAAGACGAATTCAATAACGATATCCATTTATCATTAAGGCTCTAAAATTTTTAGGTTATTTTCTCTTATTGAAAAATTACCATTTTGCCATTTTTTCAGAAATCAAATTATGTTACTTATTTATTCCTTTTTTTTCCGGGATTTCACAAATTGCATAATTGCATTTCATATGTACGGAAAGATTCCATATACATGGGTGGGTGCATGGTAATTTTTCAATAAGAGAAAATAACCTAAAAATTTTAGAGCCTTAATGATAAATGGATATCGTTATCGAATTTGTGAAAGCCGGTTGTGGCTTAAATAAAATATTGTGTGTTTTCATTCTTCTGCTGAGCAAATAAAATGTAAAATAAAAAAAATGTATTGTACATTTTATTGCACATTGTATTGTGTGATGGAATGAATGGGACCCCCTGGGAAATGAGGTGTCACCCCATTTCTGATTTAACTTATGTTTCAGACACAATTATAATAATCCAAATCAAATTCGTCATACACTAACTTTTACTAAACAAAATACTGAAACTTTTTACCAATTAATCATTTCCAATAAAATTTTTAACAATTTGAATTGAGATATAAAATATGATCATTTATGACCATTAAATATTAAGAAATTCTGATAAGAGAAAATGACAACCTTTTGGAAAATTTCACGGGATCTTTATAAATTTGACACATATCCATCATAGAATTTCAAAATTTTAACTTATTCACATAATATCTGTCTTGACTTCTTATCAAGTGTGTAGCAAACTTTAGAGAATTTTTATGTTGCTTCATTCAGTTTCAATTTAGGATGCCGAAAGTAATAATTCAGCTCTTGTCTTGATTTTAAAGTGTTTTTTATTTTTCCGTTTATATTAAGGATAATGTTGAAAACATTGTCAAACATATTTTTTTTTTCAATATGCATTACATCTAAGTTATGGCGAATTAAATTGGACTTCCAATAGGGCAAGTCCCAAAATATACTACGTTTCTCCAGCCAAATATGTTGCCTATTGGTCCATTACTTTTAGTAGCATCCTTTTAAGTTACTTTCTTCAAAACCAAACTCTAAATCTCTGTCATAATATCATCTCCTGAACGAACTGTTGGTGCAACTATCATCACAGTTTTATTTTTTTGAAATGCATTTCTATTTCTTTGAAATGGATGATTCGTAGGTAGAAACTTATAATGGTTATTAAATAATGATTGTTTACCACTAAATTTGAGGGTAAATGCATCATAATTTTTCATGCAATATGGGCATGTGAATCATCATGCAGTAATTTAGCCAGACAACATTGAATATGCAAAAAAGTCACTTACCGTCCATATAAGGGCTACCCTCGTAATGAAAATTTGCTTCTTTGAGATATCATATGTATTCACGCAAACATCCCACAAATAATTTAACTCTACAATAAGAGGCTGTAAGAAAATATCTAGCATGTCTTTCGAAATTTTTAGCCTTGTAACCAATATTGACAAAAACATATATTGCTCATTCATATACAACCATGGAGGCAAGTTATAAGGTGTCACTATCACTGACCATGTTGAATACTATTGTCCAGATTGCCCAAGTGGCTGAAATCTATCAGTGTAGAGACCCAATCTCACATTTTGAATTTCTGCTACAAAATCTTGATGTATATAATTAAAATGCTTCCAAGCAAATGAATCTAATGGATGATGCATTACCTCTTCTTTAACCTCATGCTCAAAATGCCACCTCATATCATTTCCTGAAGTATTTGATGCATATAGTCTCTATAATCGAGGAATTAATGGAAAATAATACATCTTCTTAAGTCCAACCTTCAATTTTTGTCGCATATCTACAACACGAGGTGCTTTCTTAAATCCAAGATGATCACAAAACTTAAAGCTAATTAAATTACTATCATCACCCTAATATAACATACATCCATTTAAATAACAATCAATCTTTTCCACTGGTAGACTCATTCCTCGTAGTAACTTCTTAGTGTTGTAAAAGTTGTTAGTGATCAAATTATTATCCATAACAATCTCATTCATCAGTTTTGTCACCTGATCAAATAATTTCTCAAACATATAATTTTCTGACTTAATGCTCATAAGTTGAGCCACAAGTGATAATTGTGGATATGTTTTACAACCAGGCCATAACTCTTTATCTGCAACTTTAAGTATTTCATAAAATTTATGAGCTTCAAAATTAGGTGGTTCATCCATGTAATCCATATTGAAGTTAGCACCAGTAGCTTTCGAGATCATTCTATGGTATGTATTTGATGATTCTTCACCACAAGCAAACGATTCAGTACTCTCATTTTGGTCAAAATTTAGAGCCATTGTACTTTTCCCATGATAAATCCAAATAAAATAATTTGGCATAAATCCTTATTTAGCCAAATGGTATCTTATAATGTTTACATCATGAAAAGAGATATTATGACACTTGCGATGATTAAATGGATTATTAATTTTTTCTCCATCCATCAATATCGATTAACTACATGAAAATTTGATGAAAGTTTCAAGCCTAGTCAAAAAATATTTATTCAAAAATTAATTAATAAACCTTCTATACATCCACTGACGATTTGAACTCATTTTACCCTGTTTTATTTAGAAAAAATAATGTCCAATCATTATTTTGAATAAACAATTTTATTACTTCAAAATATACAAATAATTAAATAAAATTACTTACAGATGAATATTTAAAAATTAAATATCATGAATATCGAGGCAATGCATTTGCATAATCTACATGAACAGATAAAGTAATTTTTAGCATGATAAAGATTAATAAATATCATAGTAATACTAGATAAAGGGAGCAAAATATGACAATGCACAAGAATTGAAAGCAAAAAGAAAGACATTTAAAGTTTGAAGGAGAGAGAGAGAGAGAGAGAGAGAGAGAGAGAAGGTGGGGAGAGAGAGGGGTAGAGAAATGGGGAGTCGAGGGAGGGAGAGAGGGGAGAGGGTGAGAGGAAGGAGAGAAAGGGGGAGAGAATTGGTGAAATGGAGAGAGAGGGAGAGAGGGGGGGAGAGGGTGAGAGAAAGGGAGAGAGGGGGAGGGAGAGAGAGGAAGAGAGAGAGGGAGAGAGAGGGGGGAGAGAGAGAGAGAGAACAAGCAAGAAAGAAGAGTAAGAAAGAAAATAATAAGAGAGAGTGTGTGTGACACAAAGAAAAAAGGAAGAGAGTGATAGAAAAAAAATTAGAGAGGGAGAGAGAGACACATATAGAGTGCAGTGTTAGAATGAAGAATTATATAAAAGAAAATAAAATTTCTTCTGTACAAACCTATCAAATATTACATCTTTTATTATACATGAGTTCATATTTGAGCCTGAGGCCCAAGGGTTGGAATTAGGTAAGAGTACGACCCTTATTTGTATTATACCATATATGAGCTTGATCAATGGACACTCTTATGCTATGTGCTTACATATTGTTGATATTATATCCTTAGCTATTTTATTTCAAGTTAGTACAACAAATTAGTATTATCCCATATATAATATATGTTATGATACATATAGTAAATGGAGTTATAAATAGTTACATATAGTTACACATATAATTATATATAGATATATGCATACATGTAGTTATAAGTAAATATAAATAAATGTATACAAAGTCATGAACAATTATATAGATTTACATATATGTATACATAATTAAAAATAAAGTTATATTTATTTATATAGAGTTTTTTATAGTCATATAAATATTTATATATAGTTATACACATATAGTTAAACATTATGTTGTATGTTTTTATACATATCCTTATAAATATAGTTACATGTGGTTATACATATAGATACACGTATAGTTAAACTTATATTTATACATGTATGTATATATATATTTTTTCATATAATTTCACATATTTATGCATATAATTATGTATAGGTATGGACATACTAAAATACATTTTTATACTGATATATAAAAATATATATTAAATATATTTTATTAATTATATATTTAAATATAGTTATGTATAAAGTTTTTATAGTTATACATATAGTAAGATAGAATTATTTATAGTTATATGTTATTATACATATAATATATATAGTTATAAAAATTTATATATCATTAAACATTTAGTTTTATATATATATTCATACAAGTAGTTATATTTAGTTATACATAAATATATAAAATGTTATAAACAAATATATATTTACATATATGTATACATATATGTATAAATAGTTAAAAATATAGTTATTTTAAATATATAAAGTTTTATTTAGTTTTACAAATATTTATATATAGTTATGCACATATAATTAAACATAATGTTTTATGTTTTAATGCATGTAATTATAAATATAGTTACATGTAGTTATACATATAGTTACACATATAGTTATACTTATATTTATACATGTAGGTATATATATTTATTCATATAATTTTATATATTTATACATATAGTTATGTATAGGTATAGATATAGTAAAATAAAATTTTATATACTAATATATACAAATGTATATTAAATATAAGATGTATTATTATATATTTAAATATAGTTATGTATAAAGCTTTTATAGTTATATATATAATAAGATACAATTATTTATGTTATTATACATATAGTTTATATAGCTATTAATATTTATATATATTTAAACATATAGTTATATATAAATATATTCATACAAATAGTTATACATAAATATATAAAGTTATAAATAAATAAATAGATTTACATATATGTATACATAGGTATAAATATAGTTATATTTAATGTTGTAGAGTGTTATATAGTTATACACATATTTATACATAGTTATACACATATAGTTAAATATAATGTTGTATGTTATTATACATGTAATTATAAATATAGTTACATGTGGTTATACATATAGTTACACATATAGTTATACTTATATTTATACTTGTAGGTATATATATATTTTTATATAATTTTATATATGTATACATATAGTTATCTATAGGTATATATATGGTAAAATACATTTTTATATACTAATATATAAAAATGTATATTAAATATATGTTGTTAATTATATTTTTAAATATAGTTATGTATAATATTTTATAGTTATACATATAGTCAAAGACAATTATTTATAGTTATATGTTCTTATACCATTGGGATCCAATGGCAAAAAGACGCAAAACAGAAAACAAACAAGTTCTGCTTACAACATATCAGAACAAAGTAAATTTGGTCTTGTATTTCAGGTATGCAATATATAAATATAAATACAATTTGAATCACCCTTGAAACATATGATGTCATCCACATAATAGAACAAATCTCAAGCAAAATAGGCAAAAATTAGATCGACATCCAAATATGTCAACAAAGTTTACGTAATCCTACTAAAATTGTTTATGATTTGCTCGCAATGTAATTGGAAAGCCAATCAAGACCCTCATAGAGGCCCTCACCAGAGGTAGCACAAGTGCTCTGAATGTGCCAATGGTGCTAGAGAAGAGAGTGAAGTCCTGGCTTGTCAGTAATTTCAGCCGCATTCATCGCATTAGGAAGATCTTGCTTATTGGCAAACACCAGCAAAACTGCATCTCAAAGCTTTTCCTTGTTTAGCATCCTATGCAACTCATCTCTGTCTTCAACTACTCAATCTCTGTCATTGTTGTCCACCACAAATATGAGACCTTGGGTATTTTGGAAGTAATCCCTCCAGAAATGGCGAATCTTGTCTTGACCCCCAACATCCCACACAGTGAAATTGATGTTTTTGTATTTAACAGTCTCTGCATTGAAGACAATAGTAGGAATTGTAATAATAATTTCACCAAGCTTCAACTTATACAAAATGGTTGTCTTTCCACCAACATCAAGACCTATCATCAAAATCATCATCTTCTTGTTAGCAAACAACCTGCTGAACAGCTTTGTGAATGCAAACCCCATTTCTTCCACTAAATCTCAATCTGGTTGTCATATAACAGTAAAGAGATCTGATGAGAGAAAAAAAAAAGAATCAATAGACCTCAAGAGATGGTCACCAGAGGGGGAGGCCAACCTCTATATATTCTTATACATATAGTATATATAATTAAAAATAGAGTTATATATAGTTAAACATATAATTTTATATAAATATATTCATACAAGTAGTTATAAGTAGTTATACATACATATATACAAAGTTATAAATAAATATATAGATTTATTTTATGAATACATATATGTATACACAGATACAAATATAGTTATATTTATTATATAGAGTATTACATAGATATACAAATATTTATATATAATTATATAGGTATAGTTATAAATATTTATGTAGTTAAAGATATAGTTATATATAATATTTTTATAGTTATGCGTATAGTAAAATACAATTATATATAGTTATATATTATTACACATATGATACATTTTGTTAAAAATATAGTTATATAGAATTACTCATATCGGTATAATATATTATATAGTTTAAAAAATAGTTATATATAGTTATTAATATAGTTAAAAAATAGTTTACATAGTTACAAATATAGTTAAATATAATTTTGAAGAGTTTTATATAGTTATATAAATATTTATAAATAGTTATCATATACTTTGATAACAACACACTCTAAAATGATCAATTGAATTACACCTCTATAGAGAAAGAACTTGTATCAGCAATATTTTCTTTTGGCAAATTAATATCATATTTAGTGGGGCCAAAGTCATATTTTATACTAAATATTGTATAATCAAATATCTCATAGAAAAGTAAGTTGTCAGTCCTAAATTGATTTGATAGATTTTATTATTACAATAGTTTGAACTAGAGATATTAGATAAGAAATGTACATATTATCAAAATTAAAAATAGCTTATCAAGACTAGAAAAAAAAGATAGAAGAGTTGTTGAAGAATATATTAGATAGATTTTTTATTTGAACAAATTATAGTATTGTATGATAATGTAATACCATAGTATTTAGTATTGAATGAACCTTTATCATTGCAAGTATTACTCTGATCAAATTTTGAGGCAAAATCTTATAGATGGAAGATTAGTTGTATCTTGTAATAATGTCACTTTTTACTTCTGCTCTCACAAATTTGTGGAACATGTTAATATTTATTTGCTCAAAGTATTTTTCTTCTCAAAATCAATGTTTATATATATATATATGCATAAATAAACATGTGCATACACACTGCCCTGCACACACACACATTTATACATCCATATACATTACTATACATTATATATCAGCATACTCATTTTTGTACTTTTGTATATATTCACACATGTATCTACATTTTCAAAGTTGTGTGAATATACTTGTATGCATGCATATACTACTGTAAACCCACGCAACATACACATATACCTATATACGTAATGTATTTTTAAAGTTACACATGAAATGATTATATATGTGTGTGTGTGTGTGTGTGTGTGTGTGTGTAAATGTATTTAAATTGTTTTGATTTTGTAAATTTAATTAAAATAAAATATTAAATATTGTACACAATTAATAAAATATTATAAATTTTTTATATTTAAAATAAATATGTGTGTGTGTGTGTGTGTGTGTGTGTGTGTGTGTGTGTGTGTGTGTATGCGTGCGTGTGTGGGTGTGTGAAGCATATTAATGAGTAAAATGAAATTATGAATTAAATATATGAGCATTTAGTATATTCAAATAGTTGTTTTTTAATATTTATATTAAAATAACTATCATTACACTCATATAAATAAATGAAATTGACATATCTATAAATTATTTTGATTTTACAATTATGTTAAAAATGAAAATATAGTTCATAAATAGATAATATTGCTTTTGTTTGTCTATATATATATTTTTTATTAAAATATTAATGTCTATGATAAATTTCTACCTATTATTTATTGTTATTAATAAATTTTTAGAAACTTCAAAATTCAATCAAATATAATGTAGTGCATATAAATACATGCCTTTAATGTTTTGTAAAAAATTAATTATTTCTTTAATTATGTTCAAACAAAATAGATTACCATATAAATACAAGAGTAAATTTTTCTATAAGTAATTAATTTTTCATTTTATTCAACATATAGAAATGATCATATAAATATATGAATTTGTTTTTTTATAAAATTTTTTTATAATTTTTTTTTTAAATTTAATACATTACAATATTTTTTTTGTAATTAATAGATACATTTCAAACATTGTTTATTTATATTAAATATAACATATTGAATATTATGAGGTGCAAATTTTATTTTGTAAATAAATTTTATTTTTAAAGTTTTATCTTTGTAAATTGAAACTACATCACATATACATTTTAGAATTTTTTTTTATAATATTTATTACACAAACATATTGTTATTTGTTTTGAAAATTACAAAATGAATTTTAACAAATGAACATTTTATTAGAAATCAATTTTAGTTAATTGATATTAAGTGAAACAAAAATACAACCCCTAAATTTATTAAATCATAATGATTTATACAAACATATAAATATATAATAATAAAATATTTAAGATCGAAAAAATTAAATTTAAGTTCCTAAAATATATGGGAAAATGATAATGATTTATACAATATCCAAAAAAACATGTATGAATGAGATGAATGATATGAATGGATATTAAGTTTCTGAAGCATGTAGTTATCCATGTTGTAGATGTAGTTATATGTATTTTTTCATGTAATTATATATATTTAGACATATGACTATGTATGGGTATTTATGTAGATAAATACATTTATATATAGTAATATGTTGATATACATATTGTTAAATATAATTATATATAGTTGTGTGTGTGTGTGTGTGTATTAAATATATATCATTATATTTATATATAGTTATGTTTATGTATACTATTTTTATAGTTATAGATATAGTAAAATACACTTATATAAGAAATTCGAATTATATCACACATGCATATTGATGTATAGTTATGTTTAGATACACTTATATAAAATATACATATGTTTATGTATACTATTTATGTATATAGTTATGTATTTTGATGTAGATATCAAGTCGGCATACCTTATACTATTTATATATCCTATTTATGTATAGTTATGTATATTAATATAAATAAATACATTTATATATAGTAATATGTTGATATACATATTGTTAAATACATTTATGTTTAGTTATATATCTATATATATATATGTGTG
>JAREIK010002936.1:234704-236137 GCA_029783825.1 Sapria himalayana
TATGTTTATGTATACTGTTTATATATAGTTATGTATATTGATGTAGATATCAAGTCGGCATAACTTATATTGTTTATGTATGCTGTTTATATATAGTTATGTATATTAATGTAGATAAATATATTTATATATAGTAATATGTTTATATACATATTGGTAAATACATTTATATATAGTTTTATATATATATATATATATATATGCATGTATGTATGTATGTATGTATGTACGTACGTACGTATGTATGTATATGTATATATATGTGTATATGTGTATATTAAATATACATTGTTAAATTTATATATAATTATGTTTATGTATACTATTTTTTTAGTTTTATACACACACACACACACACACACACACACACATATATGTGTGTGTGTGTGTGTGTGTGTGTGTGTGTGTGTATGTATATATATATATGTATATATGTGTATATTAAATATACATTGTTAAATTTATATATAAGTATGTTTACGTATACTATTTTTTAAGTTATATATATATATATATATATTAAAATACACTTATATAAGAAATTCAAATTATATCACACATGCATATTAATGTATAGTTATGTTTAAATACACTTATAAAAAATACACGTATGTTTATGTATACTATTTTTGTATGCTGTTTATATATTGTTATGTTTGGATACCTAAGTATGTATACTATTTATATTGATGTATAAATGTATACTAGTTGTGTAGATATCAAGTCAGCATACCTAAGTATGTATACTAGTTATGTATAAAATACACATGCATATTGATATATACTATTTTTGTAGATATCAAGTCGGCATACCTAAGTATATATACTATTTATATATTGTTTTTGTATACGGTCACCATCAAAATCCACACAATGACAATGCATTATATCACAAATGCATAAAGTATCTATACGAATAAGTTTATATATGCAATCCAATCATACCATGTTGATTAAAGAAGAAATTCAAAAAAAAAAAAAATAGAATCAAAACACTTAATCTTCGATTAAGCAATCCAAGATAATCGATGAAGAATAAATGTATAACGTACCTCAAATCAATAACAAATTAAAACTTAAACCTCGAAGAAATTTTGTTGCGTCGGCGTCGAGAGTTAGATGGCGGAATGTAGAGGACTTTGCTTCACTTGTTAGAGATGTGTCAGCATCGAGAGAAATAATATATATATTAGGAAAATATTTATATTTTTAATTATTAAAACATTAAATAAACAATATATATATATAATACAAAAAGACTTATTAATTTTATTTACTATCAAAATTTTTTCAACAAAATTAATGTGCGTGTAGCAAGGTATACATGAAAAATAAATACCTTATAATTTTTTATTATAATATTAATTAAACAATAAATATATAAATATTAAAATATTATCTTTAGCCTTATAAAAAAATATCAAATATGCACA
>JAREIK010002936.1:239137-328537 GCA_029783825.1 Sapria himalayana
TTTTTGTTTTTCTCCGAATAAATTATAAACATGTAAAAGTATAAATAAAGCTTTATACATTTATATAATTGTATGACACTATATATATATATATATATATGTCTATACTTTTATTTATATAAATGTATTAAATTATATATAAACATTGATATGTTTATATTAACATATAATGTTATATATAAATATTTATACATATGTATTAATGTTTATAAATATCTATACAACATTTACATAAAACTATCCATTTATATAATTTTTTATATAACAATTATATAACATTAATGTTTATACAATTTTTTAAATATTTAATGGTTATATAAATGTTTATATAAAGTTTTGTAAACATTTAATGTTTATATTTAATTTTTATATAAATATATAATATTTATAATGTTTATATGAATGTGATATATATATTATATATTATTTATAAGTGTTACATATATATAATTATATTTAAGTAACACTTATAAAAATATTTTAATCACAAATATTATAACTAAACACTTGTTTAAATATATAATCATATGCCATTATATATAAAAGTATTTATAACTATATTTATAATTAAGTAAACTATTTTTATAACTATATTTATAACTATACATAACTAATTTTTAACTACATAATAATGTATAACTATATGTATAATTCTATATAACTATATTTCTTAAAACAATTATATTATATGTATAATAATATATAACTATATATAATTATATTTTACTAAATGTATAACTATTTAAATGTTGTATATAATTATATCTTTAAATACATACATATTTATAACTATGTAACACTCTATATAATTAAATATAACTATATTTGTAACTATATATGCATATATGTATTCATATAATTAAATGAAAATATTTGTTTATAACATTGTATATATTTATGTATAACTATTTATAACTACTTGTATGAATATATCTATATATCACTATATGTTTAATTATATATAACTATTTATAACTATATATATATTATATGTATAATAATATATAACTATAAATAATTGTATCTTACTATATGTATAACTATAAAATTTTTATACATAATTATATTTAAATATTAAATTTATAGCTTATATTTATTATATATTTGTATATATTAGTATATAAAAAAGTATTTTACTATATCTATATCTATACATAACTATATGTATAAATATATAAAATAAAATGAAAACATATTTATACCTACATGTATACATATAAGTATAACTATATGTGTAACTATATCTATAACAACATGTAACTATATTTTTTATTACTGTATAACAATATACAACATCATGTTTAACTAAATGTGTATAACTATTTATATATATTTATATAACTATATAAAACTTTATATAATTAAATATAACTATATTTGTAACTATGTATTCATATATGTATACATAAACCTAAATCTATATATTTGTTTATAATTTTGTATACATTTATGTATAACTACTTATAACTACTTGTATTAATATATCTATATATAACTATTTGTTTAATTATATATAACTATTTATAACTATATATATTATATATATAATAATATATAACTATAACTAATTGTATCTTACTATATGTATAACTATAAAAGCTTTATACATAACTATATTTAAATATATAATTTACAACTTATATTTAATATATATTTGTATATATTAGTATATAAAAGTATTTTTCTATATCTATACCTATACATAACTATATGTATAAATATATAAAATTTAAAGAACAAATATATATACCTACATGTATAAATATAAGTTTAACTATATGTGTAACTACATGTATAACCACATGTAACTATATTTATAATTACATATATAACAACATACAACATTATGTTAAACTATATGTGTATGACTATATATAAATATTTGTATAACTATGTAAAAGTCTATATAATTAAATATAGCTATATTTGTAACTATGTATACATATATGTATACATATAAATAAATCTATATATTTGTTTATAACTTTGTATGCATTTATGTATAATTACTTATAATTAATTTGTATGAATATAATTATACTATATATAATTATTTATAACTATATATACTATATGTATAATAACATATAACTATACATATATGTCACACTATAATGGGCCATTCTGGCACAACATGGTCATTTGGACGCCTCTATATTTGACATTACTCATAAATAACAGTTTCGGTGATTAATGAATCACATGAGTTTCTTTTACAAATTTTATTGCCTACTTGCTATTTATTTGTGTTTTGAATTTTTTCATCTTACTGACATATTTCCTAAGTGTTTGGTGTAATGGGGTGTGGTTGATTCTGAAACCTCCTCCACCTTTTAATGATACCAACCCATACAATGTGTTCAGGCCTCGAGAGAAAGCCCAATAGCTCCATATAAGATAGGTATGTGGTCTAGTAGTCTTTTATGATGCAATTAGAAGTTTTACAAGCAAATTTCATAGTCTTGTAAGCTGCTTCTCATTATGTGTTAAGATACAATGGATGTGAAAATAATTTGTAGTTGATTGAAAAACTTTGTATGGTATTCAAATTAGGCATAATGTGTTAAGATTAATAAGTTATAAAAAAAATTTTATTTTCCTATTACAATTTGCATCTGTTAGAAGAGAAAAAGGTCATATATTATGTATGTATCCATGTATGTGTGTGTGTGTGTGTGTGTATGTATGTATTGAACTTTCATCCTATAAAATTTAGTTGCAAATTTCATGTGCCTTGTGTTTCCAGGTTCAACGCAATTTTGAACAAACAAAGATGATTTTTATAGACATGGTTAATGTGTTTGATCCCTTTTTTTATACTCATGATAGAATTTCTAGCTGTTTGATGTTCATGCTCCAATATGGATTAGGACCAAACCTATTGAAGAGAAAATAACTATTGGATGGGTGGAGGTGGAGGTGGATGTGCTGGATAACTATGTTTGGATATACCATAGTGAGAAGCAAGTCCACGATAGGTATTCAAGTTCTATACGGGTGTCAGTAAGCAAAACTGATCAGATGGTCTCGGATAATATGAATCATACTACATACCATAGAATGGTTTGTGATGCTGTGGGTCTTGATATATATGTACACTACATACTAGTGTATACATATATTCTACAGTGTATATGTATACACTGGTATATATGTAAATATACATTGTAGTGTATATGTACATATACTTAGTATATATGTACCTATAAATGCTTGTACATATATACCACTATATATGTATATGTACATATATACCACTATATATGTATATGTACATATATACTAGTATATATGTACAAATTTATATGTACATATAAATACTCAGTACTTGTACATATATACATTGTAGTATATGCACATATACACTATAGTGTACAAGTACATATATACTGAAGTGTATATGTATACACTTGTATATATGTACATATAAACTATAGTATATATGTACATATATATTATAGTATTATATATTTATCAAAATTGAACTTTATTTATTTATTTATTTTGATTTGATTGACTGTTCAATTTTCATGGAGATATGGTGCTGCAATGTTCTCCATACAAAGCTTATAGAAGAGAAAAGATTTTTCACTAGACATGACGCACCATGACTAGGATAGCTTTGTCGTAGCAGAAAGATGGTGACCGGAGGAGCTGGAGGAGAGAAAGTAATATCAATTTAATTGATAGATTATACTTTATGAACTGTATGCATATATGTATGTATGTATTGAACTTTTATCCTATAAAATCTAGTTACAAATTTCTTGTGTCTTGTGGGGTTCGATGTAATTTTGAACAAACAAAGATGATTTTTGAAGCCCTGGTTAATGTGTTTGTTCCTATTTTTTTTATGCTTATGATAGAATATTTAGGTGTTTAATGTTCATGCTCCATAATAGATGTTTACGCTCTACTTTATGTAAATACTTGTGTGTGTGTATATATATATATATATCAGTATATATGTATATGTACATATATACCATAGAATGAGTTGCATCTGCATTTTAACTAGCTTACAAAGATGTTTCAGGAATGAGGACTGTAGTTCAACCCTGATGATCTACCTCAGATTATTTGGCGTAATGCTCCACCTACAGCATCTACTCCAGCACCTACAGCAGCACTTGTAGCAACTGTATCAAGATTAATAGCAGCAGACAGCTATACCCTAGTACCTGACATCTCACCATACAGACCAGATACATCTTAGCATAACAATTATGACACTAGGTTGAATGATTGTGTGTATTGCACACTTTTTTTGTCTAAAACTTAGATTTGGGAATTCAGTGTTTTTTTATCTTTACTTATTTACTATATATATGCAGCATATATATTAGTTTGCTTATTTTAATTGTACATGTCTTTTATTTCGTAATCTATATATATATATATATAAGCAAGATATAAAACTCAAAATAAAAAAAATATTTAAAAATTAATTTACTGAGCAAATTGAAACCAAAAATTGACCAAAATTCTTTAATATCAATGGTAGGTTAATTGTCACCGGGTGGTTAGTAATACTTTTGAAGAGCAATTATCGACCAATGATATTAAAAAATTTTAGTTGGTTTTTGATCATAATTTCATCGGTTATTACCAACTATTTGGAGACCATTTGCCGACCTAATACATTTGGTAAGAAAATGGTCGGAATATAGTCGATATTTGTTTGTCGGTAAATGGTAGGTAAATGGTCAGTAAATTACAGACAAACTTATTTTTTGATGGCAAAAAAATTACCGATGAGTAAAATTGCAACTAAATAATTTGGTCTGTAGATGATCAGTAAAAGGTTTACCAACCAAAAAATAGCTAGTTAACGGTCAAAGAATTAGATGGTAATTCGGTGAATTTTAGTGGCGGAAGAATAAGAAGCATAAGACGAATAAGACGAATAAGAAGAATAAGAAGAATAAAAAATAAGAATAATAAGAAGAACAAGAAGAATCTGGAGAATAAGAAGGATAAGAAGTATAATAGGCATAAGATGGATATGAAGAATAAAAAGAATATGAAGAATACTATGAACACAAAGAATAAGATGAATAAGTAGAATTAGAAAAATAAGAAGACGATGAGAATTAGAAAAAGAAGAAGAATTAAAATACTAAGAAGAATAATAATAATAAAAAGAATAATAAGGATAAAAAACAAAAGAAGAATAAGAAGGATGAAACTAAAAAAAAGAAAAAGAAAAAAAAATTAGAAGAATAACAAGAATAAAAAGATTAATAAGATTAATAAGAATAAGAAGAATAATAAGAATAAGAAAAATAATAAAAATAAGAAAATAAGAATAATAATAATAATAATAATAATAAGAAAATAAAAATAATAAAAAGAATAAAAACAAAATAATAATAGAAGAATAAGAAGTATAAAATAAAATGAGTAGAATAATAAAATAATAAGAATAAGAAAAATACATTGAATAAAAAGAATAATTTGAATAGGTAGAATAATAAGAAAAATAAGAATACAAAAATAAATAAGAATAAGAAGAATGAGAATAATAAGAAAAATCAAAAGAATTAGAAGAATAATAAAAATAAGAAGAATAATAATAATATAAAATATTAGAAGAATGAGAATAATAAAAAGAATAATAAAAATAAGTAGAATAAAAAGAATTATAAGAATAAAAAGCATAAAAATAATAATAATAATATGAAGAAGAAGAATAAGAAAGAAGAATAAAATTTAGAAGAATAAGAATAATAAGTAAAATAAGAAGAATAATAAGAATAAGTAGAAAAAAAGGAATACGAAGAATAATAATAATTTGAAAAATAATAAGAAAAAGAAGAAAAAAAGATTTAAAAGAATAAGAATAATAATAGGAATAATAAGAACAATAAGATTAAGAAGAATGATAAAGAATAAGGAGAATAATAATAATAATAAGAAAAAAAAGAAGAATAATAAAGAATAAGGAGAATAATAACACTCTAATCGGTTCCATTTCATGCCCTACTGAAGAGAAACATCAGCCTTACCGAGCCATGTGTTAAAAAATTTCTGGTTTGTTTTATTAGATGTTAAAGTTTTATACAAGGCTCGTGTTATTTTAATAGAAGCTTAAGGAATTAGGAAGGGTGGAGGATGAGTAAGTTTTAAAATAAAACTTAGAATATAGTTTAGAATAACGAATCTAAAAAAGAAGCAAGTAGGTTAGATCTATGCATGTGTTAATTTTGTGCAGTTTCGGCAGAATGGTGCACATGTAAAAATATGCATCTGGACTTCTTTGCAGGATGAAGATGTTAAGAAGGAGCCTTTTGTTTTTAATTCGATAATCTTGCGGATTTTATAGGTTAAATAATGTAGTTTATAGATACTTTGCCTTGATAAGCTCATATATCATAAGATGTTTATCACTGGGTATTGACTGCTGGTCTTCTCGACTGATCACCTGGTCCTGTGGGTGATCACCTGGTGTGAGGTTTACTCGTGTTTGGTTTTGGGTAAGTTATCAGTTATAATTTAAAGGGAACAGCAAAGCCGTATAGCAATGCCAAAGAAAATGGGAGGGAACGAAGAAATTACAAACAAGGGCAATAGGGTGATAAGTTATTTTGCAGGTGCGTTCGTTTTTTTTCTTTGTATATTGTAGGCTCAGAAGTGTATAAAAGAAGGATGATGGTTGGAAATCTTTGGGAATGACGTGAATAGTAGAGCTCGAGACACGGGGAAGATGAGAGATAGAGGTTGAGCACGGGAAACTCCCGATTATTACAAGAATTTAAATGAGAAGGTGGGCCGAAAAGATGACCCGAAAATAGCAAAACGGGAAAGATGGGCCGAAAATTAAATAAACGAGAGCAAAGCCTCTAGCTTATATTAGTTAAATTATATAGATGAATAAATGTTTATTTGAGCAAGTTTTGTATAATTTAATATGCTAGATAGTAGATCTAAGCTTAAGATGGGTGTAAGAGGGCTACGGGTAGCTATAGGTTGTAAAAATGGTATTCCTCCGCCAAAAGAGAGGGTTATCAATAATAAAATGAATTTTATAAAAAAAAGGAGAATAATAACAATAAGAAAAAAAGAATAATAAGAAGAATAAAAAGACGGAGATGAAAAATAAGATTAAGAAGAATAATAAGAATAAGAAAAATAAAAAAAATAAAAAAAATAAAAAAAATAAAAAAAATAAAAAAAATAAAAAAATTAAGAAGAATAATAAGAAAAAGAAGAAGAAGAATAATAATAATAATAATAATAATAATAATAAGAAAAATAAAAAGAATAAAAAGCTAAATGAAGAGAATAAGATGAATAAGAAGAATATGAAGAATAATGAGAATAATGAGAATAATAAGAATATGAAGAAAAAGAAGAAAAAATAAAAAGAATAAGAAGAGTAAGAAGATTAAGAAGAATAAAAAGAATAAGAAGAATAAAAAGAAAAAAGGATAAAAAGAATAATAATAATCAGAAGAATAAATGGAATAAGATTAATAAGAATAATATAAATAATAATGTTAATATGAAGAAAAAGAAAAATAATAAGAGTATGAAGTATACAAAAAATAAAAAAAAATATTAAGAATAATAAGAATAATAAGTATATGGAGAAGTAAGAAGATTAATAAAAATAAGCATGATATAAAATATAAGATGAATAAGTAGAAAAAGAATAATAAGAAGAATAAGAAAAATAATTACAATAGAAAGATTAGGAAGAATTAGAATAAACAAAAGAATCAAAAGAATTAGAAGAATAAAAAGAATCATTAGAATCAGAAAAATTAGAAGAATCATTAGTATCAGAAGAATCAGAAGATAAGAAGAATAAAAAAAATTTAAAGATTAGAAGAATATAAAAATTAGAAGAATAAGAAGATTATGAAGAATATGAAGAATAAAAAGAATAAGAAGAATAAAAAGGATAAGAAGAATACAAAGAATAAGAAGAATAAGAAGAATAAGAAGAATGAAGAATAAGATAAATAAGAAAAATAATAATAATAATAATAATAATAAATTAAAGGAAAATAAAAATAAAAAGAATAAGAATAATAAGAAGAATATGAAGAATATGAAGAATACAAATTAAGAAGAAAAATAAGAATACTTTGAATAAGGAGAATAATATGAATAAGCAGAATAAGAAGAATAAGATCACCACTTGCGATGTCCTTCCAATTTTAAAATTTAAAATTTATTCATTATCTTCTAATATCACTAGGTCTATATGTTTTTTCCATATAGTTTATATCTTACTATTAAGATTTGCAAAAGCATATTTAAAACCTATTATATTTTTATGTTTATTTAATTGTGATTTATCAGTTATTGGTTATGGTAACAAAACTATCGAAATTATATGGATTTTATTCAATTTTTTAAGTCTGTTTGTTGTAGGAGTATTTGCTACTCCCCTTAAATTCCAATTTAAGCAACTGTCGATTAATGACAGACTTTGCATGTGCTCTAGTTACACACTTTGACTTATATTTAAAATTTATATATTTCTTTGTATTTCTTGTTGCCTTTGTATAGCTAGTTTCCACCATTTCTTTTCTTTTTTGTTTATTTTTAGGGTTCTATCTATTTGTAATGCCATTACTTTCAATTCTTCCATTGCCTCCTCTCTAGTTTCAATTTTTCTTCTTTCGTCCTCCAATAGCAATTCATCCTTGAGGTGCGAGATATCTTGCCTCCAGCCTTGCATATTTCTATCAAAACTAGTGTAGATCTTGGCATCAAGCTCCTCTTCAAGATCGTCCAGCAGGTAATCATTATAAAACCAGCTTTGATCCTCCTCCCTTTGTATCCTTTTTGAGATAAGACTCCCTTCTCTCTTGTTTCTACTTGTCAGCTCATCTAGATTTATATTTTCTAGTAGCTTATTATTTTCAACAATTTGCTGATTTGTATGCACTTCCTCTTTCCCTTCCCTAGTTGTCTTAACAAATTCTTTTTTGCCTATGTTTTTATTTTTTATTTTTTTTTGTTTTCAGTAACTAGCTTAGAATTATCAGTTTTATAATTATTTTTTATGAACATATTCTACCACTGCCCATTCCAGATTATGCTCCTTCACTCCCCTCTCTCTAACATTCATCTTGTCCATTCTATCCATGTTCTCTACCTCACTACCCTTATTTTCAATATCTAGCAGGTTGTTATTATCCTCCTCCTTCCCTCAACAATCTATATTAAATTTCCTTAAATTATTGTTTTCATTATATTATTTAACCAAAGCATTCTCATAATTCTGAATTTTTTTAACCCATTCCATTTTGCCCTACTGTCTGCCATAAAATTTATTATTTTTTTCTATTCTGCATATTCCAGCTAGGAAGTCCTTATCCCCATGTCTCATTTTCTTACAATTTATGCAATATTGATGGATGAATTCTGGAACAAATGGTTGCCACAACCCTTGTTCAATATCACTACCAATCCATATTTTCTATGAAGGTAGTGAGATGAGGTTAAGCTCCACACAAATTCTTGCATTATTTGGTTTAAACATTGAGGTAGTGGTCTCATCTCTCATTAATGGCTTACCAAAGTATTTTGATAAGATGAAGAGAGCATGCTTGCTATATAGATGAAGAGAAAGATTAGGTAAAGTAAACCATATCGTGGCTATCCAGACCTCCTCTTTTGGGTTAAATTTCATCATACATTTAGAATTTTAAAAGGGAATCCTTTAATTATCTATTGTCGCCTCATACAAAGCCATTGATAATCATGTTCTTCGAGGCATTGTAGCACAGAATGCTCTGAATCAAAATCCTTCATTTTTATAGTGCCTTTGAGTTTCAGAGTTCCAAAAAACTCACTTAATTACTTTGTGCGATGCTTACCGTGTGAAAATTTCCATATGAGGGTGTAGTTGAAAGGCTCGGAAAGCTTATTGAGTTCTACCGAGAGGATGAAAATTGTCGTGTCAGCATTTTTCTTACCAAAAAAGGAAGTAATATCATAGCTTCATTAAATAAATTCGCAAATGACTTATTATTGAATAATAAGCCATTATTTGCCATTTTCGGCCAAAATTAGCCTTCATCTAGCAAAATTGAAGTTTTCTCTCTATAAAAATCCATCTTTATCTCTCTAGTTCTTAGAGCTATGGGTTTTCAGACATATTAATGAACCCGATTGCATAATTCCTTTTATTCTCTTTTTTTCTAATTCTTTTTATACTTCTTATTCGCCTTATTTTTTTTATTCTTCTAATTATTATAATTTTTCTAATTCTTCTTATTCTTTTAATCCTTCTTATTTTTCTTATTCTTCTTATAATTCATATATTTCTAATTCTTTTTATTATTCTTATTATTCTTATTATTATTCTTCTGCTTATTCTTCTTATTCTTCTTATTCTTATTATTCTTCTTATTCTTATTATTCTTCTTATTCTTCTTATTCTTCTTATTATTCTTATTATTCTTATTCTTTTTATTCTTATGATTCTTCTTATTCTTAATATACTTCTTTTTAGTCTTATTATTTTTATTATTTTTATTATTTTTATTATTTTTATTATTTTTATTCTTCTTTTTCTTTTTATTCTTTTATTATTCTTATTCTTTGTATTTTTCTTATTCTTTTACTTATTATTCTTAATATTCTTTTTATTCTTCTTATACTTTTTATACTTCTTATTCTAATTATTCTTCTTATTCTTAGTATTTTTCTTATACTTCTTATACTACATATTATTCATATTGTTCTTATTCTTCTTATTCCTCTTAGTCTTTCTATTATTCTTATTCTACTAATTCTTCTTATTCTTATTATTCTTATTATTCTTATTATTCTTCATATTCTCCTTATTCTATTTATTCTTCATATTCTTCTTATTCTTCTTATTCTTCTTATTCTTCTTTATCTTCTAATTCTTCTTATACTTCTTATGGTACTTATTCTTTTTATTCGTCGTATTCTTCTAATTATTCTTAATCTTCTAATTCTTCTAAGTTTTCATATTCTTCTTATGCTTTTTATTCTTCTAATTCATTGAATTTTTCTATTCTTATTCTTCTTATTCTTTTTTATTCTTCTTATTCTTCTTATTCTTTTTTATTCTTCTTATTCTTCTTATTATTCATATTCTTCTTATTCTTATTATTCTTCTTATTTTTTTTATTCTTCATATTCTTCTTATTCTTTTTATTCTTCATAGTACTCTTTTTCTTCATATTCTTCTTATTCTTTTTATTTTTATTATCCTTCTTATTCTTCTGATTCTTTTTATTCTTTTTTTATTTTTTGTTTATTTTCTTATTCTTCTTATTCTTTTCATTCTTTTCATTCTTTTTATTCTTTTTTTTCTACTTATTCTTATTATTATTCTTATTTTGATTTTTCTCATTATTCTTTTATTCTTCTTTTTATATTTATTATTTTTTTATTCTTATACTTCTTATTTTTTTTTTCGTCTTTTTCTTCTTTTTCTTATTTTTCTTATAATTCTTCTAATTCTTCTAATTCTTCTAATTCTTCTAATTCTTCTAATTCTAATTTTCTTATTTTTCTTATTCTTCTTATTCTTCTTATCCTTCTTATTCTTCTTATTATTCTTTTTCTTCATATTCTTCTTATTATTTTTATTTTTCTAATTCTTATAATTCTCTTCATTCATCATATTCTTCTTATGCTTCTTTTTCTTCTTATTCTTCTTATACTACTTATTATTCTTATTCTTGTTATTTTACTTATTCTTCTTATTCTAATTAAACTTTTTATTCTTTTTATTTTCATATTATTCTTATTCTTGTAAATATTTTTATTTTTTTTTCTATTTTTTCTTCTTATTATTCTTATTATTCTTATTCTTGTTATTATTCATATATAATTCTTTTATTCTTATTCTTTTTATTCTTCTTATAATTCTTATTCTTCTTATTCTTAATATTCTTCATATTCTTTTTATTCTTCATTTTCTTTTTAATCATCATTTATGTTTTATTCTTCTTTTACTTCTTATTCTTTTTATTCTTCTTATTCTTAATATTCTTCATTTTCTTTTTATTCTTAATTTTTTTTATTCTTCTTATACTTCTTATTCTTTTTATTCTTCTAATTCTTCTAATTTATATTATTCTTCTTATTCTTCTTATGAATCTTATTCTTCTTGTTCTTATTTTTATTATTCTTTTTATTCTCCTTATTCTTCTTATTCTTCTTATTCTTCTTATTATTTTTATTGTTTTTTATTTTTTTATTCTTCATATTCTAGTTATACTTTTTATTTTTTTTATCCTTTTTATTCTTCTTATTCTTCTTATTTATCTTATTCTTCTTATTCTTCTCATTCTTTTTATTTATCTTATTCTTTTTATTCTTCTTATTCTTATTATTCTACTTATTCATTTTATAATTCTTATTTTTCTTATTCTTCTTATTCTCTTATACTTCTTATTCTTCATATTTTTCTTTACTTCTTTTTACTTCTAAATCTTTTTAATCTTCTAATTCAACTTATTGTTGTTAGTCTTCTAATATTCTTATTTTTCTTTTCTTCTTATTCTTCTATCTCTTCTTATTCTTTTTATTCTTTTTAAATTTTTTTTTTATTATTCTTCTTATTCTTCATATTCACCTTATTCATCTTATTCTTCTTATTCTTATTATTTTTTTTATTCATTTTATAATTTTTTTTCTTCTTTTTCTTCTTATTCTTCTTATACTTCTTATTCTTCTTATTTTTATTATACTTCTTATTTCTTCTAATTCTTTTTAATCTTCTAATTCAACTTATTCTTGTTAGTCTTCTCATATTCTTATTTTTCTTTTCTTTTTATTCTTCTATCTCTTCTTATTCTTCTTATTCTTTTTAATTCTTATTATTTTTATTCTTCTTATTCTTTTTAATTCTTATTATTTTTATTCTTCTTATTCTTTTTAATTCTTATTATTTTATTCTTCTTATCATTCTTATTCTTCTTATTCTTCTTATCATTCTTATTCTTCTTATTCTTTTTATTCTTTTTATTCTTCTTATTCTTCTTATTTTTCTTTTTCTTCTTATTCTTATTATTATTCTTATACTTTTTATTATTCTTATTCTTCTTATTCTTTTTATTCTTCTTATTTTTTTAATCTTCTTATTATACTTATAAGTCTTATTCTTCATATTCTTCTTATTCTTATTCTTATTATTCTTAGTATTCTTATTATTCTTATTATTCTTATTGTTATTCTTCATATTCTTCTAATTCTTCTTATTCTTTTTATTCTTTTTACTCTTCTTATTCATTTTATTTTTTTTATTCTACTTATTCTTCTTATATTCTTATTCTTCTTATTCTTCTAATTTCTCTTATTTTTCTTATTATTCTTATTCATTTTATTCTTATTATTCTTTTTTTCTTAGTATTTTTTGTATTGTTCTTATTCTTTTTATTCTTTTTATTCTGTTTTATTTTTTATTATTTTTATTCTTCGTATTCTTTTTAAGTCCTCTTTTTCTTCTTATCTTTCTTATTCTTCTATTCCTTCTTATCATTCTTTTTCTTTTATCCTTCTTATTCTTCTGATTCTTTTTATATTTTTAATTCCTCTTATTCTTCTTATTTTTCTAATTCATTTTAATCTTCTTATACTTCTTATTCTTCTTGTCCTCTTATTCTTCTACTTAATATCCTTCTTATTCTTCTTTTCCTTCTTATTCTTCTAATTCTTCTAATTCTTCTTATCTTATTATCTTCTTATTCTTCTAATAATTATTATTATTCGTATTCTTCTTTTTTTTAATTCTTCTTATTCTTCTTATTCATTTTAATCTTCTTTTTTTTTATATTATTCTTATTCTTCTTATTCTTTTTATTATTATTATTTTCTTATTATTCTTATTATTCTGATTATTCTTATTATTCTTTTTCTTCTTTTTCTTCTTATTCATCTTATTCTTCTTATTCTTCTAAATATTCTTAATCTTCATATTCTTTTTTTTATTCTTCTTATACTTCTTATTCTTCTTATTCTTCTTATACTTCTTATTCTTTTTATTCTTCTTATACTTCTTATTCTTCTTATTCTTCTTAAACTTTTTAATCTTCATATTCTTCATATTCTTCTTATTATTTTATTCTTCTTATTCTTCTTATTCTTTTTATTCTTCATATTCTTCTTATTCTTCTTATTCTTCTTAATCTTTATATTCTTCTTATTATATTTATTCTTCTTTTTCTTCTTTTTCTTCTTTTTCTTCTTTTTCTTCTTTTTCTTCTTTTTCTTCTTTTTCTTCGTATTCTTCTTTTTCTTCTTATTCTTCTTATTCTTTTTATTCTTCGTATTTTTCTTATTCTTCTTATTTTTTTATTCTTCTTATTTTCTTATTCTTCTTATTCTCTTTTCTTCTTATTCTTCTTATTCATCTTATTCATCTTATTCATCTTAATCTTATTCATCTTATTCCTTTTATTCCTCTTATTCCTCTTATTCTTCTTATTCATCTCATTCTTCTTATTCTTCTTATTTTTATTATTCTCTTTATTATTATTATTATTATTATTATTATTATTATTCTTTTTTTTTTCTTCTTCTTCTTTTTCTTCTTCTTTTTCTTCTTCTTCTTCTTCTTATTCTTCTTCTTCTTCTCCATCTTATTATTATTATTATTCTTATTCGACTTATTCTTTATTTTCTTCTTATTCTTCTTATTTTTCTTATTCTTCATATTCTTCTTATTCTTTTTATTCTTCTTATCCTTCTTATTCTTCATATCCTTCTTATTTTTCTTATTCTTATTTTTCTTCTTATTCTATTTACACTACAAAAGATGGACAATTTAGTAATGAAATTTAGCGTTGGATTTTATCCATTATAAATTAGTGATGGATTAGCGATGGAAAATCAATTTAGCGTCTAATTTACCGATGTATAATATTCTGTCACCAACTTAAGGTGAGAAGTTTGCGGGAGATTTAGATAGTGACTAATTTTTAATTAATTAAAATTTAATAAAATGAATTTAAAAATAATTTATATTGAATTAATCTTTTAAAATTTGATTGCTAACTTTGTTTATGTTACAATGGAAGCAAATTTAAAAATAATTCCTAGCTAATTATATTGAGACAAAATCCATCGCTTTATAATTATCTAAATTTTTTTTTACTATTTTATATTTTATTGCAAATTATTATTTCTTAAATTTTATTTTTCACAAAAAATATTTATTTAGCTAGGGATCTTTTACTAGCTTTTTACACTAGTTGTAATTTCCGACTCCAATCCTTAATGATTTAATTTTATTAAATTTTTTATTTGTTTTAATATTTTTTAAAATTTTGTTTAATAAATATATGTCATGGTCTATAGATGAGCGATACTTGAAAGATAGATTCTCCTCGTAAAATTATTAAAATATGATATTATAAATAAATAATTTAAAAATATAAAAATACAAAAAAATTATATTAATAAGGACTAAAATAACTATTTTTATGATTATAAATTTTTAAAAAATTATACAAAATTATTTTCTAAAATTGTATATTAAGAAATTTAAAAATTTTGTATTAAAGTAACATTAAATAATTAATTCTATAATTATAATAATTTTAAAGATGTTTTAATAATTAAATGAACATACATTAAAATTTCTATTAAAATAAAGGTAAAATAATGTATTATATGATTAAATATAAAATATTTTCAAAAATATCTAAATTGACGAATAAACTAGTAAATATTAATATTCTAATTAGTATAAAAAAATTTTATGATTATAGGAAATTCAAAAAAAAATAATTACTACAAAATTTGAAAATCTTAAATTATTATAAAAATTTAAATTTTTTCATTAAATTTAAAAAAATAATAATTTGATATTATAAAAATAAATACATAGATGTTTACCTCTACTAAAATTTATAAGAATTAAACAATTGAGTGATATTTTTACTATTAGATTTTAATATTCAATCTTTATTAAAATAATAAATATAACTTTTTTTAATTATCTTCTCACTTTTAGTAATTTTTAGAATTTTAAAAATTATATAGTATTTCAATTAATATGAAATTTTTTTCTTTTAAAATTATTTTATATTATCTTCATAAAAATTAATATGATTTCTTAAAAATCTATAACCTTAAATTATATATATTTATATATTTTTTAACATAAAGAGTGTTTATAACTTTTAGGAGAGTGGCTTGAAGAATAATCATACTTTCATTTTTGCCTTGCTATATGAAATTTGCAAATTGTCGCCATTTGATTTTTTTTTTCTTGTTGGAAGTCAAAACATCTATTTTTTAAAATTGTTTATATATTTATTATTTAATTAATTTGATACTTAAAAATTATAAGGTGTTTGTTTTTCATGTGTTACTTGCTGCACACATATGAAGTTGTTTAAAATAATTTGATAATAAAAAAAATACGTGTCTTTATGTTTTTTATATATTTATTATTTATTTATTGTTTTGATAATAAAAAATAAAAATATTTTTGGAATTTTAATAACTTCAAAAACACTTTCTTGTTGTCCAAGAGACAACTCTAACTCTCACCAAATGCCTCTGCCACTCTCTCTTTACACTGACATAGCATAACCCTAATAGTAGAGTAAGTGATAATTCCTTCAAGCCGTGAGTTTCTTATTGATTTGAGGTACGTTTTCTACTCTAACTCTTCATCGATTAGCTTAATGCAGAAGTGTGTGTTTGGATTCTGTTGTTTTTTTTTTGACTTTCTTCTTCTATGCTCACTGTTACCGTATATTATACACAATACATCATTAATCACCATGGTATGCTTTGATTACTTATACACATTGATTCGTATACATACTTAATGCATGTGTGATATAATGTATTCTCATTGTGTGGATATTGATGTTGCATAGTAGGTATGGTATGCATGCTAGATATCCATGTTTTGTGCCACTCAGACAAGCTTGTGGTTTTGGATTTTAATCATAAAATGGGCTTTGGTGTTTATGGTGAGCAGCGTGTATAAAACAATATATTTAATATTTGCATAATAAAGTATGCAAATATGATGATCCTAAGATTAATAATATATAAATATATATAAGTGTATTTTACTATATGTATACCAATTAAAATAGTATACCTAACTATATATAAATATAACAACATATATTTTACTATATGTAACTATATATATATATTTATTTATTTATTTATTTATTTATTTATATTTATAATTATATTTATATTTATAATTATATTTATAATTATAATTATAATTATATTTATATTTATATTTATATTTATATTTATATTTATATATTTATATAACTATATATAAATGCATTTAACAATATGTATATCAACATATTACTATATATAAATATATTTATCTACATCAATTCCTATACATGTCATATGTCTAAATATATATAATTACATGAAAAACTATATTTAACTAAATCTACAATCAAAAAGGGTTTAAAATTTTTCATTTCAATTTTTAGGTTATGCTGGACATGGTGGGTCCTGAGTTGCGGGTTATTAACAGAAATGAAAAATCTATTTTGCTCTTGGCTGATGGATTTGTTTTTTTAACACAGATCATGAACAAGAAGCTTCGTTGGAGTTGTTCCCCATCAATTTTGATGGCATGTCCACGGTGAGTACTTTATAAGCTATAATGGGTTGGGTGGACTAGATCATAATGAAACATATCATGATGATCTTTGAATTAAATGAAAATATGATCATAAACATAATAGATGTGCTTGGTAGAGCATTCCTTGTAACTTATTATTATATATTGATCAATATAAATGCTCTCACTAGAAGTAGAGACCCATCAAATCCCTTATTTTCCTTCAAATTTTTATTATTAATTCCTTCAAGCCATGAGTCTATTATTGATTTGAGGTATGTTTTCTACTCTAACTCTTCATCGATTAGCTTAATGTAGAAGTGTGTGTTAGGATTCTGTTGTTTTTTTTTTGACTTTCTTCTTTTACCCTCACTATTACCATACATTATACACAATACTTCATTAATCACCATGGTATGCTTGGATTACTTATACACACTAATTCGTATACATACTTAATGCATGTGTGATATAATGTATTCTCATTGTGTGGATGTTTATGTTGCACAGTAGGTATGGTATGCAGGCTTGATGTCCATGTTTTGTGCCACTCAGACGGGCTTGTGGTTTTGGATTTTAATCATAAAATGGGCTTTGGTGTTTCTGGTGAGCAGTGTGTATAAAACAACATAATTAATAGTTGCATAATAAATTATGTATATATGATGATCCCAAGATTAATAACGCATAAATATATATAAGTGTATTTTACTATATGTATAACTATTAAAATAGTATACATAACTATATATAAATATAACAACATATATTTTACTATATGTAACTATATATAAATATATATATATTATTTATTTATATTTATATATTTATATAACTATATATAAATGTATTTAACAATATGTATATCAACATATTACTATATATAAATATATTTATCTACATCAATTCCTATACATAGCCGTATGTCTAAATATATTTATTTACATGAAAAACTATTTTTATATATACATAACTATATATAAATATAACAACATATATTTTACTATATGTAACTATATATTTATTTATTTATTTATTTATATTTATATATTTATATAGCTATATATAAATGTATTTAACAATATGTATATCAACATATTACTATATATAAATATATTTATCTACATCAATTCCTATACATAGCCATATGTCTAAATATATATAATTACATGAAAAACTATATTTAACTAATTCTACAATCACAAAGGATTTAAAGTTTTGCTTTTCAATTTTTAGGTTATGCTGGACACGGTGGGTCCTGAGTTGCAGGTTATTAACAGAAATGAAAAATCTATTTTGCTCCTGGCTGATGGATTTGTTATTGTAATACATGATCATGAACAAGAAGCTTCATCGGAGTTGTTCCTCATCAATTTTGATGGCCTGTCCAAGGTTAGTACTTTATGAGCTATAATGGTTTGGGTGGACTAGATCATAATGAAACATAGCACGATGATCTTTGAATTAAATGAAAATATGATCATAAACATAATAGATGTGCTTGGTAGGGCATTCCTTGTAACTTATTATTATATATTGATCAATATAAATACCCTTACTAGAAGTGGAGACCCATCAAATCTCTTATTTTCCTTCAAATTTTTATTATTAATTTTCTATCTGCACCTCATTTGAATGATTTGAATTTTCTATTTCATTATTTAATTTGTTGGTTATTTATTCTTTTCATTACTAAAAAAATTGTTTTTTTTTTGCAGGAAGTTCGACTAGGGGACACCATTTTTATTGGTCAATACTTGTTCACATGAAGTGAAACTACTTCCGTGAGGTTGGAGGTAATGAACAACTTTCATGGTTGTCTGGTGTGTGCCTGCAGTATTAAAATGGGTTAATAAGTTATAATGCTTTAATCCCAAAATAATGGTATGTACATGTACGTCTCATGTGCTTGATTGAACAAGAAGGTATCTGAGGTGAGGAAAAATGACGTGGTTTGTGTGATAAAGAACTCTGCAACTTTAAAGGGCTCACTATTCACCCTGCATGTTTCCCAAATTCATATCGAGCTACCTACACTTTCTACTCAATATATGGAGGTCAATTTTTTTCATTGATTTCACTTTTAGAATTTGGAGAATGCTTAAATTTCCATTGTTTTGTATTGGTTGTGTTTCAGGTTATCAGCACTTGGGGTTGCAAAATAAAATTGATTTTCTTTCATTGTCGTACACCCGCCACTATGAGGATGTTCGACATGTAATTCTAATGATGCAGTTTTTCCTCTTATTGTATAGTCACCCTCAGAATCATAGTTTGTTGTAGAAGAGAAGCTTCTTTAATGTGCTATTTCTAATCTCTAAAAATTGAAAATATATTTATCAACTCTTATTAGTGCATAAATATTTCTCAATAATTTTGTAGTACATAATTTTGTGCTAGCCACTCCACAAAAATTTTCTTTGTAAAATATATTTTGCCGCGAAATGATCTTTTTATAATCAACAAAATCATATTTATTGCTATATTTTTCTCAAGCTTGTATTTTACTCAGTGTACAAGTCTCCCGCTTAGCCCGAGGTTTGAGAGATGTTAATATTTTGATGATTTTTTCCTCGAAAATTGGAGATGCTTTATCTATTGAGTTTTGAACTTGAGATCTATTGTCCTTGGACGAAGACACTCGGCATCACAAAAAGACACGGCCTATATTTTTTTGCACTATTCATTCTTCTACATGAAATTAGGCAAACTATAACATGGAACATATGTGTGTGTGTGTGTGTGTGTTTGCATGCATAAAACTATCCACACACACATCCATCATCTAAATGTATGTGTGTGTTCTTGTTATTTTCTTTAAATATATTTCCAAGCTCCACCAGTGATTTTTTTTTGTGAAGCTATTTATTGATGCTGTCTAAGTGGGTAACAATTATGTGTTGTATCATAGGCGTGTGAGTATCTATCTCAACTTGGAGACCTCAGTCAAACCCAGATTTTTGCCAAATACTGAAAATGTGGAGGTTAATTGTTTCCACTTTAATTCTCCGAGACACATGGGCCTACTCCTTCTGGCTTAGCCACTAGTTCTCGTACATTATAAGATGGTGGTCTCCAAATATACATTCTAGCATGCTAAATAATATGGATGTTTCTAAAGGTGCAACAATAAAAGGAAATTGTTTTGTTTTAAATCAAACTTTTTTTTCATTTGTTCTTAGAGGCACATGGTCCATAAGATTTTGTGATATTATTATTTCTTTTTGTTGAAGGAAAATTTTTTCTTCATATGTTTTCATTGGTGTTATATAAAGATTTGGTTTATTCAGTTTTTTTTTGATAGTAAATTTCCATTCTTATTCTACACTCAGGAAAACAAATAATTAATGTTGTATTTTTACTACTACATCTCATACAAATGAAGTGAGAGGCTTTGTTTTCCTATGTGAAAACTATGGCTTGTTTATCTTTCACATTATTGATTTATTTTAGGGACTGGATCATTTTGATGAAATATTGCAAGAAGCAGATGATATTATTCTTTCTCATGGTAATTTAGGGATAAGCAGATGGTTATCTTTCTTAGTGATTTATTTTACTAATTCTTCTCATGTGTGTGTCATCTGAGGCTATGTAATTATATATACGTACTTATAATATGGTAGTATATACGTACATATATACTACAGTATAATAGTATGATACTATATTATATACATACGTATATACTCGGAATATACGTACGTATATACTATAGTATATATGTACGTATATACTTGGTATATACGTACTTATATACTATAGTAGAAATGTACGTATATACTCGGTATATACGTACATATATACTTAGTATATACGCACATATATATTGAGTATATATGTACAAATATATATGGTATATACTCGATATATTCATATGTATATAATCAATATATACGTACGAATATACTCAATATATATGTATGTATATACTGAGTATATATTTACATATATATAATAGTATATAAGTACTTATATACCGAGTATATACGTATGCATATACTACAGTATTTATGTATGTAAATACTAAGTATATACGTACATATATACTTAGCATATATGAACATATATACTTGGTATATACATACATATATACTAAGTATATACGTAGCTATATACTCGGTATATACATACGTATATCTTCAGTATATGTACATATAAAACTACAGTATAATATGTACATATATACTGAGTATATATGAACTCTATATATATGTACATATAAAACTATAGTATATATGTAAATATACTGTAGTAATATATGTAATGAGTGAAATACTAGTATATATGTACATATATTCTGTAATATATATGTACATATATACTACAGTATTATATATTTCTCAAAACATAATTTTTTTATTATGACACATAGTGACTCTGACTGCTTTCTCGCAGTAAAAAGATTGTGATCGGAGGAGCAGAGGAAGAGAAAACAACATCAATGCATGGATAGATTATACTTTATGCATTGTCGAAAGATACATTGATGAATATGATACAAAAAAATTTTGTTAAGTTTTTGTTAAAATTATGTAAACTATTGAATCAGAATAATTTATTAAAATATTTTATTTTTTGTTAATTATAAATTATCATTTATAGTTTCTATTTTTATAGAATTTAATATAAAATATTAAATTATTTAATTAATTTTTTTTTAAAAAATAAATTTATAATAATAGTTTTGGAATGAAAATAGCGAGGGAATTTTTCATTGCAAATTTAGTTAGTATTTTTCCATTACTATTTTAGCTAGGAAAATTATTATTTTAGTTATGGGTTTTTTCGTCGCTAAAATTTTTTTACTATGGACTATTTCAATCGCTAATTTTTAGTGATAAGAACTAGAGAATGGGAAAGCTTTCGATGTTATATCCGTTTAGCGACAGAAGCTCCCATTTAGATTGCTAATTTAGCTAAAAATTTATTATTTTAGCTAAGGATATTTCTATCGCTAAAATTTTTTAACAAGAACTCTTTCCCTCGGTAATTTTTATTGAAGAGCACTTTTGATTGGGAAAGCTTCCATCATTAATCCATCACTATGTTCTGTTTAGAGACGAAAAACCCCAATTTATCTAGGGAATTATCCGAAGCTATTTGGTATTTTTCTTGTAGTAATACTTGTTATTCTTTATATTTTTCTTATACTCATTATTCTATTTTTATTATTATTTCCTTTATTGTTATTATTCATCTTATTATTTTTATTCTTCTTATTCTTCTTATCATTCTTATTCTTCTTATCTTTCTTATCCTTCTTATCCTTCTTATTCTTGTTATTCTTATTATCCTTCTTATTCTTTTTATCCTTGTTATCTTATTATCCTTATTATTATTATTATTATTCTTCTTCTTCTTTTTCTTTTTTATTCTTCTTCTTTTTATTCTTCTTCTTGTTATTCTTTTTATTCTTCTTATTTTTTATATCATTATTATTCTTAGTATCCTTCGTATTCTTCTAATTTTTTTATTATTCATATTATTCTTATTCTTATTATTTATCTTATTCTTCTTGTTATTCTTATTATTCTTATTTTTTGTAATAAATCTTATTATTCTTATTATTCTTGTTGTTTTAATTCTTTTAATTCTTCTAATTCTTTTAATTCATTTAATTCTTCTTATTCTTCTTATTACTATTATTCTTATTATTTTTGTTTTTCTTCTTATTCTTTTTATTCTTTTTATTATTATTATTATTATTATTATTATTCTTTTTTTTAATTATTTCTTATTTTTCTTATTATTCTTATTCTAATTCTTCTTCTTATTCTTATTATTATTATTTATTTTTCTTATTCTTCTAATTATTCTTATTCTTTTTATTCTTCTAATTATTCTTATTCTTATTATTCTTCAATATTATTCTTATTCTTCTATTTCTTCGTATCCTTCTTATTCTACTTATCATTCTTATTCTTTATATCATTCTTATTCATTATATCATTCTTATTCTACTTATTATTATTATTGATTTTTCTTATTCTTCTAATTATTCTTATTCTTTTTATTCTTCTAATTATTCTTATTCTTATTATTCTTCAATATTATTCTTATTCTTCTTATTCTTCGTATCCTTCTTATTCTACTTATCATTCTTATTCTTTATATCATTCTTATTCTTTATATCATTCTTATTCTACTTATTATTATTATTGATTTTTCTTATTCTTCTAATTATTCTATTTCTTTTTATTCTTCTAATTATTCTTATTCTTATTATTCTTCAATATTATTCTTATTCTTCTTATTCTTCGTATCCTTCTTATTCTACTTATCATTCTTATTCTTTATATCATTCTTATTCTTCTTATCCTTCTTATTCTTCTTATCCTTCTTATCCATCTTAGTTTTCTTATTCTTTCTTTTTATTCTTTTTATTCTTATTCTTCTTTTTATTCTTATTCTTTTTTTTCTTCTTTTTATTATTTTTTCTTCTTTTTCTTTTTTTTCTTCTTTTTCTTCTTTTATTCTTATTCTTCTTATTCTTCTTATTCTTCTTATTCTTTTTCTTCTTTTCTTATTCTTTTTCTTCTTTTTCTCTTTTCTTCTTTTTTTCTTATTCTTCTCTTTCTTTTTCTTTTTCTTCTTTTCTTTCTTTCTTCTTCTTATTCTTCTTTTCTTCTTTTTCTTCTTTTTCTTCTTATTCTTCTTATTCTTCTTATTCTTCTTATTCTTCTTATTCTTCTTATTCTTCTTATTCTTCTTATTCTTCTTATTCTTCTTATTCTTCTTATTCTTCTTATTCTTCTTATTCTTCTTATTCTTCTTATTCTTCTTATTCTTCTTATTCTTCTTATTCTTCTTATTCTTCTTATTCTTCTTATTCTTCTTATTCTTCTTATTCTTCTTATTCTTCTTATTCTTCTTATTCTTCTTATTCTTCTTATTCTTCTTATTCTTCTTATTCTTCTTATTCTTCTTATTCTTCTTATTCTTCTTATTCTCTTATTCTTCTTATTCTTCTTATTCTTCTTATTCTTCTTATTCTTCTTATTCTTCTTATTCTTCTTATTCTTCTTATTCTTCTTATTCTTCTTATTCTTCTTTTTCTTCTTATTCTTCTTTTCTTCTTATTCTTCTTTTTCTTCTTTTTCTTCTTTTCTTCTTTTTCTTCTTTTTCTTCTTATTCTTCTTTTTCTTCTTTTTCTTCTTTTTCTTCTTTTTCTTCTTTTTCTTCTTTTTCTTCTTTTCTTCTTTTTCTTCTTTTTCTTCTTTTCTTCTTTTTCTTCTTTTTCTTCTTTTCTTCTTTTTCTTCTTTTTCTTCTTTTTCTTCTTTTTCTTCTTTTTCTTCTTTATTCTTCTTTTTCTTCTTATTCTTCTTATTCTTCTTTTTCTTCTTTTTCTTCTTTTTCTTCTTTTTCTTCTTTTTCTTCTTTTCTTCTTTTTTCTTCTTTTTCTCTTTTTCTTCTTTTTCTTCTTTTTTCTTCTTATTCTTCTTATTCTTCTTTTTCTTCTTTTTCTTCTTATTCTTCTTATTCTTCTTTTTCTTCTATTCTTCTTATTCTTCTTATTCTTCTTATTCTTCTTATTCTTCTTATTCTTCTTATTCTTCTTATTCTTCTTATTCTTCTTATTCTTCTTATTCTTCTTATTCTTCTTATTCTTCTTATTCTTCTTTTTCTTCTTATTCTTCTTTTTCTTCTTTTTCTTCTTTTTCTTCTTATTCTTCTTTTTTCTTCTTTTTCTTCTTTTCTTCTTATTCTTCTTTTCTTCTTATTCTTCTTTTTCTTCTTTTTCTTCTTTTTCTTCTTTTTCTTCTTTTTCTTCTTTTTTCTTCTTTTTCTTCTTTTTCTTCTTTTTCTTCTTTTTCTTCTTTTTCTTCTTTTTCTTCTTTTTTCTTCTTTTTCTTCTTTTCTTCTTTTTCTTCTTTTTCTTCTTTTTTCTTCTTTTTCTTCTTTTTCTTCTTTTTCTTCTTTTCTTCTTATTCTTCTTATTCTTCTTTTTCTTCTTTTTCTTCTTTTTCTTCTTTTCTTCTTTTTCTTCTTTTTCTTCTTTCTTCTTTTTCTTCTTTTCTTCTTTTTCTTCTTTTTCTTCTTTTCTTCTTTTTCTTCTTTTCTTCTTTTTCTTCTTTTCTTCTTTTCTTCTTTTCTTCTTTTTCTTCTTTTTCTTCTTTTTCTTCTTTCTTCTTTTTTCTTCTTTTCTTCTTTTTCTTCTTTTTCTTCTTTTTCTTCTTTTTCTTCTTTTTCTTCTTTTTCTTTCTTTTTCTTCTTTTCTTCTTTTTCTTCTTTTTCTTCTTTTTCTTCTTATTCTTCTTTTTCTTCTTATTCTTCTTTTTCTTCTTTTTCTTCTTTTTCTTCTTTTCTTCTTTTTCTTCTTTTTCTTCTTTTTCTTCTTTTTTTTCTTTTTCTTCTTTTTCTTCTTTTTCTTCTTTTTCTTCTTTTTCTTCTTTTCTTCTTTTTCTTCTTTTTCTTTCTTTTTTCTTTTTTCTTTTTTCTTCTTTTCTTCTTATTCTCTTTTTCTTTTTTCTTCTTATTCTTCTTATTCTTCTTATTCTCTTATTCTTCTTATTCTTCTTTTTCTTCTTATTTCTTTTTCTTCTTTTTCTTCTTTTTCTTCTTTTTCTTCTTTTTTCTTCTTTTCTTCTTTTTCTTTTTTCTTCTTTTTCTTCTTTTCTTCTTTTTCTTCTTTTCTTCTTTTTTCTTCTTTTTCTTCTTTTTCTTCTTTTTCTTCTTTTTCTTCTTTTTCTTCTTTTTCTTCTTTTTCTTCTTTTTCTTCTTTTTCTTCTTTTTCTTCTTATTCTTCTTTTCTTCTTTTTCTTCTTTTTCTTCTTATTCTTCTTATTCTTCTATTCTTCTTATTCTTCTTTTCTTCTTTTCTTCTTATTCTTCTTATTCTTCTTATTCTTCTTTTTCTTCTTTTTTATTCTTATTCTTCTTTTTCTTCTTATTCTTCTTTTTCTTCTTTTTCTTCTTTTCTTCTTTTTCTTCTTTTTCTTCTTTTTCTTCTTTTCTTCTTTTCTTCTTATTCTTCTTTTTCTTCTTTTCTTCTTTTTCTTCTTATTCTTCTTTTTCTTCTTTTTCTTCTTTTCTTCTTTTTCTTCTTTTTCTTCTTTTTCTTTTTTTCTTCTTTTTCTTCTTTTCTTCTTTTTCTTCTTTTTCTTCTTTTTCTTCTTATTCTTCTTTTTCTTCTTATTCTTCTTTTTCTTCTTATTCTTTTTTTTCTTCTTATTCTTCTTATTCTTCTTATTCTTCTTATTCTTCTTTTTCTTCTTATTCTTCTTTTCTTCTTATTCTTCTTATTCTTCTTATTCTTCTTTTTCTTCTTATTCTTCTTTTTCTTCTTTTTCTTCTTTTTCTTCTTATTCTTCTTATTCTTCTTTTCTCTTTTTCTTCTTATTCTTCTTTTTCTTCTTTTTCTTCTTTTTCTTCTTTTTCTTCTTTTCTTCTTTTTCTTCTTTTTCTTCTTTTTCTTCTTTTCTTCTTTTTCTTTTTTTCTTCTTTTTCTTCTTTTTCTTCTTTTTCTTCTTTTTCTTCTTTTTCTTCTTTTTCTTCTTTTTCTTCTTTTTCTTCTTTTTCTTCTTTTTCTTCTTTTTCTTCTTTTTCTTCTTTTTCTTCTTTTTCTTCTTTTCTTCTTTTTCTTCTTTTCTTCTTTTTCTTCTTTTTCTTCTTTTTCTTCTTTTTCTTCTTTTTCTTCTTTTTCTTCTTTTTCTTCTTTTTCTTCTTTTCTTCTTTTTCTTCTTTTTCTTCTTTTTCTTCTTTTTCTTCTTTTTCTTCTTTTTTCTTCTTTTTCTTCTTTTTTCTTCTTTTCTTCTTTTTCTTCTTTTTCTTCTTTTTCTTCTTTTCTTCTTTTTCTTCTTTTTCTTCTTTTCTTCTTTTTCTTCTTTTTCTTCTTTTTCTTCTTTTTCTTCTTTTTCTTCTTTTCTTCTTTTTCTTCTTTTTCTTCTTTTTCTTCTTTTTCTTCTTTTCCTTCTTTTCCTTCTTTTCCTTCTTTTCCTTCTTTTCCTTCTTTTCCTTCTTTTCCTTCTTTTCCTTCTTTTCCTTCTTTTCCTTCTTTTCCTTCTTTTCCTTCTTTTCCTTTTTTTCTTCTTTTCCTTCTTTTCCTTCTTTTCCTTCTTTTCCTTCTTTTCTTCTTTTCCTTCTTTTCCTTCTTTTCCTTCTTTTCCTTCTTTTCCTTCTTTTCCTTCTTTTCCTTCTTTTCCTTCTTTTCCTTCTTTTCCTTCTTTTCCTTCTTTTCCTTCTTTTCCTTCTTTTCCTTCTTTTCCTTCTTTTCCTTCTTTTCCTTCTTTTTCCTTCTTTTTCCTTCTTTTCCTTCTTTTCCTTCTTTTCCTTCTTTTCCTTCTTTTCCTTCTTTTCCTTCTTTTCCTTCTTTTCCTTCTTTCCTTCTTTTCCTTCTTTTCCTTCTTTTCCTTCTTTTCCTTCTTTTCCTTCTTTTCCTTCTTTTCCTTCTTTTCCTTCTTTTCCTTCTTTTCCTTCTTTTCCTTCTTTTCCTTCTTTCCTCTTTTCCTTCTTTCCTTCCTTTTCCTTCTTTCCTTCTTTTCCTTCTTTTCTTCTTTTCCTTCTTTTCCTTCTTTTCCTTCTTTTCCTTCTTTTCTTCTTTCTTCTTTTCCTTCTTTTCCTTCTTTTCCTTCTTTTCCTTCTTTTCCTTCTTTTCCTTCTTTTCCTTCTTTTCCTTCTTTTCCTTCTTTTCCTTCTTTTCCTTCTTTTCCTTCTTTTCCTTCTTTTCCTTCTTTTCCTTCTTTTCCTTCTTTTCCTTCTTTTCCTTCTTTTCCTTCTTTTCCTTCTTTTCCTTCTTTTCCTTCTTTTCCTTCTTTCCTTCTTTTCCTTCTTTTCCTTCTTTTCCTTCTTTTCCTTCTTTTCCTTCTTTTCCTTCTTTTCCTTCTTTTCCTTCTTTTCCTTCTTTTCCTTCTTTTCCTTCTTTTCCTTCTTTTCCTTCTTTTCCTTCTTTTCCTTCTTTTCCTTCTTTTCCTTCTTTTCCTTCTTTTCCTTCTTTTCTTCTTTTCCTTTTTTTCTTCTTTTCCTTCTTTTCCTTCTTTTCCTTCTTTTTTCTTTTCCTTCTTTTCCTTCTTTTCCTTCTTTTCTCCTTTCCTTCTTTTCCTTCTTTTCCTTCTTTTCCTTCTTTTCCTTCTTTTCCTTCTTTTCCTTCTTTTCCTTCTTTTCCTTCTTTTCCTTCTTCTTCTTTCCTTCTTTTCCTTCTTTTCCTTCTTTTCCTTCTTTTTCCTTCTTTTCCTTCTTTCCTCTTTTCCTTCTTTTCCTTCTTTTCCTTCTTTTTTCCTTCTTTTCCTTCTTTTCCTCTTTTCCTTCTTTTCCTTCTTTTCTTCTTTTCCTTCTTTTCCTTCTTTTCCTTCTTTTCCTTCTTTTCCTTCTTTTCCTTCTTTCCTTCTTTCCTTCTTTTTTCTTTCCTTCTTTTCCTTCTTTTCTTTCTTTCCCTTCTTTTCCTTCTTTCCTTCTTTTCCTTCTTTTCCTTCTTTTCCTTCTTTTCCTTCTTTTCCTTCTTTTCCTTCTTTTCCTTCTTTTCCTTCTTTTCCTTCTTTTCCTTCTTTTCCTTCTTTTCCTTCTTTCCTTCTTTTCCTTCTTTTCCTTCTTTTCTTCTTTCCTTCTTTTCCTTCTTTTCCTTCTTTCCTTCTTTTCCTTCTTTTCCTTCTTTTCCTTCTTTTCCTTCTTTTTCCTTCTTTTCCTTCCCATCCTCACCTTCCTTCCCTTCATTCCCTTCCTACCCTTACTTCCATTCCTTCCCTTCCTTCCCTTCCTTCATTTCTTTCTTCTTCTTTATATTATTTTTATTATTCTTATTGTTTATTATTATTATTATTATTATTATTATTCTTATTCTTATTCTTTTTATTCTTCTTTTCCTTCTTATTCTTTTTATCATTCTTATTCTTGTTATCCTTCTTATTCTGCTTATCCTTCTTATCATTCTTATCCTTCTTATTCTTCTTATTCTTTTAAATATTCTAATTCTTCTTATTTATCATATTATTCTTATTCTTCTTTTTCTTATCATCATTCTTTTTCTATTTATTCTTCTTATTCTTCTTATCCTTCGTAATTTCTTATTATACTTATTCTTCTTATTCTTATTATCCTTTTTTATTTTCTCTTTCTACTGATTCTTCTTAATCTTTTTATTCTTCATATTATTTTTATTCTTTTTATTATTTTTATTCTTCTTACTCTTCTCATTCTTTTTATCCTTCATATTCTTCTTAACATTCTTATTCTTCTTTTTTAATTTTTCTTTTTCTTTTTTAATTTTTATTCTTCTTTTTATTCTTATTCTTCTTCTTATTTTTCTTATTCTTTTTATCTTTTTTATTCTTTATATGCTTCCTATTCTTTTATTCTTCTTATTCTTCTTAACTTTCTTTTTCTTATTATACTTATTATTCTTCTAATTCTTCTTATTCTTCTTATTCTACTAATTCTTCTTTGTCTTCTTATTCTTCTTTGTCTTCTTATTCTTCTATTAATTCTTATTATTCTTATTCTTCTAGTTCTTTTAATTTTTTTAATTCTTCTAATTCTTTTATTTCTTCTTATTCTTCTTATTCTTATTATTCTTCTTATTCATCTTATTCTTCTTATTCTTCGTATCCTTCTTATCCTTCTTATTTTTCTTATTCTTCTTATTCATCTTATTCTTTTTATTCTTCTTGTTCTTCTTGTTATTCTTGTTCTTATTATTATTATTATTGTTCTTATTCTTCTTATTCTTCGTATTCTTCTTATTCTTCTTATTTTTCGTATTTTTCTTATTATTCTTACCCTTCTTATTCTTCTTATTCTTCTTATTCTTCTTAACTTCTTATTTTTCTTATTCTTCTTATTTTTCTTATTTTTCTTATTCTTTTTATCCATTTTATTCTTCTTTATTCTTTTTATTCTTCTTATTCGTCAATTTATTCTTATTTTTATAATTATTCTAATTCTTCTTATTTTTTTATTCTTCTACTTCTTCTTATACTTCTTATCCATCTTATCCTTTTTATTCTTTTTTATTCTTCTTATTATTTTTATTCTTCTTATACTTCTTTTTCTTTCTATTCTAATATTTATTATTTTTATTTTTATTTTTATTATTATTCTTCTTCATTTTTTTCTTATCCTCTTAATCCTCTTATTCTTATTATTATTCATATTATTCTTATTTTTCTTATTTTTCTTATTTTTCTTATTTTTCTTATTTTTCTTATTTTTCTTATTTTTCTTATTTTTCTTTTCTTTTTAATTCTTCTTATCCTTCTTATTCTTTTTATACTACAAAAAATAACGAATTAGTGATAGAATTTAGCATCAATTTTATCCGTTACAAATTTGTGATGAATTAGCGACGGAAAACAAACTTAGAGTCTGATTTACTGACGGAAAATATTTCATCGCCTAAATAAAGTGGGAAGTTCGCAGGAGCTATTAAAAAGTGACGGATTATCAATTAATGGAACTTTAATAAAATGAATTTACAAATAATTTATATTGAATTAATCATTTAAAATTTGGTTGCTAACTTTGTTTATGTTATAACAGAAGCAAATTTATGCTAACTTTTGTGTAATGTATTATATCAGTAAGTAGTTATATTTTTTTTGTGAAACAATTATTTCTAAAATAATAATTATATCTTATAATAAACTTAAAAATAATAACAATACAACATATATAAATTAAATTAAAAGGAATTGCTAAAAAATAAATTCTTTTTACAAAATATAAATAGAAATAATTATACAATATACCTTAAACCATGTCGTTTATATTTTTTATATAATTTTGGTATCATATATTTTACCAAAATAATGCCCTGTTTATTTTAGATGCACTACTTGGTCATTTTGAGCTTTCCTAATTCACTTTATTTTATTTTATTTTTTTGCAAAATCCCCTAAGTCACTTTAATCTTTCTCTTCAGCTTTTGTTTAGATAGCTGCCTAAATTCTCCATGTCGTTCCAATCCAATGTAATTTTCACCCATCACTGCTAGCCATCATCACCCCACCGCCATCGATCATCATCATCTTCAGTCACCGCCATCAGCACCACCATCATCATTTTTTTATATTTTGCTCAGAAAAGTCTCATGTTTTACTTGCAAAATCTACTACACTAACAGAAATCACATCAACAATTTAAGTTGTTACCAAAATCATGAATGTCTGAATATGGCCCAGTTAGTGATTTTTTTTTTGATGGTATGTTGTTCTTCTACATTTTGCATCTTCTGCCTCATGAGGGAGGCAAGAAACAAAATGAAACTGATTTTTCTCTCACTCAAGTAGCTTAATTAGTTCTTGAGAGAAAGAGCCCTATTGGATATAACCCCTCGCTCAAAGCAAGCAATGATACATTGTGAATGTATTTCTTCAAACCCTCAACAAAAGAACAACATTCAATTGATAGCTAGGTGTCCTATGATATGATGTTTAGGTTTTGCTTTGAAAAAAATTATGATCTGAATGTTAAAAGATAAAAAAAATACCATGAAATCCTATAACATGAAACAGTATAAGCTATGAATTTTGGAATTGAAACTTGCACTTATAGTTCATGCAATTATTTATTTATTTATTTTTTGATAATGGTTTGGCACTGAATAATAAGAAGAATAAAAAGAATAAAAAGAATAAGAATAATAAGAAGAATATGAAAAAAAAAAAGAATTAGAATAATAAAAAGAATAAGAAGAATAATAAGAATAATAAGATAAAGAAGAATAAAAAGAAATAGAAGAATAAGAAGACTAAGAAAAATAAGAAGACTAAGAAAAATAAGAAGAATAAGAAGACTAAGAAAAATAAGAAGGATAAGAATAAGAAGAATAAGAAAAATAAGAAAAATAAAAAAAATAAGAAAAATAAGAAGAATAAGAAAAAGAATAAGAAATAGAATAAAAAAAAGAAGAATAAGAAGTATAAGATGTATAAGAAGAAAGAATAATACAAAGAATAAAAAGAATACAAAGTATAAGATGAATAAAAAGAGTAAGAAGAATAACAAGAAAAAGAAGAAAAGGTAGAATAAGAAGAATAAGAAAAAGATGAAGAATAATAAGAATAATAATAAGAATAATAAGAATAATAAGAATAATATTAATAATAATAATAATAATAAGAATAATAAAAATAAAAAGAATTAGAAGAATAAGAAGAAATAAAATGATGAGAAGAATAAAAAGAATAAGAAGAATAAGAAGAATAAGAAGAATAAGAAGATAAGAAGAATAAGAAGAATAAGAAGAATAAGAAGAATAAGAAGAATAAGAAGAATAAGAAAAATTAGAAGAATAAGAATAAAAAGAATAATAAGAAGAATAAAAAGAATAAGAAGAATAAGAAGAATAAGAAGAATAAGATTAATAACAAGAATAAGAAGAATTAAAGAATTAGAAGAATTAGAAGAATTAGAAGAATTACAAGTATTGAAAGAAAAAGATTAATAAAATAAAAAGAATTATTATAAGAATAAGAAGAATAAGAAGAATAAGAAGAATAAGAAGAATAAACAGAATAAGAATAATAAAAAGAATAAGAAGAATAAGAAAAATAAGTAAAATAAGAAGAATAAAAAGAATAAAAAGAATAAGACGAAAAAGAAGAAAAAGAAGAATAATAAGAATGAAAAGAATAAAAAGAAAAAGAAGAATATGAAGAATAAAAAAATAAAAAGAATAAAAAGAATAAGAAAAAATAATAAGAATAAGAAGAATAGGAAGAATAAAAAAAAGGAAGAATAAAAATAATAAGAGAAATAATAAGAAAAAAGAATAATAAGAATAAAAAGAATAAGAAGAATAAGAAGAATAAGAAGAATAAGAAGAATAAGAGCAATAATAAAAATAAGATGTATAAGAAGAATAAAAAAAAAGAAAATAAGAAGAATAAAAAGAATATAAAGAATAAGAAAATAAGAAGAAACGGAAGAATAAGAAGAATAAGAAAAATAAAAAGAAAATAAAGAATATAAAGAATAAAAAAATAAGAAGAATAAAAAGAATAAGAAGAATACAAAGTATTAGTAGAATAAGAAGAATAAAAAATAAGAAGAATAATAATAAATAGCGAAATAATAAGAAAAAGAATAATAAGAATAATAAGAATAATAAGAATAATAAGAATAAGATGAAGAAAAAGAATAAAAAGAATAAGATGAATAAAAAGAATAATAAGAATAATAAGAATAATAAAAATAAGATGTATAAGAAGAATACAAAAATAAGAAAATAATAAGAATAATAAAATAAGAAAAAATAAAAAAATAAGAATAATAATAAATATGTTATGAATAAGAAAGATAATAATTATAAGAAAAATAAGTATAAAATTACAAAAGGACAAATAAGAAGAATAAGTAGTATAAGAAGAATAAGGAGTAAAAAAAGAATAATATGAATAAGAAGAATAAGTAGATTAAAAAAATAAGAATAAAAAGAAGAATAAAAAGAAGAATAAAAAGAATAAAAAGAAAAAGGAAAATAAGAAGAATATGAAGAAAATGAAAATTACAAAGAATAACAATAATAAAAAGGATAAGAAGAATAAGAAGAATAAGAAGAATAAGAATAATAGAAATATTAGAAGAATAAGAACAATAAGAAGAATAAGAACAATAAATGAATAATAAGAATAAAATGAATAAAAAGAATAAGAATTATAAGAATTATAAGATTCATAAGAAGAATAAATATAATAAAAAAGATAAAAATAATAAAAAGTATATGATGATAAGAAGAATTAGAAGAATAATAAGAATAAAAAAAATACTAATAAGAATAATAAGAAGAATAAGAAGTATAGGAAGAAAAAGAATAATAAGAAGAATAATAAGAATAAAAATTATAAGAAGAATAAGAAGAATTAGAAAATAAATAGAAAAAAAATAATAAAAAAATAAAAATAAAAAGAATATGAAGAATAAGAAGAACAATGAGAATAAAAAGAATAAAAAGAGTAAGAAGATAAGAAGAATAAGATGAATTAGAAGAATTAGAAGAATAAGAATAATCAAAAGAATTAGAAGAATAATAAGAATAATAACAATAAGAAAAAAAGTGAATTGGAATAAGAAAATAAAAAAATAACAAGAATAAGAATAATAAGAATAATATGAATAATATGAATAATAAGAAGAATAATAAAAATAAGATGAATAATAAGAAGAATAAGAAGAATAAGAAGAATAAGAGAATAAGAGAATAAGAAGAATAAGAAAAATAAGAGAATAAGAAGAGTAAGAAAAATAAGAGAATAAGAAGAATAAGAAAAATAAGAATAATAAGAACAATAATAATAATAATAATAATAATAATAATAAGAATAAGAAGAAGAATAATAATAATAATAATAATAACAACATGAAGAATTGGAAGAATTAAAAGAATAAGAATAATAAGAAGAATTTGAAGAATAAGAAGAATAAGAAGAATACAAAGAATAAGAAGAATAAGAAGAATAAGAATATTAGAAAAATTAGAAGAATAAGAAGAATAAGAAGTAAAAGAAGAATAAGAAGAATAAGAATAATAATAATAATAATAATAACAATAAGATGAATAAGTAGAATAAAAGTTTAATAAGTATAAAAAGAATAAATAGAATAAGAATAAAAAGAAGAATAAGAAGAATAAGAAAAATAAAAAGAAAAAAAAAGAATAAGAAGAATAAGAAGAATAAGAAAAATATTAATACGAAAAATAAGAAGAATGAGAAGTATAAAGATAATAAGAATAATATGAAAAATAAAAAGAATAAAAAGAATAAAAAGTATAAGATGAATAAGAATAATAAGAAGAATATAAAGAATAATTAGAATAAGAAGAATAATAATAATAATAAGTGGAAAATGAAGAATAAAAAGAATAAGAATAAGAATAAGAAGAAGAATAAATAAAATAAAAAAGAATAAAAGAAGAATAATAATAATAATAAGAATAAGAAGAATAATAATAATAATAATAATAAAAAAATATGAAGAAAAATAAGAATAAGAAGAATAAGAAGAATAAGAAGAATAAAAAGAAAAAGAAGAATTTGAAGAATAAAAAAAAGAAGAATAAAAAAATAAGAATAAAAAAAATAAGAAGAATATGAAGAAAGAGAAGAATAAAAAGAATAAGAAGAATAAGAATAATAAGAGAAATAAATAGAAAAAAGAATAATCAGAATAAGAAGAATAAGATGAAAATGAAGAATAAGAAGAATAAGAAGAATAAAAATATAAGATGATTAAGAAGAATAACAAGAATATGAAAATAATTAGAATAAGAAGAATTATAAAAATAAGAAGAATAACAAGTAAAAGAAAAATAAATAGAATATGTAGAATAATACAAAATGACAAATAAAAATATTAAGAAGTATATGTAGTATAATAAGAATAAGAAGAATAAAAAAATGAAAATAATAAGAATACTAAAAATTATAAGATGCATAAGAAGAATAAGAATAATAAAAAAAATAAAAAGAATAAATAGTATATAATGAATAAGAAAAACTAGAAAAATAATAAGAATAAAAAAATAATAATAAGAATAATAAGAAGAATAATAAGTATAAGAAGAAAAAGAAGGACAAGAAGAATAACAATAATAAGAAGAATAATAAGAATAAAAAAAATAAAAAAAAAAGAATAATAAGAAGAATAAAAATTATAAGAATAATAAGAAGAATAAGAAGAATTAGAAAAATAAATAGAAAAAAATAATAAGAAAAATAAAAATAAAAAGAATATGAAGAATAAGAAGAACAAGAAGAATAAAAAGAATAAAAAGAGTAAGAAGATAAGAAGATAAGAAGAATAAGATGAATTAGAAGAATAAGAATAATCAAAAGAATTAGAAGAATAATAAGAATAATAACAATAAGAAAAAAAAGTAGAATAGGAATAAGAAAATAAAAAAAATAACAAGAATAAGAATAATAAGAAGAATAAGAAGAATAAGAATAATAAGATGAATAATAAAAATAAGATGAATAATAAGAAGAATAAGAAGAATAAGAAGAATAAGAGAATAAGAAAAATGAGACGAATAAGATAATAAGAAGAATAAGAATAATAAGAATAATTAAAATAATATTTAGAATTGGAAATTTAGAAGAATAAGAATAATAGTAAGAATTTGAAGAACAAGAAGAATAAGAAGAATCAAAAGAATAATAATAATAATAATAATAACAATAAGAAGAATAAGAACAATAAGAATAATAAAAAGAATAAAAAGAATAAAAAGAATAAAAAGAATAAAAAGAATAAAAAGAATAAAAAGAATAAAAATAATAAAAAGAAAAAGAAAAATAAGAAGACTAATAAAAATAATAAAAATAAAAATAAAAATGAGAATCAAAAGAATAAGAATAAAAAGAATAAAAAGTTTAGAAAAATTAGAATAATAAGAAGAATAAAAAGAATATGGAGAATAGGAAAAATAAGAAGAATAAGAAGAATAATAAAAATAAGAAGAATTAGAAGAATAATGAAATTAAGAAGAATATGAAGAATATGAAGAATAAGAAGATAACAATAATAATGATAATAATAAGAATAAGAAGTATAAGATGTATAAGAAGAATAAGAAGAATAAGAAGAATAAGAAGAATAGGAAGAATAAAAATAATAAGAATAATTAGAAGAATAAAAAGAATAAGAGAAATAAGAAGAATAAGAATAATAAGAAAAATATTAATAATAATAAGAAAAAGAATAATAAAAAGAATAAGAAGAATAAAAAGAGATACAAGATAGATATATAAAAAGCTCAATTCTAGAGAGAGAAAGCTCAATTATAGAGAGAGAAACTACCATTGTTTTGCAATTTGAGCTCTATTTGGAGCAAGAATGGAGGGTTCGGATCACTTAGCTATTAAAAAATTTTTCAGTTCAATTACCAAGGAGTACGTGCTCCTGTTTCCGAGCTTTGATGCAAAGGAAGCATCGCCTGTAGTGTTGCTGACAGAAGTGGAATTCCAAAAACTTGCCGAGCCTTTCAAGCTAACACTTATTGGGAAGTTTTCTCACGGCAAGCCGAGCTTCGAGGATATATATGTATTTATCGCGGCATTGAAACTAAGGCAGGTTGTGAAAATAGCTATATATGACGATAAACATGTTTTATTTCAACTCAAGGAAGAAGATGACTTTTCGAGGCTATGGATTAGAGGCTAGTGGAGCATGGCTGGTTACCCCATGCGCATCCTCAAATGGTCGCCTGATTTCTCACCAGCCGAGGAGTCTGCCCAAGCCCTGGTATGGTTTGTTTTGCCGAAACTACCTATACATCTATTTAGCAAACATTTTCTACATTCCATTGCATTATGTATTGGTAAGCCGTGGCTGATTGATGAGGCCACAGCTTAGATGACGAGACCAAGTGCAGCTAGAATCCTCATTGAGGTTAACTGCAAAAAATCTCTCCCAAACAGGATATTGATAGGTAACGACTTAGAGCATGGTTTTTGGCAGAATATTATTCCCGAAAACATGCCTCACTATTGTCTTAGTTGTCTTAAAATGGGTCATGTAGAAGAAGATTGCATTCTGATAAAACCGAAGAATATTAAGGAGAAAGCTTAGGTAAAGAAAGAGGGTAGGAATGGCGAGGTAGAGACGGTCCAGGAGGGAAGTTAGAAGAGGGGGTGAAAGAGAAAGAAGGGGAAGGGGAGAAAGAACCGAGAGAAGAGAGAGAAAATGGTAGGGAGGAAGGAGAGGGGGGAGATGGACTAGGAAGAGTGGTGGGAAGGAAAGGGGAGAGAGACTTAAGTATAGATAAGAGGGACGAGATTAATAAATGGCTGGAAAATATGCCAAGGGAGGAGGAAGGGGAAGCTAGAATAGGGAGGGAAAAAACAGTGTCTAAAAGGAGGAGGAAAAAACATATAGAGCAACATAATTGGGCTGAGGACGACCTATTTTCAGAAGAGGAAGTGGAGGTGAAAAGTTGGCCATTAGCCAGTAGCATTAACAAAGGCAACAAGCTGGACTTTCAGGCATCTTTTGATGATTCGGGGCTGGAAAAACAGCCTTGTAATCAAACACTTAATAATAAGGAAAAAGCCTTGGAGGAAATAAGAATATTAGAATTGAGTTTAGAAAAATTATTTATGCCGAAGAAGCTAGAGCAAGTCCCACCGAGCTCAAGTAATTCTATGAGGAATAGAAAAAAATATTTAAACATGAAATACGAATCAAAATGCATCACAAAAGCTCAAGCTAAATTTACTTAAAATGAATTGCTTATATTGGAATATAAGGGGAGTAGCGAACACTCCTACATTAAATAGAATTAGGAATTTAATTAAAATACATAAAATCAAAATAATTGCATTAGCGAAACCAATGGTAAACAAAAATCAAATTGATAAATATAGGGCAAAGATATGGCATCCAAAAGGCTTTTTTGAATAAAAATGGTAAGTTATGGATTATGTGGGATAATAGCATGGACCTAGAAATTATAACAGAAAATGATCTAATAGTTAGCTTTAAAATAGGTAAGCAATCTGATATGATTTTTTCAATAGTCTATACGAGCAACTCAAAGGAAGAAAGGAAAATATACTGGCAGGAGATGAATAATATATCATCTTGGAAGATACCATGGATAATAGGAGGAGACTTTATCGTGATTAGAAATATTACAGAAAAAAAGGGAGGTAGGTCACTAGATCCGATAGCAATAACTCAATTTAATGAGGCCATTGCATCTGCAAGATTAATGGAGATAGAGTACCTTGGATCAAATTACACATGGTGTAATAACTGGAAGAAAAGGGGAGCAATCTGGACGAGGTTAGATCAAGTATTAATTAATGCGCAGTGGCTAGATAGGATGGGTGAAACCAAAGTCCGGCACTTAAACAGAACCTATCCAGACCACAACCCGCTATTAGTAACACTTCAAACAAAAAAAAAGAGACAGGGGGGATTTACTTTTCAAAACATGTGGGGTATGCACAAAAATTTTGAGGCCATAGTTAATGATACATGGGGGAAACCATCACTGGGTAACCCCATGCAAATATTGGGGCAAAAACTCCGAGCATTGCGTCAGGCCCTTAATAAGTGGAATAAAGAGGTTTTTGGTAATGAATTTAAAAATATTCAAGAAATAGAACAAAAAGTTGCAACCCTAGAAATAGACTATGAAAATAAACAAGATATTATAACCAATATTGAATTGAGTAAAGCTAAAGCTGAATTAAGACTTAAAATGCATATGGAAGAGGTATTTTGGAAACAAAAAGCTAAAATAAAATGGTTGAAAGACGGAGATAAAAATACAAAGTTTTTTAACACAATAGCAAAGGTTAAAAATCAAAGATTAGGCATAAAATGTATTAAAAAAGCTAATGGAGAGTGGATAGAGAAGGAAGAAGATATAAGGAATGAATTAGAAGGTTTTTTTAAAAGTTACCTAGGAGGGTAAATTATAGACAGAAATCATACATTAATAACAAATATTAAAAGTAAGGTAACAGAAGAAGATAATAAAATATTATCAGAATGGCCCACAGGAGAAGAAGTGAAAGAGGCAATATTTAATGCCAACAAAGACAACTCGGCTGGTCCAGACGGTTGGAATAATGGGTTCTTTCAGAGGTGCTGGAGCATAATAAATAAAGAACTCATTGCGGCCATAACCTGGGTATTAGCAGGGGCAGAAATTCCAAAATCCTGGGCAAGTTCATATATAGTATTAATACCCAAGAAAGAAAATCTGCAAAAATGAGAGGATTTCAGGCCAATTAGTTTATGCAATACCACCTATAAAATCTTAGCTAAAATATTACAAAATAGATTGAGTAAGATTCTTCCTAAATTAATTTCCCCTGAATAAGCAGGCTTTATTAAAAATAGATCGATGTTAGAAAATGTTAATCTTACATCAGAAATGATAAAAGAATTAGGAGTCAAGAGTAGAGGACATAATGTAATAATGAAATTAGACTTGTCAAAAGCATTTGATAGAGTTGAATGGAATACTTTATGTTATCTAATGAGGAGAATGGGTTTCTCAGAATTTTGGATAGATCTCATATATAGATGTATATCTAGTGCCTGGGTTAGAATGTTGATAAATGGAAAAGCAGGGGAAGAATTTAAACCATCCAGAGGTCTTAGGAAGGGGGATCCGTTATCGCCCTCTTTGTTCAATATATACCTAAAAATTTTCATAATAAATTTGAAGGAGAAAGTAAGAAATGGTAGTATTTTAGCTTATAAACAGCCTAGAAATACTCCATTGGTATGCTGCTTAGCTTATGCGGACGACGTAATTATATTTACAAATGCCAGTAGCAGATCAATGAATAATCTGATGGGATTTCTACAATTGCTAGAACAAGAAACAGGACAAATGCTAAATAAAAATAAATGTCAATTTATGGTAGCAACTAGAGCATCAGAAAATGTAGCACAAAGAATTAAAGGAATCACGGGCTTTGTGAATAGTAAAGGATTAATAATGTACTTGGGATGTCCAATTTATAAAGGAAGAATGAAGGAGGAGCATCTATACTTCTTACTAGAAAAGATTAAGAAAAAAATAGATGGGTGGAAAGTGGATCTATTGAATATGGCAAAAAGAATTACGTTAATAACCCATGTGTTACATGGATCATTAGCACACATCTTAATGATGACACAACCACCAAAGAGTATCACAAAAAAACTGGAAAGGAAAATGGCTAATTTTCTATGGGGGAAATATGAAGGGAAGAATAAATTACATTGGAAAAAATGGAAGGATTTATGTTATCCTAAGGAGGAGACAGGCCTAGGCTTTACAAGTCAAAATGATATAGCCAAAGCTTGGGCATGTAAAAACTTGTGGATGCTAAGGCAAAATGAAAATATTTGGGTGCTATATGTGAAAGCCAAATACGGGTTAGGAAATAATGCATTTAAAGATTCCAGAAAAGCTACCAGAAATTGGAAATTGATGCGAAAACAACAGAATACAGTGGAAAAGTGCATTATTTCAACCAAAAGTGGTTGGAAATGGTCGTTGAATCCTCAAGGAAAGTTCACATTAAAAAGCACCAAGGACCTGATCAGGAATAGTAGATCCTCACATTTTAAGGAAATCTAGTTAAAAGACCTGCCACAAAAATTGAATGTATTTATGTGGAAAATTATCTCTAATATAACCCCAGTAGATGAAAATATTCAGGAAAAAGGCATAACACTAGCATCTAGATGCGAATGCTGTCATCTAGAGATTGAAAGTGCGGATCACTTATTCTCTACAGGCAAGATTATAGCTGAATTATAGCACGTTTTAGAAAACGAAGCAGAAATTAAAAATAGTAAAAAGTCTCTGAATGAGAGACTTGAAATCTGGGCAAAAAAGCAAACAAAGAATAAGATATTAAAATGGTTTAGAAATTACACTCCTTATATAGCGGTTTGGTGCTTATGGAAAGCTAGAAATAGAAGTAGGTTTGAAAACGTGGAAATGAAAGTTAAAGATATATTGGAAGAAATTAAAAAAAGAAATTACTTTTATTACTGCCTGTAAGCCAATAAAAGTGAAAAGAATGAGCATGGATGAAGATAGAAGAAGAGCTTGGAATCTAACAATATTAGCGAATAAAATGCCAGTCATCAAAAAAGTTAGCTGGAACAAACCCTCACGGGGAAGCTTAATGCTTAATACAGATGGAAGCTTTAAAAAAGAAATGGGGGAGGCAGGTGGAGGCAGGTGGAGGAGGAGTTATAAGAAATGAGGAGGGCAACGTATTAAAAAAGCTTTTACATTATCGACTACTACTTCATCGGCGTTACATGCAAAGATAATTGCCCTGCATAATGGCTTAAGAATATGCAAAAAAAATAATTATGCAAATATTCAAGTACAAGTTGACTCGAAAATATTGGTTCAGCTTGTTCAAAATAAGTTGCAATTATGGCTGTTTGAAAAAGAAATGGATGATATTAAAAATATTTTATGTGAATTAAAAGGAGAGATTAAACATATATATATAGAGGCCAATGTGGTGGCAGATAAACTAGCTGAGGAAGGGATGAAGAAAGGAAGGCAAGAATTTGAAGGGGATGAAATACCTGAAAAAGTAAAAGGTCTAATAGAACTAGATAAAGCTGAATTCCCGTATATTAGGATTCAAAAATCCTAGCTTAAAGGTCGAAACATAAGAAGTATTAGAGGTTAGTTTGTATAATGTTGTTTGTAGGCTTGATTTGATTTGCATTTAAGGTGGAAGTAACTAATGGATAAATAACTATCCCATGTTATTAAGTTTAACTAATCACTGACAGAGAAGGAATTATCCTTGGTTCTGTGGGGAATATAAAAGGTAATAAGGTTTATTGTTTATATATGCTGGATTTTAACTTCTGTGTGCAGTTGGATCTTGAGCAGATGGTGGAGGATAGCACAAAATGAATAAATATGTATGTTATGGTTTTATATATGCTGTATTTAGTTTGTTTATGCAGTCAAAGGGATAAAGCTAAGCGAAGAGAGAAGGAAACCAATTAAATAAGGATTCTTAGTATGCTAGCTTCGACGAGAGTGGGTAAGGTTCCTGGATGGTAATAAGTGTTTCTCTTGTAATGTGTAGTTTATGGTAAGTTCGTGTCTATACGGTAATGAGTCTGGTTTTTACGGAAGTCTGTAATGAATTTCTTGTGGAGTCTGTATGGTAATGCTTCTATAAACACGACCTATTTACTCGTCTGCTCGGAAAGAAGGGCGAAAGAGAACAGAAACTCGTATCATGGCAAAGATTGACGAATAAGTAAAGCGAGCAAGGTCTTCGAATGGGCAGAAACATGACCGAAGGGTGCCTAAATTATAAAGCTAGATTTTAAGAAACATGACCGAAGAGTGCCCAAAGCGTCGGAAGAGCATGGAATAAGGCTGAAATTTAAGAAGCCCACAGATGAGTACCCAAATCTAGGGTAAAGCCCAAATAAAAGCCTGAAGCTCCAAGGCAGATTCAGGAATTAAATAAGGCATATGTCTAATATATTATCAAGTTTAGCGTTAATTTGAATTATTCTAGGATTAAGGTGTTAGATGGGTGTAAAAGGGCTAAGGGTAGAAGTAGTTAGTAAAAATGGTATTCCTCCGCCAAAAGAGAGGGTGATAATAATAATAAAAACAATTTTTTAAAAAAAAAGAATAAAAAGAATAAAAAGAATATGAGAAATAACAAAAATAAGAAGAATAAGATAATAAGATGAATAAGAAGAATAATAAGATTAATAAGAAGAATAATAATAATAAGAAAAAAAATAATAAGAAGAATAAGAAATATAAGAAGAATAAGTAGATAAGAAGAATAAGAAGAACAAGAAGAATAAGTAGATATGAAGAATAAGAAGAATAAGAAGTATAAGAATAATAAGAAATATAAGAATAATAATAAGAATAAAAAGAATACGAAGTATAAATAGTAAAACGAGAATAAGAAGAATAAGAACAATAAGAAGAATACGAAGAATAAAAAGAAGAATAAGAAGAATAAAAAGAAAAAGCAGAATAATAAGAATAAAATTATAAATAAGAATACGAAAAATAAGAAGAATAAGAAGTATAAAAAAATAAGAATAATATGAATAATAAAAAGAATAAAAAGTATAAGATGAATAAGAAGAATAGGAAGAATATAAATTATAAGTATAATAAGAAGAAGAATAATAATAATAATAATAATAATAATAATATTATTATTATTATTAAAAAGAATAAGAAGAATAAGAAGAAAAAATAAAATAAAAAGAATAACAAGAATAATAATAATAATAATAATAATAATAATATAAAGAATAAGAAAAATAAGAAGAAAAGGAAGAATAATAAGAATAAGAAGTATAAGAATTATAAAATAAAAAAGAAGAATTTGAAGAATAAAAAAATAAGAAAAATAAAAAAATTAAAGGAGAATACGAAGAAAAATAAGAATAAAAAGAATAAGAAGAATAAGAACAATACGAGAAATAATAAGAAAAAAGAATAATAAGAATAACAAGAATACGATGAATAAGAAGAATAAGAAGAATAAGAAGAATAAAATAAATAAATAAAAGATGAATATGAAGAATAACAATAAAATAAAAATAAGAAGAATAAAAAGAATTATAAGAATAAGAAGAAATAAAAAAATAAGAAGAATAATAAATATATGAATAATAAGAATAATAACAAGTATAATAAAAATAATTAGAATAAGAAGAATAATACAAAAGGACAAATAAAAAGAAAAAGAATAATAAGAAGTATAAGAAGAATAAAAAAAATAAAAAGAATAAAAAGAATAAGAATAATAAGAAGAATACGTAGAATACAAAGAATAAGAATAATAAGAAGAATAAGAAGAAAAAAAAAAGAAAAAGGAGTATAAGAAGAATAAAAAGAATACAAAAAATAAGAAGAATAAAAAGAATAAAAAGAATAAGAAGAATAAGAATATTAGAAAAATAAGAAGAATAATAAATATAAAAAGAATAATAACAATAAGAACAATAATAAGAATAAGAACAATAAGATGAATAATATGAATAAAAAGTTTAATAAGTATAAAAAGAATAAAGAGAATAAGAATAAAAAGAAGAAAAAGAAGAATAAGAAGAAGAAAAAGAAAAAGGAGAATAAGAAGAATAATATGAAAAATAATAATACGAAAAATAAGAAGAATGAGAATTATAAAGATAATAAGAATAATATGAAGAATAAAAACAATAAAATATATAAGATGAATAAGAATAATAAGAAGAATTTAATGAATAATTAGAATAAGAAGAATAAAAAAGACGAAGAATAATAATAAGTGGAAAAGGAAGAATAAAAAGAATAAGAAGAATAAGAAGAATAAGAAGAATAAAAGAATAAAAGAATAAGAAGAATAAGAAAAATAAAAAGAATAAGAATAATAAGAATAATATAATAAATAATAAAAATAAGATGAATATTAAGAAAAATGAGAAGAATAAGAGAATCAAAAGAATAATAATAATAATAATAATAATAATAATAAGTATAAGAAGAAAAAGAAGAATAAGAATAATAAGAAGAACATGAAGAATTGGAAGAAATAGAAGAATAAGAAGAATTTGAAGAATAAGAAGAATAAGAAGACAAAGAAGAATAATAAGAATAAAAAGATTAAAAGAATAAGTAAAATAAGAAGAATAAGAATAATAACAATAATAAGAATAATAAGAATAATAAAATGAATAAAAAAAAAGAAAACCAAGAAGAATAATAAAAATAAGAAGAATAAGGAAAATCAAAAGAATAAGAAGAATAAAAAAGAATTAAATGATTAGAAAAATTAGAAGAATAAGAAGAATATGGAGAACAATGAATATAAGAAGAATAAAAAGAATAAGAAGAATAAGAAGGATACTAAAAATAAGAATAATAAGGAGAATAATGAAATTAAGAAGAATAAGAAGAATATAAAGAATAAGAAGATGACAATAATAATGATAATAAGAAGAATAAGAAGTATAAGATGTATAAGATGAATAAGAAGAATAAGAATAATAAGAATAATATTAATAATAATAAGAAAAAGAATAATAAGAAGAATATGAAGAAGAAGAATAATAATAATAATAAGAATAAAAAGAATAGGAAGAGTAAGAATAATAAGATGGATAAGAAGAATAAGAATACGAAGAATAATAAAAATAATAAGAATACGAAGAATAATAAAAATATTAAGAATAAGAAGAATATGAAGAAAAAGAAGAATAAGATGAATAAGTAGATAAGAAGAAACAGAAGTATAAAAATAATAAGTATAAGAATAATAAGAAGAAGAATAAGAAGAAGAAGTATAAAAAGTAAAAGGAGAATACGAAAAATAATAAGAATTAGAAGAAAAAAAAGAATAAAAAGAATAAGAAGTATAAAAAGTAAAAGGAGAATAAGAAAAATAAGAAGAATAAGAAGTAAAAAAATAAAAAGAATAAGAATAAAAAGAAGAATAAGAAGAATAAAAAGAAAAGGGAGAATAAGAAGAATAAAATAAAAATTAAGAATACAAAAAATAAGAAGAATAAGAAGTATAAAAAGAATAAGAATAATATGAATAATAAAAAGAATAAAAAGTATAAGATGAATAAGAAGAATAGAAAAAATATAAAGAATAAGAATAATAATAATAATAATAATAATAATAATAATAATTATATGAAAAAGAAGAATAAAAAGAATAAGAATAATAAAAAAAATAAAATAAAATGAAAAAGAAGAAGAAAAAATATAATAAAAAAATAAGAACAATAAGAGAATAATAAGAATAATAAGAATAAATAGAATAAAAAGAATAAAAATAAGAAGAATGAGAAGAATAAGAAGAGTAAAATAAAAAAAAGAATTTGAAGAATAAAAAAAATAAGAAGAATAAAAAGAATTAGAAAAATAAAAAATATAAGGAGAATAAGAAGAAAAATAAGAATAAAACGAATAAGAAGAGTAAGAACAATACGAGATATAATAAGAAAAAAAATAATAAGAATAATAATAATAAGGATAGAAGGAATAAATAAATAAGATGTATAAGAAGAATAACAAGCAAATAAAAATAAGAAGAATAAGAAAAATTATAAGAATAAAAAGAAATAGAAAATTAAGAAGAATAATAAATATACGAAGAATAAGTAGAATAATAAGTATAATAAAAATAAGTGGAATAAGTAGAATAATATAAAAAGACAAATAAAAAGAATAAGAAGAATAAGAAGAATAAGTAGAATAAAAATAATAATAATAATTATAATAATATGTATAATACAAATAATAAGAATAATAAGTAGAATAAAAAGAAAAAAAGGAATAAGAAGAATAAGAAGAATAAGAAGAATACAAAGAATACAAAGAATAATAAGAATAAAACGAATAAGAAGAATAAGAATATTAGAAAAATTAGAAGAAAAGATAAATAAGAAGTATAAGTAGGATAAGAATAATAATAAGAATAAGAATAATAAGATGAATAAGTAGAATAAATAGATTAATAAGAATAATAAGAATAAAGAGAATAAAAATAAAAAGAAGAATAAGAAGAATAAAAAGAAAAAAGAGAATAAGAAGAATAATATGAAAAATAATAACACTGATAAATAAGAAGAATAAGATGCATAAAAATAATAAGAATAATATGAAGATTAAAAAAAATAAAAAAGATAAGATGAATATGAATAGTAAGAAGAATATAAAAAATAATTAGAATAGAAGATTAAGTGTAAAAAAAAGAATAAAAAGAATAAGAAGAATAAGTGTAAAAAAAGTATAAAAAGAATAAGAAGAATAAATAAAATAAAAAAGAATAAAAGAAGAAGAATACTAAAAAGAATAAAAAGAATAAGAAAAATAAGAATAATAAACAGAATAAGAAGAATGAGAAGAATATGAAGAATAAAAAGAATAAAAAAAATAAAGATTAATAAGAATAAGAAGAATAAGAAAAATAAAAAGAAAAAAAAGAATTAGAAGAATAAAAAAATAAGAAGAATAAAAAGAATAAGAAGAATAAAAAATATATAAGAAGAATAAGTAGAATAAAAAAAATAAGAACAATAAGAATAATAAGAGAAATAATAAACAATAAGAACAATAAAAGAAATAATAAAAAAAGATTAATAAAAATAAGAAGAATAAGATGAAAAAGAAGAATAAGAAGAATGAAAAAATAAGATGTATAAGAAGAAAAAAAAAGAATATGAAAATAATAAGAATAAGAAGAATTATAAGAATAAGAAGAATAAGAAGAATAACTAACTATAAGAAAAATAAATAGGATATGTAGAATAATAATTAAAGACAAATAAAAAGATTAAGAAGAATATGTTGTATAAGAAGAATAAAAAGAATAAAAAGAATAAAAAAATAAAAAAAATAATAAGAATAAAAAAAATAAGTAGAATAAAAATAATAAAAATAATAAAAAGAAAAAGAAGAATAAAAAGAAAAATGAGACTAGAAGAATAAGAAGAATAAGAAGAATAAAAAAAATAAAAAAATAAAAAGAATAATAAGAATAAGAAGAATAAGAATATTAGAAAAATTAGAAGAATAAGAAGAATAAGAAGTATAAGATGAATAAGAACATTACTATTAATAAGTAGAATAAAAATAAAAATAATAATTATAAGATTAAAAAGAATAAGAATTATTCGATATAAATGAAGAATAAGAATAATATATATAATAAAAAGTATAAGATGAATAAGAAGAATAATAAAAATAGAAAGAATAAGAAGAATAAGTATAATAAGAAGAATAAAAAGAATTAAAAGGAGAAAAATATGAAGAATAAGAAGATTTAGAAGAATAATATGAATAATAAAAAATAATAATAAGAATAATAAGTATAATAAAAATAATAATAATAATAATAATAATAAGTATCAGAAGAATAAGAATGATAAGTAGAATAAAAAGAATAAGAAAAATAAAAAAAAGAATAATAAGAACAATAAAAAGTATAAAAAGAATAAGAAGAATTGAAGAATAAGAATAATATGTAAATAATTAGAAAAAAAAATAATAAGAATAAGAATAATCAGTATAATAAGAAGAATAATAAGAATAAAAAGAAAAAAAATATGAAGAATAAGAAGATTTAGAAGAATAATATGAATAATAAAAAATAATAATAAGAATAATAAGTATAATAAAAATAATAATAAGAATAATAAGTATAAGAAGAATAAGAAGGATAAAAAGAATAAGAAGAATAAGAAGAATAAAAAAAAGAATAATAAGAACAATAAAAAGTATAAAAAGAATAAGAAGAATTGAAGAATAAGAATAATATGTAAATAATTAGAAAAAAAATAATAAGAATAAGAAGATTAAGAAGAGTAAAAAGATAAGAATAATAAGATGAATTAAAAGAACTAGAAGTATACGAATAATCAAAAGAATTAAAATAATTATAACAATAATAAGAATAAAAAAAAATAAGAATAAGAAAATAAAAAAAATATCAAGAATAACAATAATAAGAATAATAAGAAGATTAAGACTAATAAGAAAATAAGAAGAATAAGATGGATAAGAAAAAGAATACGAAGAATAAGAAAAATAAGATGAATAAAAGAATAAGAATAATAAAAGAATAATACAAATAAGAAGTATAAAAAGTATAAAAAGAATAATAAGAATAAGAAGAATAAAAAAATAAGAAGAATAATAAGAATAAGAATAAAAAGAAGAATAAGAAGAATTAGAAGAATAAGAATAAAAAAAGAATTTGAATAAAGAAGACTTTGAATAAAGAAGAATAAGAAGAATAAAATGTATATGAAGAATAATAAGTATAAGAAAAATAAGAAAAATAAGAATAATAAGAATAATAAAAAGAAAAAGAAGAAAAATAAGAATAATAAGAATAAAAAAGAAAAAGTAGAATAAAAAGAATAAGATGAATAAAAAGAATAAGATGAATAACAAAAATAAAAAGTTTATAAAAATTTGAAGAATAAGACTAATAAATCAAGAAAAAAAGAAGAAAAATGCTCTCAACTTTCTAGAGAAAGTAAATTTGTTTTTTAGAGAGTGAAACAACCATTGTTGAGTAAAGAAGCTTAATTTTTAAGCAAAAATGGAGAAATCTGGTTTACTCTTTAAAAAAATCATTTGCATCACTATTTAATGGGACCGAGCCAATTTTTTTGAAGTTTTACTCGAAAAATGCGGAGCCTTTTGTAATTTTTCGAATGAGGAACTAACAAAGCTTGCTGATGCATTTAAGCTTATGCGTATTGGGAAGTTCTTTCATGGGCGACCCGTATTCAAAGATATTCATGATTTTCTAGCTTCATTAAAATTGAGGGAAGTGGTAAGTATGGCTTGGTTTAATGGGAAGCACATCTTCCTCCATTTCAAGGAGGAAGAAGACTTCCTTCGAATATGGCTTAGAGGACATAGGACAATCGCGGGGTACCCTATGCGTGTTCTCAAGTTCACTCCTCGTGAAGAACCTTCACAGGCCCTAGTATGGTTTAATTTACCGAATCTCTCTCTTCATTTTTTTCATAAGCTTCTTCTATACTCAATCGGCCTTTGCTTAGGCAAATCATGGGTTATTGTTGAAGCTATAGCATGCATGACTAGACCAAGCAGAGCCAGGATTTGCATTGAAATAAATATTAAAAATCCTCCTCCGAATAGAATATGGATTGGCAGTAACTCCTCAAATGGATTCTGGCAAAGGGTTATTCCAGAATCCATGCCAAGTTATTGCACAAACTGACTTAGAAATGGGCATGGAATAACAGAATGTATGGTGGAAGGAGGTTTGAAAAAAGATGGATTTAATGAGGGGAGAGGTAGAAGCAGGCTATGGGTGAAGAGGGGGCAGAGAGAAGAGGAAGTTGCTGTGGAATTGTATAGGGAGGAGAGTGTAGAAGAGGGAAGGAGTCACAGAGAGAAAGGGGTAGAAAAAAGGAAGGGCAGGGCTTATAGGCAGACTGGGAGTGTTAGAGAGAGGGATGAAGAGAGTTTAGAAGGGGAATTGGAGGTAATAGAAATAGGGACTGCTGGAAAAGAAAATGATGGGAAGGCAAAGGGTAAAAAGGGAGAGAAAGATGAAGAGGTAAGAGTAGTAAAGGAGTTGGAATGGTATAGAGTGGAAGTCATTAGGGAATTGCTTGCCGAAACAGCAAAGATGATAAAGTGATAGGGGTAGAAGGGAGGGTTATAAACAGCAGGGTCGGGGTTGGAGGAAGGAGGAAGGAGAAAATAAGAGCGGCAAAAAAAATTAAAAAAATAGAAAGATATAATTGGGGAGTTGATGATCTTCTCTTGGAGGAGGACTCGAAGGCAAAAAGCTAGCCGTATATAAGGCATGATAAAGATGAAGTGTGGCACATCTCTAATCTGCCTCGGAATGATTTAAATGAACATAATATGCTCCTATTCATCCCACAGAATAGAGAATGCACAATTGAAGAACTAAGAAGAATAGGGAAAAGCCTGGAGAAAATGAAACTAGGAAAAGAGCAGGTGCCACCTAGCTCAAGTAAAGCTTCTAGAAATAGGAAAAAATATTTAAATATGAAGTATGATTTGAAATGCATCACTAAAGCACAAACAAGATTTACATAGATATATTTAAAAGATTGTATTGGAACATAAGAGGAGTGACAAATACTCTTATGATAAATAGAATTAAAGGGCTAATTAAAATACACAAAAATAATATTGTAATCTTAGCCGAACCAATGGTAATAAAAGAACAAATATAAAAATATAAGAATTTGATTGACTTCTATGGGGCCTATTTGAATCTGAATGGTAAGATATGGGTCCTAACTCCTATGGAATAAGTTAATGGAGGTTGAAATAGTTGCAGAAGCTGAGCAAATTATCAGCTTCAAATTAGATAAATCAGATTCAATCATTTCAGTGGTGTACGCTAGCAATGCTAGAGAAGATAGGAAATTGTTATGGCAAGCAATGGATGATCTAGCCGCAAAAAAAAAATCCATGGATTATTGGAGGAGATTTCAATGTGATTAGAAATCCTAGCGAAAAAAGTGGAGGTAGAGCTCGTGACCAAATTGTCTTAGATCAGTTCAACGATGCAATTGCAAGAGCAAATTTAAAGGAGTCGAACTTTCTTGGGTCAAATTTTACATGGTGTAATAATTGAAAGAGGAGAGGAGCAGTGATGAAGATGAGCTTTAAAATGATGTTACTACATCTGAAGAAGAAGACGAATCGGATTTGGATGATTCTAATGAGAATGAGTAGACAATGAGTTTTATGTTATTTTAATTGTTAATCATTTTTGTTTATTTGTATTGCCTTATGTATTTTTTATAGATATAGCACGTGGACAATATAGGAGAAGCACATTGCAAGGTCGTACGAGTTATGGTATAGACATCACGACCTCAGGTATGCTCGAAACTCGTAGAGGGTCATGGGTGGATGAGATGCCACAGCAAACAAAGAAGGTTGTGAATGTACCACAGCAGCAGCATCATCTGACTGATCCACATAATGGTCCAGAGAATTTGATGAATAATCAAGAGACATGGGAGGGAGAGGAGTGAGAGGATGGAGATGTTGGAGAGTCTTCCTCAAAGCACCCTACAAACGAGACTCTTCTTATTTATCAATTTATTAATTTATTTCTTACTTGCTAATAAATTTTTTGTTACAGAAAAATTTTAGAGCCATCTGGTTCCATTTCTAAGGTTCTGAGGATAATTTTCATGAAGTCCTTTAAACCTAATGGATATAATTGAAAGTTACTCATGCATAGAGACCAATTGGTGATTTGGAGAGAAGTTAAGGTAAATATTACAAGCTAAAAATTTTTACATCTTTTATTTATTCTTTTGTTCATTGATTAAAAATTGTTTATTTATAATTGCAGAAAGTTTATAAGTGGACAGCCAAATGAGGTGGTCAAAAGTGTGTTCTACAAACATGCTGTCAGTCGGTATAAAGACACCATGTATGAGATCAAAAATAAATGGTTGAAGAAGAAAGAAAAAGATTCAAGTGTACCAAATCATGTTTTCAAGGAGTGGCAGAGAAGATGGGAAGATCTGGATTAAAGAAAGAGGTGTGATAAACAGAGCGGAAATCGTCGCTCAGAGCGGGCTTGGGAGGGTAGTGGCATGTCTACATACACTTGTGGATCTCGCTCTATGCGTGAGCAACAACGAGCATTGGTATTATTTCTAATTTATACTTTATATGTTTATTACTTTCTGAATTGTGTTCAATTATGCATAAATTTCATTTCTCATAAGGAATTTTTTTTCAATATAATTAACATATGTATTGTGTGTGATTGGAGACATGCACGGAGGGTAAGAAGCCCTGTGCTCCTCGCTTATTCAAATACAGGCACACAAAGGCTCTTGATGATCAGACTTACGTTGATCAGAGATCTCATGCAGCAAAAGTAAGTTTAAATAAACAAAATTAAATTTTCTATTTTTTGTTTGAATATAAATAGAAACACATTTCATACATTTTTATTAGGTGAGATATGAGGAAATGTTAGCATTTGCAACTCAATCGTCTTCCCAGTTTACTTCAGGTTCATGTGATTGTACAATAGGTAGTTCTCATTCATCAGCTCCACTAGTTGATATGAATCAGATTTGGTATGCATTGATGGCAAGGAGAAGATGCTCGTCTATGGCATCGGTTCATCGACATCATCATTCTACTTGCATAGACGACCAGACTATGAAGCTGAATTTTTCAGGACCAGTTTTGAAATAATTCTAGAAGATGGAGGAATTTCAGGATGCGATATGAAATTCAATATAGTTTTAGTTGGCCGATATCGAGCGATTATTGATCGACTATGAGGATGATAGGGATGAGTTGCATATGCATTTTGACTGGCTTACAAAGAAGTTTCAAGAATGAGGACTGCAGTTCAATCATGATGATATATCTCAGATTGCTCGGCGTAATGCTCCAACTACAACATCTACTCCATCACCTACAGCAGCACCTACAGCAACTACATTAGGACTAACAGTAGCAGACAGCTCTACCCTAGTACCCGACATCTTACTATGTAGACTAGAAACGTCGCAGCATAATGATTATGAAACCAAGTTGAATGATTGAGTGTATTACACACATTTTTTTCAATGCCTTAAACTTTGATTTTGGATTTTATTTTTTATTTTCTCTTAATGTTTTTAATATATATATGCAGTATATATAGTTGTTTGCTAGAGTTAATTAGATTTTTTTGTTGTGTTATCTGTATATGTTTCTGTAGCAACTGCATCAAAATTGAAAGTTAATTGGATGTTTTTTTTGTTTTATCTATTCTTATTTCTACAACAACTACAGAAAAACTATAAAAAAAATTTGGTCAGTAATTACCTACCGAATTACGACCAAAACCGACCAAATTTTTTTAATATTAATGGTCGGTAAAATGTCACCAAATGGTCGGTAATACTTTTGGAGATCAATTACTGACCAATGATTTTAAAAAGTTTTGGTCTATTTTTTATCGTAATTTTTTCTGTTATTACCAACCATTTTGTGACCATTTATCGACCTAAAGCTTTTGTTAGGAAAATAGTTGGAATATAGTCAGAAATTATTTGTTGGTAAATGATCTGTAAATTGTCGGTAATTACCGACCATTTGGAAACCATTTACCGACCTAATGTCTTTGCTCGAAAAATAGTTGGAATATAGTCGGATATTAGTTTTCGTTAATTTGACTCAAAATGATCGGTAATTACTGACCATTTTGAGACCATAAAATGATCAATTGCTTTGGGTCGGAAAAAAGTTGGAATTTAGTCGGTAATTGTTGGTCGGTGAATGGTCTGTAAATGATCGTTAATTACCAACTATTTAGAAATCATTGCTAATTTGGCATCTTACTATATGACAAACATAAAAATTACACTTAATAAATTTTTTTTATTAAAAATAAATTATTTTAATAATATTTATCTCACTCGAAATTTATTTTGTGATTATTTTTGTAAAAAATTAAACTATGAATAATTAAAATAAATATTTAAAATTATAATAAATAGACATAAAAATGAGATTTATTTTTCATTAAGTAGTATATAGATGATAAATGATTTATGTATTTAGGTGTTTCGTAGTTTATGAGCCTACTGATTTAAGTAAGCAGGCATTTAATGGTCTATAGGCTTTATTTAAAAATGAAATAACAAAAATTTATTTTTGTTATTTTTTCTCATATTTTCAAGGATATAACCCTTGAAAAATATAATAATTTTTAATTTTTTTTCAAGAGTAAATACAATATTTATTTATAATAATCATAATAATAATAAATAATATAAATTTGATATAAAAAATTTAGAAATCATGTATCGACCTAATTAATTTGGTCAGAAAATTGTTGGTATATAGTTAATAAATATTTGTCGAGAGAGGATCGGTAAATGGTTGGCAATTTACCGACCGACTAATTTTTTGTCGCTAAAAAATTTAGCAACGAACAAAATTGTGACCGATGATTTTGGTCGGTAAATGGTCTCTATTTGGTTTACCAACCAAAAAACATGGAATTAGTGACCAAAAATTGATTGGTAATTCGGAGAATTTTAGTAGTGGAAGAAGAATAGAAGGAGAAAAATAAGAAGAAGAAAAGGAAGAAAAAGAAGAATAATAATAAATGTGGAAGAAGAAGAAGAAAAAGAAAAAGAAAAAGAAAAAGAAAAAGAAAACGGAAGAAGAAGAAGAAAAGAAGAATAAGAATAAGAAGAAATAGGAGAAGAATAAGAAGAAAATAAGAATAATAAAAAAAATTAAAAGAAGAAGTTGTAAGAGTATAATAAGAAGAAAAAGAAGTAGAAGGAGAATAAGATCTATAAGAAGAAGAAGAAAAGGATGGGGAAGAAGAATAAGTAGAAGAAGAAGTAGAATAAGATGAAGTAGAATGAGAAGAAGAATAAGAAAGAAAATAAGAAGAAGAATAAGAAGAATGAGCAGAATTAGAAGAAGAAGAAAAATGAAAAATAGATGGAGAAGAAGAAGAATAGAAATAAGAGGAAGAAGAGGAAGAAGAAGAATAGGAATAAGAATAAGAAGAATGGGAAGAAAAAGAAGAACAAGATTAAGAAGAAGATTAAAAAAAATAAGTGGAAGAAGAAGACAAAGAGTAGGAAGAAGAAGAAGAAGAAGAAAAAAAAAAGGAGAAGAGAAGAAGGAGGAGGAGGAGGAGGAGGAGAGAATAAGAAGAAGGAGAAGAATAAAAAGAAGAAGAGAAAAAGAAGAATAGCAAGAAGAACTAAAGGAAGATAAAGTGATGGAGAAGAAGAAGAAGTAGGAGACGAAGAATAAGACAAAGAATGAGAAGAAGAAAATGAGTAGGAGGAGGAGAAAAAGAAGAAAATGAGTAGGAGGAGGAGAAAAAGAAGAAAAAGAAAAAGAAAAAGAAGGAGAGAGAAGGAATGTGAGGAGAAGATGAAGAAAAAACAGAAGAAGAAGAAGAAGAAAAAGAAGAAGAAGAAGAATGTGAAATAGATGAATAAGAATAAGAAGAAAGAGAATAACAACAACAAACATAATAATAATAATATGAGGCAAAAGAAGAAGAAAAAAAAAAGAAAAAGAAGAAGAGGAATATGGAGAAGAAAAGAAGTAGTAGTAGTAGTAGTAGTAGAAGAAGAAAATGGTGATGAAGATGTAGATTAAAAGTATAAGACAAAAAATTTAAAGAAGAAGAAGTAGAATTTAAATATTAAGAAGAAGAAAAAGAAGATAAAAATGGAATAATAATAATAATAATAATAAAAAGAATAATAAAAAAATAATAAGAATGAGAAGATGAAGATGAAGAAGAAGTGGAAGATGAATAAAAAGAAGAAGAAGATGATGATGATTAAAAAGAAAAAGAATAATGTAAAATAAAAAGTAGAAGACTAATAAGAAGAAAAGGAAAAGAAGAAGAAGAAAAATAAGATGAAGAAGCAAGATGAGGAGGAGGAGGATAAGAAGAAGAAGATGCAGAAAAAGAAGAAGAATAATAATAAGAGGAAGAGGGATATGAAAAATAAGAATAAGAAGATGAAGAAGAAAAAGAAGAAGAAGAAGAGATACAAGGAGAAGAAGATGAAGAAGAAAGATATGGATAAGAAGAAGAAGAATGACAAGGAGGAGAAGAAGAAGAAGAAGAATAATAATAATAATAATAATAATAATAAGTTGGAGAAGAAGAAGAAGAAGAAGAATGAACATGAATAGGAGAAAAAGAAGAAGAATGAAAAGTTGAAGTAGAAGCAAGAGGAGGAGGAGAAGTAGAAGAAAAAGAATGAGAGGAAGTATAAAAAAAAGAAGAAGATGTGAAAGAAGAAGAAGAAGAAGAGGAGGAGGAGGAAGAAAAAGAAAAGGCATAAGTATAAGAAGAAGAAGTATTAGTAGTAGTAGTAGTAGTAGTGAAGAAGAGAATAAAAGGAATAAAAAATAAGGAAAAGAAAAAGGAGGATAAGAAGAAGAAGAAGAATAATAATAATAATAATAATAATAATAATAGATCAATAAGTAGAAGCAAAAGAAGAAGAATAAGAAAAAGAAGTAGAAGAAAAAGAAGAATCAAAAGAAGGAGAAAAAGAAGAAGAAGAAGAAGAAGAAAAAGAAGAAGAATGAGAGGTAGATAGAGAATAAGAAGAATAAGAAAATAAATCATAAGAAGAATAAGTAGAAGAAGATGAAAAAATTTAAGTAGAAGAAGATAAAGAAGAGGAATAAAAGAGGAAGAAAAGAGGCGGAGGAAGAAGAAGAAGAAGAAGAAGAAGGTGAAGGAGAAGATAATAAAAAAGATGAGAAGTAAAATATGAATAGAAGAAGATGATAACAGGAAGATGAGAAGAAAAAAAGAAGAAGATGATGATGATGATGATGAGGAAGAAGAAGAAGAATAACAATAATAATAATAATATAATAATAATAAAGATAAGTAGTAGTAGTAGAATAATAATAATAATAATAATAATATGATGAAGAAGAAGAATAAGAAAAAGAAGTAGAAGAATCAGAAGAAAAACAAGGAAAGAACAAGAAGTAGATTGAGAAAAAAAAGAATAAGAAAGAGAATGAGAAGAAGAAGAAGAAGAAGAAAAAAGGACTTGAATGAAAATAAGAAGGAGGAGGAGGAGAATGAGGGGGGGGGGAATAAGAAAAAGAAGAGGAAGAAGAAGAAGAATAAGAATAAGAAGAAAAAGAAAAAGAAGAATAATAAGAAGTATATGAAGAAAAAGTGAAAGAAGATAAAGAAGAAGAAGATGAATAAGAGAAGAAAAAGAAGTAGAGGAAGAAAAAGATGAAGAAGCTGATGATGATGAACCAAAAGAAAAGGAAAAAGAAGAAAGAAAAGAAAAAAGAAAAGAAGAAAGAAAAGAATAGAAAAAGAAAAAAAAGATGAAGAAGATGAAGATGATGAAGAAGATGAAGAAGGAGAAGGAGAATAAGAAGAAGAAGAAGAAGAAGAAGAAAGAAGAAGAAGAAGAAGAAGAAGAAGAAGAAGAAGAAAAAGAAGAAGTAGAGATAAGTAGATGAAAAATAACAATATGTAGAATAAGATGTAGAAGGAGAGATAGAAGTAGAAGAAAAGGAAATAAAAGGTGAAGTAGAAGAAGGACGACAAAAAGAATAAGTAGGAGAAAAAAAAGAAGAAGTAGTAGAAGTATAGTAGTAGTAGATATGAAGATGAGGAAAAAGAAAAACAAGAAGAAGATGTAGTATAAGATTAATTAGAATATTAAAAAAAGATGGAGAATAAAATAAATAATTAGAAGAAGAAAAGAAAATATAAGAAGAATAAAAAAAATAAAAGAAGAAGCATGATAAGAAGGTGAAGAAGAAGTATTAGTAGAAGGAGAAAATAAGATTTGGGAGAAGAAGTAGAAGAAAAAAAAAAGAAGCGGAATAAGAAGTAACATAAGAAGTAAAAGAGTAAGAAGAAGAAGAAGAGGAAGAAGAGAAGGAATGATTAGAAAAAGAATAAAGAATAAGAAGAATAAGAGAAGAGGAGGAGGTGGAGGAGGACGAGGAGGACGAGGAGAATAGGAAGAATAAGAAGAATAAAAAAAAAGTAGAATGAGAAGGAGAAGGAGTAGGAATAGAAGAAGAACAAAAAAAATAAGAAGAAAAAAAAAAGAAGAAGTAGTAGTAGTAGTAGTAGTAGTGGAAGAAGAAGAATAAGAATTTGTAGAAAAAGAAGATAAAGAAGAAGAAGTAGTAGTAGTAGTTGTTGTTGTAAATGAAGAAGATGATGATGAAAAAGAAGAAAAAAAAGAAGGAGAAGTAGGAGTATTAAAAGAAGGAGAAGGAGATGAAGTAAAAGAAGAATGTGAAGAAGAATAATAATAAAAAGAAAAAAAATAGAATTTGGAAGAGAAGAAGAAGAAAAAGTATGAAGAGAAGAAAAAAGGAAGAAGAAAATAAAAGAAGAAATATAAAGAGAAGAAGAAGACAAAGAAGAAGAAGTAGTAAGAGAAGAAGGAGGAGGAGGAGGAGAGGAAGAAAAAAAAGTAAAAGAAGATGAAGAAAAAGAAGAATAAAAAGATGATGATGATGATGATGATGATGATGAATAAGAATAGGAAGAAGAAGAAGAAGAAGGGAAAGAACAAGAAGAAGAAGAAGAAGAAGAGGGAGAATATGAAGAATAAGAAGAAGTAGAATAAGAATAGATGAAGGAAAAAGTGAAGAAGAATAATGAGGAGATGTATGAGAAAAGGAAGTTGGTGAAGAAAGAGAAGAAGAAGAAAAAGAAGAAGAAGAAGAAGAAGAAGAAAATAAGAAAAAGAAGGGGAAGAATAATGAGAAGAAAAATAAAAAAAAATAGAACAAGAAGAAGAAGAAGAAGAAGACGAAGAAGAAGAAAGAAGAAGAAGAAGAAGACGAAGAAGAAGAAGAAGGAGAAAAAAAATTAAAAAGTAGGAGATGAAAAAGTTGTAGAAAAAAGAGGAGGAGGAGGAGGAGGAAAAGAAGAAAAAGAAGGAGAAGAATAAGAATGAGGAGGATGAGGAGGAGGAGGAGAAAGACTAAGGTGACGTAGGAGGAGGAGGAGGAGAAGTGAAAAAAGAACAAGAGAAAGAAAAAGAAGAAAGAAGCAGAAGAGGAAGAAGAAGGAAAACAAGAAGAGAAGAAGTAGAAGTAGTAGTAGAAGGAAAAGAAGAAGAAGAAGAAGAAGAAGAAGAAGAAGTATAAGAACATGAAGAGAAGAATAAGAAGTAGAAAAAGAAGTATATATAAGAAAGGAAGAAGGAGAATAAGAAGTTGAAGTAGAAGAAAGGAGAGATAAAGAAGGAGGAGGAGGAGAAGAAGAAGAAGTAGTAGTAGTAGTAGTAGGAGGAGAGATGATGATGAAGACGAAGAAAGTGACGTAGAATGAGAAGAAGTAGGAGAATATGAAGAAGAAGAAATGAAGAAATATAAGTAGATAATAAAAATTAAGGAGGAAATGGACAAGAAGAATGAGGAGGAGGAGGAGGAGATGAAGAATAATAATAAGGAGAAGATGAAGGATGCACCGAAAAAGAATAAGAAGAAAAAAAAATTAAGAAGGAGAAGAACAAGAGAATTATGAATAAGGAGAAGAAGAAAAAAAAAAGAATAATAACGAAGAGAATAACAAAGAGAAATGAAGAAGTAAGAAAAGAAGAATAAATAGGAGTAGTAGAAAAAGGAGGAGGAGGAGGAGGATGAGATGAAGAAGAGAAAAATAAGAAGAAGGGGAAGAGAGAGAAGTTGAAGATGAGTAATTTGAAGAAGTAGATGAAGAAGAAGAACATGCATAAGAAGAAGAAGAAAATAAAAACAAGAATAAGAAAAAAAATAAGAAGATGAAGAATAAAAAAAATAAGGAGAAGGAGAATAAGAAGAAGAAGAAAAAGAAAAAGAGAAGAATAAGAAGAGAATAAGATAAAGAAGAAAAAGAAAAAGAGAAGAATAAGAAGAGAAGAAGATAAAGAAGAAAAAGAAGATGCAAAAGAAGAAGAAGAAGAAGAAAAATGGAGTATGAGGAGAAGGAGAAGAAGGAGTATGCAAAGAAGGAGAAGGAGAAGAATGAGGATAAAAAAAAGAAGAAGAAGGAGAAAGAGGATGAGAAAAATATGAAGGTTTAGAAGAATAAGACAAAGAAGAAGAAGAAGAAGAAAATGTGAAGAATAAGAAAAAAAAAGAAGATGGAGAAGAAGAAAAAAAAGATGATAAAGGGGAAGAAGAAGAAGAAAATGTGAAGAATAAGGAGAATAACATATAGTCACGACTCACGCCACGGCACGCGTGGCACGCCCCCAGTGCCACGCGTGCCTGCGTGAACCGGCACGGGATGGACCCGTGCCGGCGTGCCGTGCCAAGGCACGGCATGGCACACGATTTTCTTCACCCGGGCACGGCACGAGCCCGGGCACGATTTAAGAACGTGCCGGGCCGGCCCAGGCATGGCCGAACCGTGCCATGCCTCGTGCCTGGCCGGCCAGGCCCGGCACGTTTGACACCTCTATCACAGATGTCTATGATTGTGATGTCTCATAATCTTTGGATCCTTGCTTCAGTGGGCATTCTCATTTCCAATGTCCAGGCTAATGGTAGTGAAATCAAATTCTCTATCCAATCTAGTTAGAACTCCCAATCTAGCATTGGCCTTGATAACTATGACCATATCCTTGAGATCTTCAGGAAATATAAAGCCTTTAACACTTCATAGAAAAATACTAACTATCCTTCCTCTTTCCACTAGTGCTTCCACTCACCTCATGGATGTTTCGTGCATCCTCAACCTCTTGCTTTGTGGCTAAATCTATCTCAACCTTTGAATCCATATCCTATATGAGAAATCCCACAATCTTTTCTCGATGGACAATTTCAATCCATTCTCAAATTTCTATACCTTTGCAATGTTAGTGGTCACATAATTATCACCAAGACATGCCAACTCAATGATTTTAGCTATGTATTCAAGCACTATCATTTTAGCTTGGTCTCTTATTTTGTTACTATGTTTTGCTTATTTTGGATTGTTTCGTTAGTCTCCTTTTAATGAGTTGTATTTCCAAACAACTCAATTTAGACTTTACTTTCTCTTCTATTGATATTTATTTCCAAAATCAAATGATTCTATAAATGCCTATTTTTTTGGTTAGACGTTAGAGTATGGTGGACTATATGTTTTGTCTTCGACAATAAGATCTCTTACTAGGTATATGGGTGTGTTAAAGGTTTTTCTATTTTAAAGTGTGAGGCTAATCAATTAATAAAGTATACTAAAGATTTTTATCCAGCATACCATGCTAGTAGGAGTAAGGACTTATTTGATTGAGTATAATTAGATAACTGAGGGCTCCTTGTCTGACTTCAAAGAATTCCTAAGACTTAGCAAGTCTAGCTGAAGTCAGAAAATATTTCTCCATGAAAAGTTCTTGAGAATCTTTCCATGTCATTACCTATTTATTCTTTGAGACTTTCATCCAATCCCACCAAAGTTGGAAGAACTCGTCCTCTAGCTGGAATACTACTAGTTGGATCTCTGTGGTATTTGAAGTGATCTCAATTGCTTCAAAGATTTTCTCAACTTAATGAAACCAATGATCGGCCACGATCAAGTCCCCTCCTCTCATAAATATCAGAGGATGATGTGTCTTGAGCCTTAGAAGGTTATTCGGTCCTTCCTGGCCTATAGTTACATTAGTCTATGCAAATGTGGCAACTATGATACCCACAGTCTCTATGAAGGTCTATTAGTCAAATATGACCGGTGATTAGCCCTTGTTTCATAGACATCATCTGTGTCCTTCTTCTATACTTTCTTTCTACATAAGTCAAATAATAATTTAAAAATAATATTCATGTTTTATTACTAGTGCATATGTCAACTATAAATAGACTTTTCATTTTGAAGTTATCATTTTATTTTTTGAACCACTGAGGTCATGTTTCATCACCCTATTGTTCATTTTTTCATATACACATTTCTCACCATGCATATAATCTACACAATAAAAAACATGCAACATGTCACACACCAATGCATAGATAAAAAAAATCTATTATATGTGGTGATCCATCCAAGGTAATTTTTTATTTAGACCTTTATAGTAAGTTGTTACTTAGATATAGTTTAGCCAAGCCTTAGGTATTTGTACACCTAAATTTTCATACCACGTTATATAACTTGTACCAATTTTGAGCTATAGGTAATCATATACCTAAACTCTGATACCAAGCTGTGCCACCCCAATTTCGAGCTATAGATTAGCCAAACCTTAGGGGAATCATTAATTTATCACACAACAAATGTGCAATAATGTAACATTTTTATTTTCTTACAAATGTTGCTTACTCATTTTTTTTCATTTGCTCTGTGGAATAAAAAAAGTATAATATACAACTCAAGCCAAAATCAACTTTCATCACACGTCCAATCCCATATGTGGATGTATCATATGCATAGGACCTATAAATTAAAGGGGGTCCCATAATGAAGTGAGAAAAAGATAGTAGAGGTAAAGTCTTTCAAGGCTACTCCCCACCCAAGTACACATAAAAAACTAATGTGCATATATCAAAACCCATTCAAATACAATATTTACATGAATATAATTATATATAAAATATTTTTATGCAAGTATCTCGAGCCTCATTGAGTCTCCAACACATGCTGAAGACAAGTGTGACACACACACACACGCACACACATATATATGACATACTATAAAAAATAAAGAGCTTCTCCAAAAAATAATATAGGACATTCTCCAAAAAATATTTTTTTTTTTCCTTTGACATTCTTCGATAAATATTAGACATTTTCCAAAAAATATGGACTTTCTCCGAAAAATAATATTAGACACTCTTAGAATAAGACCACATAACACAATTTGGGTATTATCCCATTTTGAGTTCACATAAATAATAGTTAGAATAATTTAATATATATCAACCATGTACACACCCATTTAATTATAAAATTCCCATGCATAAGAGATTAAAATATGTCATTTATGATTAAACTATATTCCAAGCATAGTTATAACTACATGAGCATAGTTATATAAGGAGTAGAAAAAATATAAAAGGACAAGGAGAAGAAGAAGAAGAAAAAGAAGGAGAAAGAGGAGGGTGAAAAGAAAAAGTAGAAAAATAAGAAGAAGAATAAGGAGGAAGAGGATGAGGAAGAGGAGGAGGAGATGATTATGTAGAAGAAGAAGACAATGAAGTAGGAGAAGAAGTAGTTGTAGTAGTAGTGGAAGAATAATAATAATAATAATAATAATAATAATAATAACAATAATAATAATAGAAATAAGAAGTAGAAGAAGAGGAGGAGGAGGATGAGGAAGACAAAAAAGAACAGGAATAAGAGGAATAATAATAATAATAATAATAATAATAATAATAATAATATGAAGAATGACAAGGAGGAGGAGAATAAGTAGATGAAGAAGAAAAAAAAAGAAGAATGAGAAGGAGAAGGAGAAGGAGAAGAATAAGAAGAAAAAAAAAAGAGAAGAAGAAGAATAAGAAGACGAAGAAGTTGTTGTTGTTTTGTAGAAGGAGAAGGAGAAAGAGCAAAAGAAGAAGAATGAGAATATGATAGAGAAGGAAAACATGAAGAAGAAGAAGAAGAATAAGTGAAGAAGAAGAAGAAGAAGAAGAATAATAATAATAATAATAATAATAATAACAAAAAGAAGAGTAAAATAAAGTAGAAGTAGAAGAAGAATAGGCAAAAGAAACTGAAGAAGAAGAGGAATAAACAAAATAATAATAATAATAATAATAATAATAAGAGAAGAATAAAAAGAATAAGAGGAGGAGGATGAGGAGGAGGAGGAAGAAGAAGAAGAAGAAGAAGAAGAAGAAGAAGAGAACAACAAGAAAAAAAAAGAATAATAAAAAGAAGAAAAATAAGAATAAGGAGGAGGAGGAGGAGAAGTAGAAATAAAGGAGGGGGAGAAAAAGAATTATATGAAGAATAATAAGAAAAGGAGGAATAAAGAAAAAGAGGGAAAGGAAAAGGAAGAATAATAACAAAAAGAAGGGAAAGAAGTAGAAGAAGAAGTAGAAGAAGAAGTAGAAGTAGAAGAGAAGAGGAAGAAGAAAAACAAAAATAAGAAGGAGGAGGAAGAGGAGAAGAAGAAGAAGAATGAGAAGGAGAAGAAGAAGAGGGAAAAGGAAAAGAAGAAGAATAATAAAGAGATAAAGATGAAGAAAAATAAGTAGGGTGAAATGAAGATGAAGAAGAAGAAGTAGAAGGAGAAGGAGAAGAAAAGAAGAATAATGAAAAAAAAAGAAGGGTAAGAAGATAAAAAAGAAGAAGGTGGAGGAGGAGGAGGAGAATAATAAGAAGAAGAAAAAAAGAATATGAATGAGAAGAAGAAAAAGAAAAAGAAAAAGAGAAAGAAGTAGAAGTTAAAGAAGAAGAGGAAGAAGAAGAGGTGAAGAAGAAGAAGAGGAGGAGGAAGAAGAAGAAGAAGATGATGATGATGATGATGATGAAAAATATGAGAAAGAAGAATAAGAACAAGAAGAAAGAGAATGATGAGAAGAAGAAGGAGAAAAAGAAGATATAGGAGGAGGAGGAAAGTAAGAAGAAAAATAAGAACATGGAGAAGAAGAATAATAAAATGAAGAAGAGGATAGAGTAGAACAAGAAGATGTAGGAGAAGAAGAAGAAAAACAACTAGGAGAATAAGAAGAAGAAGAATAATAATAATAAGTAGGAGAAGAAAAATAAGAAGGAGAAGGAGAAGAAGAATAAGAAAGAGGAAGAGAAGCATGAGTAGATGAAGAAGAAGAATATGGAAAGATGAAGTAGAAGAAGAAGAGAAAGAAGAAGATGTTCAGTAAGAAGAAGAGTTGAAGAAGAAGAAGTAGTAGTAGTAGTAGAAGAGAAAGAAGATGATGATGATGATGATGAGAAAGAAGTAGAAAAAGATGAGGAAGAAGTAGAAAAGGATGAGGAAGAAGAAGAAGAAGTAGTAGTAGTAGAAGAAAAATATGGAGTAGGAGAAGGAAAGAAGAACAAGCACAAGGAGAAGAAGAAGAATAGAAATAAGAAAAGGATGGAGAAGAAGAAAAAAAAGAAGAAGGAAAATAAGAAGAATAAAAAGGATGAGTAGGAGGGAAAGTAGAAGAAGAAGAACAAAAAGAAGAAGTAGAAGAAGAAGAGGAAGAAGAAGAAAAAGAAGTGGAAGAAGAAAAAGATGAAGAAGTGGAAAAAAAAGAAAGAAGGATAAGAGAATAAGAAGATGAAGAAGAAGAAATAACTAGTAGAAGGAGAATGAGATAAAAGAAGAAAAAGAAGAAGAAAAAAAAAGTTGAAGAAAAAGGAGAAATAAAAGAAGAGGAACAAAAATAAGAAGTAGAATAAGAACAAGAAAAAAATAGAATTACAAGAAGTAGAAGAAGAATGAATGAATGAATGAAAGAAGAACAAGAAGAAAAAGAATGAGCAAGAGAAGAAGAATAAGAAGAGATCGAAGAAGATTGAGAAGAAGAATAATAAAAAAGAAGAATCAAGAGGAGGAAGAGGAGGAGGTGAAGAAGTAGAAAAATGAAGAAGATGGAAAAGAAGGAGAATGAAAAGTAGAAGAAGAAGAAGAAGAAGAAGAAGAGAAGAAGAAGAAGAAGAAAAAAAAAAGATAATAATAAAAAGAAGAATAATATAAAATAGAAGGAAAAAGAATAAGATGAAGGAGAAGAAAGATAAGAATAAGAAGAAGCAAAGAAGAAGAAGAAGAAGAAGAAGAAGAAGTAGTAGTAGTAGTAGTAGTAGTAGTAGTAGTATAATAATAATAATAATAATAATAGATAGAAGATGAAGAAAATGAAAAAAAAAAGGAAGCAAAAGGATAAGAAGAAAGAGGAGATGGGGAAAAAGAACTAGAAGAAAGATAATGAGGAGAAGAAGAAGAAGAAGAAGAAGGAGAAAAGAATAAGAATAAGAATAAGAATAAGAATGAGATAATGAAGAAGAAAAAGAAGGAGAAGAAATTAAAAGAAGAAGGTTAAAGAAGAAGGAAGAGGAGGGGGTAAGAAAAAGAAGAGGAAGAAGAAGAACAAGAGGAGGAGGAGGAAGAAGAAGAAGAATAAAATTATAATTATTAGGAAGAAGAACAAGATAAAGAGGAAGAAGAAGTAGAAGTAGAGATGAATAAGAAAAAAAAAAGATGATGATGAAAATGAAAAAGGAGTAGGAGAAGAAAAAAATAAGAATAAGAAAAAGAAGAGAAGATAAAGAAGAAGGATAAGAAGAAGTAGAATAAGAAGGAGGAGGAGAAGGAGAAGGAGAAGAAGAAGTAGTAGGAGGATATAGAGAAAAAAAAGATGAACAAAAAGGAGAAGTAGAAGATGATGATGATGATGAAGATGAAGAAGAAGAAGAAGTAATAGTAGTAGTAGTAGTAGTAGTAGTAATAGTAATAGTAGTAGTTGTAGTAGTAGAAGAAATGGAAGAAGAAAAATAAGAAGAAAAATAAGAAGAAAAATAAGAAGAATAAGAATATGAAGATTAAGAAGAAGAAAAAGAAGAAGAAGAAAAGGTCCAATAAGGAGAAGAAGAAAAAGTAGAAAAAGAAGAAGAATGAGGAAAAGAAGTAGAAGAAAAATAAAAAAAGAAGGAGAGTAAGAAGAAGATGATAAAAAGGAGAAGAAAAATAAGAGTAAGAAGAAGAAGAAAAATAAGAGTAAGAAGAAGAAGAAAAATATGAGTAAGAAGAAGAAGAAAAATAAGAAGAATAAGAGAAGGAGGAAGAGGAAGAAGAAGATGAAGAAGAAGAGGAAAAAATAGATGTATAAGTTGATGAAGAATGAGATGAAACAAAGGAGGAGGAAGAAGAAGAAGAGAAGAAGAAAAAAGAAAAAGAAATAGAAGAATAAGAGAAAAAACAAAAAGAAGAATAAAAAGAAGAAGTTGTAGTAGAAGGAGAAGAAGAATATTTAAAAGATTAAATAAATGAAGAAGAAGAAGTGGAATAATACAAATTAAGAAGAAGATGAAGAATATGAAGAAGAAGAACCAGAGAATTATATTTAAAAAAAAGAAAGAATAAGAAGTAGTGAAAATACGAATAAGAGTAAGAGAGAATGTATAAGAAGAATAAGAGGAAGAAGAAGAACTAAAGGAAGAACAAGTAGAAGAAAAAGAATAAGAATAAGTAGTAAAATAAAGTAATAAAGAGAAAGAGAGGAATAAGTAGAATGAGGAGAAGGAAGAAAAGAAAAAGATGGAGAGAGAGAGAGAGAGGAGAAGCATAAAAATAAAAAGAAGAAAAAAAGAAGAAAAAAAGAAGATGAAGATGAAGGAGGAAGAGAAGAAAATTATGGAGAAAAAAGAAGGAGGAGGAGTAGGAGGAGGAGGGAGGAGAAGAAGATAAAAAGGGAAAGAAGAATAAGAAGGAAAAGATAAGAAGTAGTAGAAGAAGAAGAAAAAGAAAAAGAAAAAGAAGAAGAAAAAAAAAAGAATAAGTAGCACTACAAAAAACAACCGATTTAGCTACGGATTTTAGTGACGGATTTACGACGAAAAACTAACCTAGTGACCAATTTACCGACGGATAATATTCTGTCACCAAAATAAGGTGGGAATTTGGTGGGAGCTATTAGATAGCAATAGATTATCATTTCCATCATTATATTAGTGATGGATTATCAGTTTCGTTGCTATGGAACTTTTAGTATTTAGCAAAAAATAATGTTGGGAATAGCGATGGATTCCTAGTTCTGTCGCTAAATTAGTGACGAAATTTTATCTACATCACTAAATTTAGCAAATGTTTAGCTATTTATATTTTTATGAATATTGCTTTGATTCAATAATAGCATGATAAAATGTTCAGTTATTTAATATTTTAAAAATATTTTAGTTTATATTTTAATATATTTTTTCTCATATAATTATAATTAATTTTTTCCTTATAATTAATGGAACTTTAATAAAATGTATTTAAAAATAATTTATATTGAATTAATCATTTAAAGTTTGGTTGCTAACTTAGTTTTTGTTACATTGGAAGCAAGTTTATGCTAAATTTTGTGTAATGTATTATAATAGTTAGTAGTTATATTTATTTGTAAAATAATTATTTATAAAATAATAATTATATCATATAATAAATATAAAAATAATAACAATAAAACATATATAAATTAAATAGAAAAGTCTTACTAAAAAATAAAATCTTTATTACAAAACGTAAAATTTTTCTATAGACCATATTATTTTTATTTACAAAATATAAATAGAAAAAATTATACAACATGCCATAGACCATATTTATATTTTTAATATAACTTTGGTATCATTAATTTTACCAAAACAATGCCTTGTTTATTTTAGATGCACTACTTCATCATTTTGAGCTTCCCTAAGTCACTTTATTTTATTTTTTTGTGAAATCCATTAAGTCACTTTAACCTAAACCTAAAACATTATTCTCTTTAGTTTTTTTAGACAATAGCCTAATTTTTTCAAGCCATTCCAATCCAATGTAATTGCCGCCCATCACTGATGGCCATCTTTGCCCCACTACCAGCCATCACCATCATCTTCAGTCACCGCCGTCAGCAGCACCACCATCATTTTCTTCTGTTTTGCTCAGAAAAGTCTCGTTTTTTGCTTGCAAAAACTCTTGCGCTAACAGAAATCATAGCACCAATTTGGATTGTTACCAGAACATGGATGTCTGACTCTGACCCTGTTAATGATTTTATTTTGCTAGTATGTTGTACTTCTTCATTTTGCATCTTCTACCTTAGTATGGTGGCAAGAAATATTATCAAACTATTTATTTTCTCAAAACAGTCTATTTGCTCAAATGTTTTGAAAATAAAATGTTTGACCAGTAGATTTTGCTCAAAGAGTAGGGCTTATTGTAATTGTCAGGCAGTAAAATTATAAGAAATATCTTGTATTATAATTATAAAATATTCATGGTTTAAATTTATTCATTTTTAATACCAATGTTCAATGTCAAGTTGTTGCTTTTTTTGTTTCAATGTCACATTATAGGGTTTTAACCTAACCTAAAAAATTGAACATAAGTTATTGTTGGAGCTGTGTTTTCCACTCTCTTCTCTCTGTCTGTTCTGCATCCAATTCAATGTTTAAATTATTAAGGTATGTATTCATCTATTTAATGTCTAGATTGATTATTTACTTTTTTTATAATGCTATTGTGACTAGTTTATGTGTTTAGCTTTTTTTAATTCATGGTATGCATGAAAGTATTTCATTTTAAGTTTTTGCTACATAGACTAAAAATTAAACTACACCATTGTATCAATGTCAAATTTATTTGTTTTAATATTACATGTTGAAATCAGGTTAAAATGTATGTCCTGATTGCAAAATAATGTTACATTATATATCTTGAATTCAAAATCAGCTTATAAGTTGTTAAAAGTTCAACCATACAAAGTTTAATGATTTGTTCTTTTCAAGGTTATTAGATTATATTTTTTTAATCAGGTTATTGTTTGTTTCACATATATGTTATATTTTAATTATTTTATAAGGTTGCAATGAAAAATTTTTTTCCATTTATTTTTATATGTTGCTGAGATATTTTAGTGTTGGATTCTTGAATTAGGGTAGGCATAAAGATAGGACTACATACAGACATTAGAAAAAATGAGACCAGATTAATAGTGGATTTATTATCGGATGAAATATGGTACTTTAACAATGGAGTTCGAAGTTGGCATTAAGGGATTCATTAATTTTTCACTGAGTCACATAGAAAATGAGACATCAAAGATTTTGCTATCAAATGCAGGAGCATTTCAAGAGGATGATGTCATCAAAAACCAGTATATCGATATTACAGCAGACAAAGAACATCAATCATGATCACAGTTGTCCTTTTGTAGACATTGATGATATAGAACTTCAAGAAAATGAGGAGGTGGAACTATAAATAGAGTTAGATGAAGCATATGAAGAAATAGATGATGATGATAATAATGTGAACAATATTGAAGATTGAAGCCTTTATATTATTGTGACCTTATGAATATATTTATAATATTGTTTTCGGTTACTAGTATTTTTTTCTTGCATATTTATGTACTTTATAGTAGGCATTTTCATTATAAATGTGTTGTTTTGTAATTATGTTCATTGAAGGTATGAGAGGTAGCCATTCAACAAGGAGCAGAGCTAATTCTGCAAGTTAGGGGGTAACTGAACTATCTACACCAGTCATCCTACCTACAAGCACTGCCCCACCAGCTATAGGTTCGACACCTACCTTCAATGTGAAAAACTTACCACCACCTACCCCACAGACTGATCTGGAGTCTTCTACCACATCAGTACCAACCGATTCATCAATCACATGTGGTATCACACAAAAAAAAATATAGAAACAATTGATAGGGAGACCACGTATACTTAAAATGTTTATTATGCCACTTATTGTTTTTTGGTTAATTACTATACAAGATAATTTATTTTCATATGAGATTTAACATTTAATAATTCTTTTGTAAATTTTGGAATAGATTTCTTTCAAGTGCTTCAACGAACATTACTAAGATTTTCAAGCATTGACTAGAAAAGGAGGGTGCAACATGGTGGTTGGTACTGCTAGAGGTGTCAATCGGGCTGGGCTAGCCCAATCCAGCACGAGGCACGGCACGATTCAGCCATGCCTAGGCTGGCCCAGCATGAGAATTTCTCATGCCCGTGCCCATGTCGTGCCTGTCCACGGCACCAATCATGCCATGCCGTGCCGAGGCCAGCTGGGCCTTGTGCCGTGCCTGGCCTGGCACAATTCTATGGCATGTTGGTATGGTATCTTGGCATGAGCCGAGAAACCTCCCCAGTGGCAGAAGCTGAGCCCGACGAGCGAAACTCACCTACCCCCGATAGTGAAAAGGAATCATGGCGAGAGAGTGGCACTGCAATGCGACGGCATGCCGCCAAACCCTAATTTTTTTAAATTAGGGTTGAGCCCGACCAGCCGAGACCAGCAGATTCATACCATGGGCCTGTGCTGGGCTGACCTCCAAACTGTGTCGTGCCTGGCCCAGCACGGAAGCACGGTGGATCAACTAAAAAAATGGGTAGGGCCAACTCGGCACGTCCCATTTGACACCTCTAGTGCATGCCAACACTAAGGAGTTCTATTGGAATGAATTTAAGATATTTTATATATACTTGTTCTATTGTTACCATTGCACACTTGACAAGATTCTTTTAATGTATCTATGTGAACTAACTACATTTTGTTGGGTTGTTGCATGTATAATGGATCACCTTTTAGGGATAGTGAAAGTGTACGTGTTTGTGGATGATGGAAATTTTGTTATGTTTTTTGCAGCCTATGTTCTGTTGTTTTTTGGTAGCTAAGCTTAAAATTATGTAGTGTAAGTTCAGTTTTGAATAACTATGAATCCATACACATTCTAAAATGTGAATGAATAGTTTTTAGTTTCATTTGATACAATATTAAGCAAGTAGCCAGTAGGTGATGTAGTATTCATTTGATAAAATATTAAGAAGTCAATAGGTGGTCTAGACAATAGAATGATATAAAATGGATGAAATTTTTATAATCGGGAGCAAAAAGATACACATATCTTGATAAGGTAACCTGAATGCTCTAAGGAGCTGAACTTGTGTTGTGCTTAATAAGATCAAATAAGTGTTAGAAAAGAGATTATATAGATGTTTGGTATGATGGTATAGTATCTCATTTGAATTTGTTCCCTTTTTCTTTATTTTTTTCAGACTAGTCACTGTGAGGTATTAACATGAAATAAAATATATTGCTTCCATTTATTATTCTACTCTTCCGTTAAAAGTTATGATACATGATGATGTTATTGCTTATAAAGTTAAAATATTAGATTATTTTTTGATCTATTGGTCTAAGATTAGAGAGAAAATAATTTTAGTAGCAATAAGAGTAGCTGCATCTTTATATTTCAACATTTTAAGCCCCTTGTAATTTTTTTGTGTGCCACATACAAAAGAAAAGATGGTTTAAGATTAATAAAACTTGTTAATATTGTGTTATTTCAAAATCATATTGTGCTACTAGTACTGTATGTGGTTTTGCATTTTATTTGTTGAAATATATTTTTTTTTCAGAAAGCATGTAACAGAAATGATTCAAATGATGCATTAGTCAAGAGAATATTTTATATGGTAGCCGGAAAGTGATATGGGGAGTAGTTGTGCAAGATGCGAATCGAAGGGAAAAATGAAGATAATATACCAGAAGATGTATGGGAAAGCTGGCAGCAATATTGGAATACTCCTAAATATAAAAAGAAACATGAACAAGCTGCTAAAAATCACTGTACAGAAAAGGGAGGACATGGCACCAGTATTTCCACACATATGGCTCAAGATCCGCAATTCAACATTGTATTGATTTGGTAAGAATTATAATAATATTTTTTTAAATACCATTTCCTCATCATCTTATTCGAACTAATTAATTTGATAATTAATTTTTGTAAAAAAATTGAAACCCACCCTCCCCCCCCCCCCCCCCCCCCCCATGCCATTTGATGTATTTAAGAAGATGCACACCAAAAAAAGATGGATCTTTCGTTGACAAAAGATCCACAATTCAACATTATTATGAATAATTGTAAAAACAATTATTCTTAAATAATTATTAAATTTATAATGAATAAAACATAGGATGATGTAGGAAACCATGGTCACCTCTGCTTCTCAGTCTGAGGAGGATTCAACGAAGACTGTAGAGGTTAACATGGGCCAGTTATATCTACAAGTGGTTGGAGATGAGAAAAAAGAGGCGAGTATATTGCCTTGGCTCTCATGTGTCTGCATTTTACCCCGAGATTTTCAGCATTCCCTCTACCACTTCGCGCTATGAATTTACACCTAATGAACGTTTCACACAACGTGTGAATGAAGTGGTTGGGGAGAGGGTGAGAGTAGAAGTTCAAGAACTTCAACTCAAAATGAATGAAGATGTGAGATTGTATAAAGAACAATTAGAAAAGCAATTTCAAAAAAATGTGGAGCACTTTGAAAGTATGTATAACACACAGTCTCAATCCAATGCCCAGCATCTAGATCCTACCAATCTAGCTTCTACACCCCCATAACCATCTCCAAGTCGTGATCATGATTTTAGATTATGAGCTAGTTTTTTTTAGATGATGATATGAACTAGTTATTGTGTTAAGAGTTATTTTAATTTTTGCAACATAATTAATGTAAGTTATATGTATTGCTTTTATTTTCAACAATGTACTAAATTAATTTTTGTTTTTACAATGAATGTGTTCTTTTTATTATTATGGTTTTAATTATTTAAAAATTAAATATATTGCAATAATTTTTATTTAATATAAAAAAAATTTAAATAAAAATGGATTTTAGCGATAGAGATTAAATTTTAGCGATGGAAAATTTCGTTGAAAATGACTCAAAAAGTTCACAAAGAATTAAATTAGCGACGGAAAATTAAAATTCCTCATAAAAATACGCAACTGAAAATCAGATTATGTCGCAAAACTTAGTGACGGAAAATTTAAATATATCACTTATATAGCGATGGACTGAAATTTTCGTCGCTAAGTTTAGCAAGGAGCATTTTACCGACTAAATTTTTTCTATCACAAATCCATCGCTAATGTATTTAGCGACGGATTTTTTTGATTTAGCGATGGATTTTTTTGATATAGCAAATGAAGATTCCATCACTAAATTACCAGAATCATGTAGTGTAGTAGTAGTAGTAGTAGTAGTAGTAGAAGAAGAAAAAAAATAGAGAAGAATTAGTAGTAGTAGTAGTAGTAGTAGTAATAGAATAAGAAGTAGAAATCGAAGAAGAAGAATGAGGAGGATGAGAAGGATAAGAATAAAAAGAAGAAGCAGAAGAAAAAGAAGAAGCAGAAAAAAAAAGAAAGAAAAGAAGAAGAAGAAGAAAGAAAAGAAGAATAATAATAATAATAATAATAATAAGTATAAATAAAAGAGAGCAAAAGGAGGAAAAGATGAAGAAGAAGAAAAAAAAAGAAGATAGAGAATAAAAAGATAAAGTAGAAGAAAAATAAGAAGAATGACCAAATAAAGATGAAGAAAAAATAAAAAATAAGAAGGAAGAGGATGAAGAAGAGAAAAGAAGAAGAAGGAGAAGAATAAGGAGGAGGATGAGGAGGAGGAGGAGGAGGAAAGGTGGAAGAAAAAGATGGAGATGAAGAAGGAGAAGAAAAAGTAGAAGATGAAAAGGAAAAGAAGAAGAAACAATATATGGGAAATAAGAAGAATTAGTTGAAGAAGAATAATAAGAAAAAAAGAAGTTTAAAAAAATAAAAAGAAGGAAAATAAAAAGAAGAAAAAGAAAAAGATGTCAAAAAATGAAAAGAACTAGAAGAAAAGAAGAAGAAGAAGAATAATAATAATAATAATAATAATAATAATAATAAGAAAAAACAAGATAAGAAGAAAAAGAAGTAGAAGTAGAATAAGGGGGGGAGAAGGCAAAGAAATAGAAGAAGAAAAAAAAAAGAAAAAGAAAAGGAAGTAGAAGAAGAAAAAAAATAAGGAGGATGAGGAGGAAAAGAATAAGAAGTAGAAGAATATGAAGAAGAATAAGGAGAAGATGAAGAAGGAGGAGAAGGAGGAGGAGGAGGAGGAGGAAGGAGGAGGAGAAGTAGGAGAAAAAGAAGAAAAAGAATAAAGAGAATAAGTAGAAGAAGAAGAAGACAAAAAAAAGTAATAGTAGTAGTAGTAGTAGAAGAATAAAAAAAATGAGAAGAATAAGTAGATGAAGAAGGATAAGAAAAAGATGTTGATGAAGAAGGAGGAGGAGGAGGATAAGAAGAATAAGTAGCAGTAGTAGTAGTAGTAGTAGTAGTAGTAGTAGTAGTAGTGGTAGTAATTAAAAGAAGAAGATTAAAAAATAAAGAATGAGAATAAGAAGAATAAAAAGAAGAAATCATAGAAGAAAAGAAGAAGAAGAAGAAGAAGAAGAAGGAAGAGGAGAAGATGAAGAAGGAAGAAAAAAATATAAATTAGAATAAAGAAGAAGAGAAGAAGATGGTGGAGAAAAAAAAAGAAGAAGAAGAAGAAGAAGAAGAAGAAGAAGAAGATAAAGAAGATAAAGTCAATGAAAAAAAATAAGAATAAGAAAAAGGATAAGAGAAGAAAAAAAAAGGAGATGAAAAATGAGAAGACAATGATGAGGAAGAAGAAAGATGGGAAGAAGAAGAAAAAAAAATAAGAAGTGGAAGAAGAAGATAATGAAAATAGGAAAAGAAGAAAGAAGAAGAAAAATAAATGAAGAAGAATAATAATAATAATAATAAGAAGAAGAAAAATCAAAAGAAAAAGAAAAATTAGAAGAAAGAAGTAGGAGAAGGGGAATAAGAAGAATAAAATGGAGAAGCTGATAGAAGAAGAATAAGAAGAAAAAGAATAAGCAGAAGAAAAAGATGGAGAAGAAGAAGAAGAAGAAGAAGAATTGAAGAAGTAGCAAAAAAAGAAGAAGAAGAGAGAGATGGAGAAGTAGAAGAATCATGAGGAGGAGATGGAGAAGAAGCAGCAGAAAAATAAGTAGAAGAAAAAGGAGGAGTAGGATAAGAAGAATAGGAAGAATGATGAGGAGGATAAGAAAAAGATGATAAAAAAGAAGAAGAAGAAGAAGAAGAAGAAGAAGAATGAGAAGTAGATGAAGTATATGAAGTAGAAGGAGGAGGAGGAGTAGATGAAGAATAAGAAGAAGATGATGAAGATGAAGAAGATGTAGAAATGAAGAAGAAAAATATGAATAAGATGAAAAAGAAGAAAGTAGAAAATGAAGAGAAGAAAAAGAAGAAAATAAGAATAAGTAGAAGGAGATGAAGAAGGAGAAGAAGAACCAAAACTAGAAAAGAATAAGAATAAGAAGAAAAAGAAGTAGAAGAATAAGAAGAAAAATAAGAAGAAGAATAAGAAGAAAAATCAAAAGAACAAGAAGTAGAGAAGAAGAAAGAGAAGAAGAAGAATAAGAGGAAATAAAAGAACAAGAAAAAAAAAGAGGAGAATGAGGAGGAGGAGGAGGAGGAGAAGAAAAAGAAGTAGTAGTAGTAGTAGTAGTATAGTAGTAGTAGTAGAATAAATAGAATATTAATAAGAAGGGTGAGGAGTAGAAGGAGAATAAGAAGAAGAATAAGAATAAGAATAAGAAGAATAATAAGAAAAGTATGAATAAATAGAAGATAAAACGAAGATGGAGGGGGGAGGGAGGAGAAATATAAGAAGACGAATAAGAATAAGAAGAAGAATGTGAAGTATAAGAAGAAAAATAAGAAGAATAAGAATATGTTGAAGAAAATGAAGAAGATGAACAAGAAGAAGAAAAAGAGGATGAGAAAAAGAATAATAATAATATAATAATAATAAGAGAAGAAGAAGCAGAAGAAGAAGAAGAAGAAGAAAGAGAAAAAAATAGAAGAAGAATTAGAAGAAGAAGAAGAAGTAAAGAAAATGAGAAAAAGAAATAGAAGATGATGATGAAAAAGGTGGAGAAGAAGAAGTAGAAGAAGTAGAAAAAGAAAAAGAAAAAGAAAAAGAATTAGAAGAAGAAGAAAAGGAAATGAAGAAAAGGAAAAAAAGAAATATAAGAAGATGATGATGATGAAAAAGCTGAAAAAGAAGAATTAGAAGAAAAAAAAAGAAGAAAAATAAGAATAAGAAGAAAAAGTGGAGGAGGGATAAGAAGAGGAGGAATAATAATAATAATAGGAAAAAAAATTAAGAAAATTTTAGAAATTAGAAGAAGAAAAAGAGACTGATATGAAGTATAAAAAGAGGAAGAAGAAAAATAAGAAAGAGAAACACAAAAAGAAAAAGAAGAAGAAAGGAAAAGAAGAAAAGGTAGAAGAATAAGAAGAAGTAAAAGAAGAATAAGAAGAAAAAGAAAAAGAAGAATAAGAATAAGAAGATAAAAAGAAGATGAATGAGAAGAACTAGTAGTAGTATTAGTAGAAGAAAGAGAAGAAAAAGAAGTAGTTGTAGTAGAAAAAAGAGAATAAGAAGATTCAGAAAAAGAATATGGCGAAAGAAAAAAAGAAGAAGAAGTAGAAGAAGAAGAATAAGGAGAAGGAGAAGGAGAGAAGAAGAAGAAGAAGAAGAAGAAGAAAGAGAAGGAGAAGAAGATGAAGATGAAGTTGGAAAACAAAAAGAAGAAGAAGAATAAGTAGAAGAAAAAAAGGAAATAGAATAATAAGAAGAAAAATAAGGAGAATGAAAAAAATAATAACAAGAAGAAGAAGCAGAAGGAGGAGAATGAGGAGAAGAAGAAGATAAAGAAGTAGAAGAAAAAGAATGAGAAGAAGAATTGTAAGAAAATGAAGAAGAAAAGGAATTAGACGAATAATAATAATAATAATAATAATAATAATAATAATGAGGAGGAGGAGGAGGAAGAAGAGGAGAATGAGAATAAGAAAATAAAAAGTAGAAAAACATAATGAAAAATAAGAAGAAGAAGAATGAGAAGGAAAATTAATAGGAGAAAATGAATAATAGAAGAATAATATTTATAAGAAGAAGAAGAAGATAAAGTAAAAGGATTAGAATAAGAAGTTGTAGTAGGATGTGGTGGAGAAGTTGAAGATGAAAGAGTGGGAGAAGGAGAAAAAGAAGATGAAGAATAAGAAGAAGAAGATGATGATGATGAAAAAAATAAGAGAAGGAGATTGAGAAAAAGTATATAAAGAATAACAAGAATAAGGATGATAAGGAGAAGTAGATGAAAAAAAAGGAAAAATAAAAAGAAGAATAATATGAAGTAGATAAAGAAGAAGAAGAAGAATGAGATGAAGAGAAAAAGATGATGATGATGATGAAATCGAAAAAGAAGTATGAGAAGAAGAAAAAAAACGAAAAAGAATAAAAAAAGAATAAAAAGATTAAGAAGGAGAAGATGAAGAATAAAAAGAATAAAAAGATTTAGAAAATAAAATAAGAGAAGAATAATAAGAATAAGAATTTTAAGTAGAAGAAATAGATAGAGTAGAAGGAGAAGAAAAAGTTGCAGAAAAATAAGGAGGAGATGGAGAAGAAGATTAAAAAGTCAAAGAAGTAGAAGAAGAATAATAAATAAATAAAAAGAGAAGAAGAAGAAATAGGAGAAGAAAAAAAAAGAAGAAGAAAAAGAAGGAGAAGAAGAAAAATAAGAAGGAGAAGTAGAAGTAGAAGAAAAATGAAAAGATGATGAATAAGAAAGAGGAGGAGGAGGAGGAGTAGATGAAGTAAAAGAAGAAAAAGAAAAAGAGAAGAAGAAGAATAATAATAATAATAATAATAATAATAATAATAATAATAAGAAAAGTAAAAGAATTATGATAAAAAGAAGTTGATGATAAAGTAGAAGATAAAGAAGAAGAAGTAGTAGTAGTAGTAGTAGTAGAAAAAAAAGGAAAAGATGAAGATGGAGGAAAAGGAGATGAAGAAAAAGTAGTAGTAGAAAATGAATAAGGAGAAAAGAAGAAGAGCAAGAAGATGTTGATGATGAAGGAAATGAAGAAGATGATGAAGAAAAAACAAAAAAAAGAAGAAGTTGATGAAGAATAACAAAAGAAGGATGAGAAGGTAAAGTAGATGAAAAATAAAAAGATGATGAAGAAGAGGTAGAAAAGGAAGTAAAATAAGAAGAATAGAAAAAAATGATGAGGAAGAAGAAGAATGAGAAGAAGAATAATAATAACAATAAAAGAAGAATGAGAAGAATAAGAAGAAGTAAAAAGAAGAATAAGAAGGTTAAGAAGAAGAAGAAGAAGAAGAAGTAGTAGTAGTAGTAGTAGTAGTAGTAGAAGTAGTAATAATAGCACTCCTAAAATAGTAAGGAACATGAAGAAATATGCCAATATGATTTATGAATCTAAATGCACAACTAGAGCTAAAACCAAATTAGGTTTTAATGGATAGATGTCTATATTGGAATGTTAGGAGAATAGCTAATAGCCCCACAACAAATAGATTAAGATTATTAATTAAAAAATATAAAATATCTTTAGTGGTCATTATCAAGCCAATGGTCATGCAAGACTAATTAATTAAATATAGTGAAATTTTAGGGTTTAAAAATGCGTATGCTAACTCAAATAACAAACTTTGGATTCTATGGCACAATAAGCTGGAAATCGAAATATTAAAAGATACTGAACAAATCGTGCACTTAAAATTAGATAAGAACACAGATCGAATAATTTCAGCTGTGTATGCAAAAAATGATAAACAATCTATGTTGGCTTTATGGGAGGAGATGGAAGATATAGCAAGCAGAAACTCTCCTTGGATAATAGGAGGGGACTTTAATATAATTAGAAGTCTTCTAGAGAAGAAATGAGGTAAACCTCTGGATAAGGTAGCCATGAATCAATTTAATGATACAATAGCCACTACCAATCTAATAGAAATAGATTTCACTGGCTCGAGATACACCTGGTGTAATAATTGGCGAAAAAGGGGAGCTATCTAGGCTCGCCTAGATAGGGTTATGTGTAATACAAAGTGGGTCTCCTCACAAGGGACTACGGGGGTAAGACACTTAAATAGAACTTGCTCTGATCACAGCCCACTACTTGTCACTATACAAAGGAATCAGGGAAACAATACTAATTTTAAATTCCAAAATATGTGGGTAAAGCATGCAGGCTATGAAAGTCTCGTCAAAGAGTCTTGGAAAGTGCCAGTGGTGGGCAAGCCGATGCAAGCTCTAACAATTAAGCTTCTGAGACTAAAAGCTTGCTTAAAAACATGGAACAAAGAGGTTTTCAGAAATTTAAATCAGGAGTTAAAAAAAGTGGAAGAAAAAGTAGCCAAGTTGGAACAAGATTTTGACACCATAAATAATAATGAAACTCGGTTAGAACTAAGTAAGGCTAAAGGAGAACTAAGATTGAAATTGCACATGGAAAAAATTTATTAGAAACAGCGTGCAAAGATTAAATGGTTAAAAGATGTTGACCGTAATACTAAATTCTTTTATAATATGACTAAAATAAAATCTCAAAAGAATAAAATTAAAGGAGTAAAAAATGAAGAAGGAAAATGGGTAGAAGAAGAAAAGGAAATAGGAACTCTTTTTAAAAACTTTTTTGAAAACCAATTATGCAGTCAGTCACATAGGGCAGACAATTCTCTAATGCATGAGATTATGGCAACCATTACGGAAGCTCAAAACCATTTAAATGGAATTGATCCCTGAAGAACTAGAAGTAAAAGAGGTAGTTTTCAACGTCGATAAAGAGAGTGCTGCAAGACCGGACGGTTGGAATAACTATTTTTTCCAGTCAAACTGGCACACGGTTAAAACTTAGCTAGTCCCCGCAATTGCATGTTTTTTTGTAGGTGCAGAAATCCCAAAATCATGGGCAAAATCTTTTATAGTATTAATTCCAAAAAAAAGAATCGCCACAGAAATGCGAGGATTATAGACCTATAAATTTATGTAATGCTATTTATAAAATTTTAGCAAAAATATTACAAAATAGACTAAGCTTAATTTTACCATCAATAATATCTCAGGAACAAACGGGGTTCGTTAAAAACAGATTAATAATTGAAAATATAAAACTTGCATCAGAAATGATGAAATAAATAGGAGGTAAAACGAGAGGAAACAATTTAGTGGTTAAGCTGGATCTATCGAAAGCCTTCGATAGAGTAGAATGGAATACCCTTTGTTTTGTGTTGAGAAGGTTCGGATTCTCTGAGCTTACCATAAATCTAATATACAGATCCATTTCAAGTACTTGGGTAAGAGTGATCGTAAATGGAAAGATAAGTGAAGAATTTAAACCAAATAGAAGTAGATTGTAAAACTTTCCAGCACATGTCATATAGGTTTAAGAGAAAGCTTCTAGATAGAAAAACCTTAATATAGTATATGTTTTGTTTTTTTTTTCAAGAATGGGTGTAAAAGGGTCAAGGGTAGAAGTAGATTGTACAAATGGTATTCCTCCGCCAAAAGAGAGAGTTATAATTAATAAAACAAACTAAAAAAAACCAAATAGAAGTATAAGGCAAGGGGACCCGTTATCCCCTCTTCTTTTTGATATCTACTTAGAATTATTAATTCGAAACTTGAATAAGAGAATGTCAGAAGGTAAAATAATATCATTCAGACAACCAAAGAATACACCCAGAATAGGCTATTTAGCCTATGCAGACGACCTTATAATTTTTACAAATGCTAGTACAAAGTCATTAAGGAATCTTATGGATCTTCTTCAAATATTTGAGAAAGAAACATGTCAAATCGTAAATAAAAACAAATGTCAGTTTATGCTTGCTAAAAATGCAAAATTAAAGTTAATAAATAAAATTAAAAATATCACAGGCTTCTCAGAAATTAAAGGGGCATTAATGTATTTAGGGTTGTCCGATATATGAGGGGAGGTTGAAGGAAGAATATCTAACTTACCTCCAAGATAAGCTAAGAAAGAAAATAGCGGGATGGAAAGAAGAGCTCCTGGGATTTGGGGGGAGTATAATGCTGCTCTCACATGTTTTACAAAGCACACTAACACATATTTTATCAGTTATTCATCCCCCTAAAAAATTTATTAAAAAACTTGAATTGGAAATGGAAAACTTCTTATGGGGTAAAAAAGAAGGGAGAAATAAATTACATTGGAAGGACTGGAAAGTCATTTGTTACCCAAAAGAGGAACCAGGATTAGGTTTAATGAGCCTTCAGGACTCGGCCGCTGCCTGGGATTGCAAAGGATGGTGGAGACTTAAAGAAAGTGATAATCTTTGGGCTAAATACATGCGGGCTAAATATTTAGATAATAAGAATAAGAGCCCTAAGAAAGCTTCAAATAGCTGGAAGGCAATGGAAAAACAAAAGGAGATAGTAGACTCACACTCCACGCTAAAGAAGAGTGGCTGGAAATGGACTTTAACGCCACAAGGAAACTTCTCTCTAAAGTCGGCATAAGATCTGGTCAAAAAGAAAAAACCGGCTCAAACTTTATTCAAATGGGTATGACAAGAAAATGTCCCGCAAAAAATGTGCTCCTTCACATGGAAGGCTCTAGTGAATGCTATACCGGTAGATAAGAATGTACAAAAAAGGGATAAAAATGGCATCAAGATGTGAATGCTGTTCACAAGCAGTTGAAACAACTGATCATTTATTTTCCAATGGGCCAATTGCAGCGGAAATATGGAAAGAGATAGAGGGGGAAAAACGAATAAGTAATAAAGATGATGGATTAATAGATAAAGTTAAAAAATGGGAAAGTGAAAATACAAAAAGGCCCACTAGAAAATGGCTTAATCAGAAATTACCACACCTAATTATCTGGTGCATATGAAAATCTCGAAATAAAAGTAAATTTGAAAATAAAAGGATGAATTTAACAGAAATAATAAAAGATATTAGAAAGGAGATAAGTAATATATCTATTATGAAACCTATAAAAATATAGAATAAAAACCAACAAAAGAAGCTCGAGAAAACATGGGACCTCACTTTTAAAGTTATAAATCAGCAATTGGCTAAAAGTATACATTGGAATACTCCAGTGGTTGGAAAATTTTCACTTAATATGGATGGTAGTTTCAACAGGGACACTGGAATAGCATGAGGAGGTGGAATAATAAGAGATCATATAGGGACAGTAAAGAAAGCTTTCACCAGATCTAGTAGAGCCTCTTCGGCCCTAGAATCAGAAATTAAAGCTTTGAAATCAGGATTAGAGATATGTAAGAAGCTAAAATTTAAAAATATAGAAGTTCAGGTAGACTCGAAACTGTTAGTCGAAATAGTAATTAAAAAGAAAATCTTATGGAGGTATGAAGAGGATATAGAAGTAATTTTTAGCCTTTTAGATGAATTAAAGGCTTCAATTACACACATATATATAGGGAGGCTAATAATCTAGCGGATAGCTTATCTAGAATGGGCTCAATTAGAGGAGAGATAGAATATGACGCGGAATCCATGCCACATAAACTAAAGGGAATAGCATGTTTAGATAAAATGGCATTTACTTATATTAGAACAAATAAAATAGCCTAGGAAGGTATGATAAAGATTTAATTTTGTGTTGGAATTTTTGTGCTGGAATATGACATTGCAGGGGAATTTCGGTCCTTGCAAAGCTAGTCCAAAAGAAAAACAGAAGGAAAAAGGTAAGTGCTGGAATTTTGTGGTTTTTGTGTTGGTTTGTTCTTCTTGCAGGTAAGCTCTAACCGGTTCACCACTTCATGCCCTACTGAAGTGAAATATCCTATAATCTGTATCAGCCCTACCAAGCCATGTGTTATAAAAATTTCTGGTTTAATTTTGTGTTATTAGATGTTAAAGTTTTATACAATGTATGGGTTATTTTAAATAGAAGCTATAGGAGTTAAGAAGGGTGGAGGCTGAGTTAATTTTAAAATAAAATTTAGATTATAATTTAGAATAAAGAATCTAAAAAAGAAGCAAGTAGGTTAGATCTATGCATGGGTTTTTTTTGATAAGTATAGGTCTTCATCTTTTCAGTAGTGCAACAAAGTGGCAGAATGGTGCACATGTATAGATATGTATCTGGGTTTTCTTTGCAGGATGAAGATGTTATGATGGAGCCTTTTGTTTTTAAATTGCTAACTTTGCAGATTTTTATAGGTTAAATAATGCAGTTTATAGATATCTTGCTTTTGATAAGCTCATATAAACATAAGATGTTTATCACTGGATTATTGACTGCTGCTTGAGTCATTCTCGACTGATCACCTGGTCCTGTGGGTGATCATCTGGTGTGCAATTTACACGTGTTTGGATTTTGGTTAAGTTATCTGTTATAATTTTAAGCGAACATTCTTATTCTCCTGAGAGTTATGCAGAAAGTCTTAGGTCTTGTTGCAACTCGTGAAAAGCCGTATAGACAGAGCATTAAAAGGCATGGCAAAGAGAATGGGAGCGAACGAAGAAATTATAAATGTTGTATAAGTATAACAAGGGACAAGGGGAATAGGGTAGATAAGTTATATTGTAGGCGCGCTCATTTTCTTTGTATATTGCAGGCACAGATGTGTATAAAAGAAGGAGGACGGTTGGAAATATTCGGGAATGACGTGAATAGCAGAGCTCGAGACACAGGGAAGATGAGAGATAGATGCTGAGCACGAGAAACTGCCAAACATTACAAGAATTTAAATGAGAAGATGGGCCGAAAAGATGGCCCAAAAATAGTAAAATGGGAAAGACGGGGCGAAGATTAAATAAACTAGAGCAAAGCCTCTAGCTTATTCTAGTTTAATTTATATAAGGGAATAAATGTTTATTTGAGAAAGTTTTTTATAATTCAATATGCTAGCTAGTAGATTTAAGGTTAAGATGGGTGTAAGCGGCTACGGGTAGATATAGGTTGTAAAAATGGTATTCCTCTGCCAAAAGAGAGAGTTATCAATAATAAAATGAATTTAAAAAAAAAAGTAGTAGTAGTAGTAGTAGTAGTAGTAGTAGGAGAATAAAAAGAAAAAGATTAAGAATAATTAAAAGATGAAAAATAAAAAGAAGAAGAGAAGAAGAATAAAAATATTAAAAAAAAGAATTAGATAATGTAGAAGAAGGAGAAATAAAGAAGAAAAAGAAGAGGTGTAGGAGAATAAGAAGACTTAAAATTAGGATAAGGAATAATAAGAATAATAATAATAATATAATAATAAGTAGTAGTAGTAGTAGTTGTAGTAGTACAAGGAGAAGTAGAAGTAGAAAAACAAAGAGTAGAAGAAAAAGGAGGAGGAGGAAAAGAAGAAAAAGAAAAAGGTAGAGAAGAAGATGATGATAAAAGAGAACAAGCAGAAGAAGAATAATAAATAATGTGAAGGAAAGGGTTAAGAATAAGAAGAAGAAAGAGGAAAAATAGATGTAGAAGATGATGATGATGATGATGATGAATAAAAAGAAGAAAAAGAATCAGATTAAGAAGAAAAATAAGATAAAGAAGAATAAATATAAGAAGAAGAATAATAATAATAATAAGAGGAATAAGAAAAATAAGAATAGGAAGAAAAAGAAGAAGAGTAAGAATAAAAAAAAGGAAGTGGAAGAAGAGGAAAAAAGGAGAAAGAAGATGATGATGAAGAAAAGAAGAGGGTGGTGAGAAGAAGAAGAAGAAGAAGAAGAAGAAGAAGAAATAGAAGAAGAATAAGAGAAAATAGAAGAAGAAGAATAATAAGAATAAGAAAATAAAAAAAATAAAAATAAAAATAAAAATAAGTAGAAAGTGAAAAATAAGAAGAATAAGATTGAGAATAAAAAGAGGGCGACAAAGAAGAATAAGTTGAAGAATAATAAGAAGAAGAAGAATAGGAAGGTGAAGCAGAAGAGGAAGAAGAAAAAGAAACGAAGAGGAAGAAGAGAAAGAAGAAGAAGAAGAAGAAGAAGAAGAAGAGTAAGTAAAATAGAAGAACAAAAAGAAAAAGAAGAATAATAATAATAATAATGATGATAAGTAGAAGGAGGAGAAGAAAAAAATGAAAATGAAGAAGAAGAAAGTGAAGTTGAAGAAGAAGAAATAAAAGAAGAAGATGATGAGGAAAGAAAAAGAAGAAGATAATGAGGAAAAATAGAAGAAGATGAGGAAGAAAAAGAAGATGATGATGAGGAAGAAATAAAAGAAGAAGATGGGGAAAAAAAGTAGAATAAAATGAGAAAGAAAAAAAGAAGAAGGGGAATAACAAGATGAAAAGATAAAAAAAGAAGAGGAAGAAGAAGAAAAAGTAGAAAAATAAGAACAAGAAAAAGAAAAGGTGCAATAGAATTAAAAGAAAAAGAAAATGAAGATGAATAAGAAGAAAGAAAAGATGAAAAATATGAGAAAGAAAAGAAGAAGAAGAATGAGACACTAAGAAGAAGATGATAAGTAGAAGAATAAGAATAAGTAGAAGGAAAAGAAGAAAAACTAGGTATACCAGAAGAAGATGAAGTTGAAGAAAAAGAAGTAGAAGAAAATGATGATGATGAATAAGAAAAAGAAGAAAAAGTAGAAAAGGGGGAAGAATGAAAAGAAGCATAACTAGAAGATAAAAAATAATGAAAAGTAGAAGAAGAAGGAGGAGGAGGAGGAGGAGAAGAATAATCCATAAGAGAAGTATAAGAAAAAGAAGGAGAAAGGAAGTCATAAGAGGAGAAGAATAATAATAATAATAAAAGAAGAAGAAAAAGTAGAAGAAGAACATGAAGATGAGGAAGAAGAAAAAGAAGAAGGTGATGAGGAAGAATAAGTAGTTGTTGTTGTAGTGGTAGTAATAGTAGTAGAGAAAGATAAAAAAAAGTGTAAGAATAATAAGAAAAAAAGTAGATGAAGCAGATGAAGAAGAATAGTATTAATAATAATAAGAATAATAAAAATAAAATAATAATAATAATAATAAGTAGAAAGAAATGAAGAATAATAAAAAAGAGAAAAAAAAGAAAAAAAAGATAAAGAAGAATAAGATGAAGAAGTAGAAGAGGAAGAAGAAGAAGAAAAAAAATGAATAAGAAGAGGAAAAAGAAGAAGAAAAAAATGATGATGATGATGATGATGAGGAAGAATAAGAACATAACGAATAAGATAAGAATAATAAAAAAAATAAGAAGTAGTAGTAGTAGTAGTAGTAGAAGATGAAGAAGAAGAAGAAGAAGAATATGATGATGATGATGATTATGATGATGATGAAAGAGAAGAAGAAGAAGAAGAAGAAGAAGAAGAAAAATAAAAATAAAGAATCAGACATAGAAGAAGCAAATGAATAAGAAGGAGAAGATGAAGAATAAGTAGGATGAGGAGAAAAAGAAAAAGAAGAACGAAAAAGAAGAAAAAGTTGATAAATGAGAACAGAAAAAAGAAGAAGAAAAAGAAAACGAATAAGAAAAAAAAACGATGAAGATGAAGAATGAGTAAAAGAATGAATTGAAGAAGAAGTTTAAGAAAAGGAAATAAAAAGAGAAGAAGAATAATTAAAAAATAAGATTAAAAAGAAGAAAAAAAAGAATAATAAGAAGAACAAAAGTAGTACAAGAAGATGAATAATAAGAAGTAAAATAAGTAGAAGAGAGAGAAGAAGATGGAGAAAAAGAAGGAGAAGTAGAAGGAGAAGAATAAGAATAATAAACGGAAGAACAAAAAGTAGATGTATAAAAAAATGAAGAAGAAGAAAAAGAATAAGAATAAAAATATGAAGAAGAATAATAATAAAAAATAACAAGAAGAGAAAAAAGAAAAGAAAAATTAGTTGAAGAAGATTAAGAAAAAGAAAAAAATTGGAAGAAGAAAAAGAAGAGAATAAAAAGTAGATGAAGAAGTTTAAAAAAAAGAGAAAATTTTAAAAAGAAGAAGAAGACAAGAAGAATAGAAAGAAGAAAAAAAAGAACTTGGAGAAGAAAGAGAAGAAGAAGCAGATGAAGAAAGAGATGAAGAAGAAAAAGAAGAAGAAGTAGTAGTAGAAGATGATAATAATAAATAATAAGAAGAAGAAGATGGTTAATTAGAAGAAGAATTGATTAAGAATAAGAAGAATAAATGATGGATAAAGAAAAGGAGATGGACAACGAGAAGAAGAAAAAGTAGAAGAAGAATAAGGAGGATGAGAAGAAGAAGAAGAAGAAGAAGAGGATAAATATAGAAAAAGAGAAAAAAAGGAGAAGAATAAAATAAAGAATAAGGAGAAGATGAAGAAAAAGAAAAATATAAAGCAAGCAGAAGAGGAGGAGCAGAACAAAAAAAAGAAAGTAGTAGAAGGAGAAGAAGAGAAAGAAGTAGAAGATGATGATGATGATGATGATGATGATGATGAGGAGGAGGAGGAGGAAGAAGAGGAAGAATAAGAATAAGTAGAAAATGAAGAATAATAATAATAATAATAATAATAAGTGAATAATTATTAGTAGAAGAAGATGATGAAGAAGAATAATAATAATAGTAATAATAAGATGAAGTAGAATAAAAAAAAGAAGAATAATATAAATAATAATAATAATAAAGTGAAGGAGAATGAGAAGAATAAAAAGAATGAGAAGAATTCGAAGAACTAGAAGTAGAAGAAGAATAAGTAGAAGAATAAGAAGAATAAGACAACAAGAAGAATAAAAAGAAAAATAAGAAAAAGATGATTATGATGATGATGATGAAGTAGAAGAAGAGAAGAAGAAAAGAAGAAGAGGAAGAAGAAGAAGAAAAATAATATGGAAAGGAGAATAAGAAGAAAGAGAATGAGAAGAAAAAGAAAAGAAGAAAAGAAGAAAAAAATAAATACGAATAAGAAGAAGAAAGAGAAAATAAAGAAATAGAAAAAGAAAAATAAATAGAAAAAAAGAACAATTGGAAGATGAAGAACAAAAAAATGAAAGATGAATATAAAGAATAAGAGGAAGAAATAGAAGAAGAAGAGGAGTAAGAATATGAACAAGTATAAAATTAAGAACAACAAGAAGTGAAGACGAATAAGAAGAAATAGAGAAAGATGATAAAAA
>JAREIK010002936.1:331893-354393 GCA_029783825.1 Sapria himalayana
TATATATTAATAATATATAAACATATATAATTGTATTTTACTATATGTATAACTATAAAAATGTTATATATACTATATCTTTAAATACATACATATTTATAACTATATGTATACTTAAATATAATTATATAACTCTATTTGTAACTAAATATACTATAGTATAAAAACATATAACTATAAATAATCATCTTTTACTATATGCATAACTATAAAAATATTATACATGACTATATTGAAATATATAATTAACAACATATATTTAATATGTATTTTTTTATATTAGTATATAAAAATGTATTTAACTATATCTATAACTATACATAACTATATGTATAAATATATAAAATTATATGAAAAAATATATATTCATGCATGTAAAAATATAAGTATAACTATATGTGTAACTATATGTATAACCACATGTAACTATATTTATAATTACATGTATAACAATATACAACATTATGTATAACTATATTTGTATAACTATTTATAAATATTTGTATAACTATATAAAACTCTATATAATTATATATAACTATATTTGTAACTATGTATACATATATGTAAATCTATATATTTGTTTATAACTTTGTATACATATATGTATAACTACATATAACTAATTGTATGAATATATATATATATATATATGTTTAACTATATATAACTATTTATAACTATATATACTATATGTATAATAATATATAACTATATATAATTATATGTTACTATATGCATACCTATAAAAACATTATACATAACTATATTTAAATATATAATTAACAACATATATTTAATACACACACACACACACACACACACACACACACATTATAATATAAAAATGTATTTAACTATATCTATACCTATACATAATTATATGCATAATTATATATAAAATTATATGAAAAAAAATATATACCTACATGTATAAATATAAGTATAACTATATGTATAACCACATGTAAATATATTTATAATTACATGTATAACAACATACACCATTATATTTAACTATATGTGTATAACTATTTATAAATATTTATATAACTATATAAAATTCTATATAATTAAATATAACTATATTTGTAACTATGTAGCCATATATGTATACATATATGTAAATCTATATATTTGTTTATAACTTTGTTTACATATATTTTTAACTACATATAACTAATTGTATGAATATATATATATATATATATATATATATATATATATAAACTATATGTTTAACTATATATAACTATTTATAGCTATATATACTATATGTATAATAATATATAACTATATATAATTGTATTTTACTATATGCATAACTATAAAAATTTTATACATAACTATATTTAAATATATAATTAACATGTATTTAATATACAAATATATATATTAGTATATAAAAATGTATTTAACTATATCTATAACTATAGATAACTATATGTAGAAATATATAAAATTATATGAATATAAGTATAACTATATTTATAATTTTATATAATTTATAAATATTTATACCTGCATGTATAAATATAAGTATAACTATATGGGTAACTATATGTATAATCACATGTAACTATATTTCTAATTACATTTTAAACAACATAAAACATTATGTTTAACTATATGTGTATAACTATTTATAAATATTTGTATAACTATATAAAACTTTATATAATTAAATATAACTATATTTGTAACTATGTATATATATATGTAAATCTATATATTTGTTTATAACTTTGTATACATATATGTATAACCACATATATCTTATTGTATGAATATATATATATATATATATAACTATATGTTTAACTATATATAACTATTTATAACTATATATACTATATGTATAATAACATATAACTATATATAATTGTATTTTACTATATGTATAACTATAAAAACTTTATATATAATTATATGCAACATATATCTATATATTACTTTTTAAAACTAGATATATAACTATATATTACTATGTATAATTATATGTAACTATATTAAAACTATATGAATAATAGTGTATGATGACTATATATAACTATATGTTTAACTATTATTACCAAAAAAGAATATTTTACCAATCAAATTTTAGCAATGGATTGAATCCATTAATAACTACAGACATAATACCATCATTATTTTAAATTTGTAGTTTCCCAACTGATTTAATAATGGATTACCATATGATAATTTTCAAATGATAATATTAAGCTATTTGATTACCACTAGATCCAACAAACAATTATAAATGGATTAACAATAAAATTTTTGAATAGGTTAAACTTTATTGATAAATTTTGCTGGGTGTTGAAGTTAGGTTATAAGCAATGGTATATATCTTGTTAAACATTAACAATAAGAGTATATTTTGATAAATGCAAATGGACAAATGATCGTCAATAAATATTAACATATTTAATATGTTGGAAAATGGCAACAAATGTACTTGTGTTGGTATTTTATGCCAGATTCCCCACATCAATAATGGACAATAATCAAAGTTATTAATTTACCAATGTATAAGTTCAGTTAATATTTACCATTGGTTTTCTTTCAGCCTACATGTACCAATAGATTAAATTTAAACTTTTTATATTTAGATACCAGATTAAGGTGGAAGTATTTATTTCATATTATTTTACATTTTTATTCCATACATAAATTTACTATTTTATATTTAGATACAAGACTAAGGTGGAAGTATGAAATAAAATACTATATCAAATATATTATTTTGTTTCATATGTATCAATATTTTTATATATTTTTGAAATAATAATATCACAAATAATTATATAAAAAAAATTAATTGTAACACATAAAATTATATAATAATATATTATATTAAAGTATTTAAAATTATATAACAATGTATATTATAATGTAAAAGAAAACTTTCATTATTTAAATGATAACCACACCTTGAACATATCCATGCCTTATTTATATATGCAATAAAATTATTGTGGTCATTAGTTTGTTTAATTTTATTATTTAAAAAATAAATGATTTGACGTATTTATTTATTAAATATATTAATATTATTATTATTAATAGTTTATAAAGAAGTTGATTCAATTACAATTATATTTATTGCGGACTCAAATACACTAATTGTTTACTAAATTCATTCAAATAGATTTTTTTATTGAGGCTTAATTTCAAATAAATCAAACTATTAATATATGTTTTTTAATAAAGTTTTAATATTTCTTTATTTTCTTATATGTTTTAACCACCGAATGGATTTGTTTCTAAAAAAATCATGGCATAATTCCTAATTGTCAATTGAATAACATAAAAAATAATTTTTGATCTAATAATGATTATGTTATATATTTTATCTGTGACACTTTTGAACTCATTTAATTTATGTAAAATATTTGTTAAATTTTAAATTTAATCAAATATTTGAAATAGTAAATTGTAAACACCCTCCTATTGGAGCTTCATAGATTCAGTGATATCGCGTATAAAAAATGTTTTAAATTTTTAATCTTCTTAAATAATGATTGGAATAGATTGATTCATTACATACCTTAGTTATTTGTGGAGTTGTTAGCGAATAGAAATTTCTCCCATGCTAAGGATTTAATAAGGAAGTGTCCTAATGCAACCTAAAATTGAGTCAATTATCCTTTTTACACACAAGTTTTTTATTATATACATTTATATTAAAGTAATCATATAATTAACATAATTGTAATAGTTCAATATTTTGAATTATGATTTATAAAATATCAAATTATTATTTATAATATTTTTCTATTAACCAAATGGAAACTATTCTATCCAATATTTTATCTTTATTCAATTAATTTTAAAATTTCTCTCTAATTCATTGTAGTCTATCTAATTTTTAACCTAAAACTTTATTACTTTTATCAATTTGAATAAATATATCATTTTCTAAAATATTTATCAAGATATCTAATTCAATTACTTTTATAAAATATTTATCAAGATATCATTTTCTAAAGATATCATTTTCTAAAGATATCTTGTCAATTCTCTTAAAATAAAATAGATATTTAGTGTAATTTTACAAAAAATAAAAATTTATTTAATATATTTTATGCAGGGTAAATACTTGTAAACATATTATTTTTCACAATGATATTAATATAATAAATAGGTACATTTTTATTTTAAGCACAAACAAATTAGTTTTCAAATAACTTTATCAAATGTAGGTAGTTTTACCAAAAAAGTGATTTTCTTATACAAATTATAAAAAATAAAAAAAAAATTAAAAAAATATATTTTTATAAGTATATTATAAGATTATTTGTATGATATATGATGGTAAAAAAATAAAAAAAAAATAGATAAAACATGATAAAAAAGGGAAAATTATGTTTAGAGATCACACAATGAAAATAATTATAATATCACCTCTTTTTTTAACATTTAGGGAACCAAAATCAATATTATTTATGATTTGGGTCATTTTTTTTGCACCCAAAATCTTAAACCCACAATTACCCTTCTATTATTAGAAAATAAATTTTATTTATTTATGCATAAACTTGTTATGCTCAAACACATATTTATGCATGAAATGTTGTGCACAACCTATTTATGCATGAAATGTTGTGCATAACCTATTTATGCATGAAATGTTGTGCATAACCTATTTATGCATAAACACATTATGCATAAAAATGTTATGCATAACGTGTTTAAGCAAAAACATATATTTATGCATAATAACACATTATGCATAGAAACATGTTAAATGTATTTCATGTTTATGCTTATAGAAAGATGTTATGCATATTATTTATGCATCAACATGTTATGCATCACCTATTTATGCATAAACATATTATGCACGAACACATTATGCATAAAATTATTATGCATATAAACAGAATAAGTAAACATGTATCATCCATTCACTTATTTGTGAAATTGTCTTATAGTCATACAAGTTTCCAACATTATGTTAATGTTAATGTCTGTAATTCTTTGTATCTCTAATCATTCTATATTTGTAATACTAGGAATCTATACTTATAGCTTGCTAGTTGAATATTTTGTATGATATGTTTTCTAGTCCAAATCTATTTTCTAGTCCAAGTATATTATTGTGCATATTCGAGTTTATCTCATGATAAGAGTGACTGATGGGCTATTTGCAAAATCAAAGGTCGATCAAATTTTGTAGTACCAACCTCTCAATAAAGAAGTGAAAACTTAGCTATTGCACCAACATTTTAAGAAGATGACATAAATAATATTGACCCTGTGCATGTAGATGAAGATCCATAAAACTTATGTGACTTAAATGGTGGCCTAATAGAAATTGAAGATGATCATTTTTTATCTGAAGATGAGTTGGAACTTCCATCAGAACCAGATGAAATGTGAGAAGATCCATTTGAGGATGATAGTGATGCTGATAATTAAACTATTATAATTATATTATAATATTATAGTATCAAAGATTTTTTATATTTTGTTGAAATCCATTGGTCTGTATTATTCTAAAATGCATGGTTATTCATCATATCTTTATTATTTATTCTATGTTTTTATTTTTTATATAATAGATGGTTCCTAAAGGACGTGGCCATGGTGGAGGTGGATGTGGATGTATAAATGGACGAAATTTATCTAGTATTTTACATTTAGTTGCAAAGTCAGTACCATGTCATACCCACCATATCCAGAATTCAACATCACTATCATCATCTCCATTGCCATCACCATCATTGACACCTTTATCATCACCTTTATCAGATATAAGCCCACCCCCCATTTTCCCTCCTACACACACTTTTGATGTATCACTATCTTATACACCACATTTTACATCGATAGTTCCCCGATTTACTACACTATTGACATCATCAAATGATGTTCCTTCCTCTACATTCAATGCTATGATAGTAATAGAGATTGTGGATGGGAGGTATAATAAATATTTAAATATTACTTGAATAAAAAATTCATGATGTTCCCCCTAGTGGTTTTTTTATATATAGTTATGAATTATTTGTTTTCAATTTTATTTATTTATTTTTATAGTTACATTCCATCTCACAAGTGTTCGACTATAATTACAAAGCCTTTCAAAAAATGTTTGATTCTAAAGGATTCTCATGGAAGAAAGTTTCTGAATCAACGAGACTAACTTTAATGACTTTCAGGTAAACACAAAGAAACAAAAGTATATAAAATTAATTATCTAATTAGATAACTATTATGTTGGTTATTATTCAAGCATTAAATAATTATGCCCTTGTTATTAATACCATTTTTTTTATGAATTATATATATATAGAATCAATGTGCATGGGCACCCAAATTTAAAGGACAGGTAAAGTCATTGTGGGAGAGCAAAGCTACTAAATGAAACTCAAATTTTGTCCATAAATTAAAAAATATAAAAGATAGGCCTAATTTTATACTCGAGGATGAGTGGCCTAAGTAGCTTAAGTATTGGGAGGAGCCAGATGTGAAGAAAAAATCAAAGACAACCAGTAAAAACTAATGGACTGAGGTAGCTAGACCAGGTACATGAATGTCTCACCACACAGGAGGGTCAAAGTTGAGTATCGAACATTCTCAAGATTTGGTACAATTTATAAGTTTTAAAATTATATATTTAGTAATTGGTCTAATAGTCCAAAAAAATTAAATCTGTGCATGGTTTTATTATTTTAGCTAAAAGTTTTTAACATTTGTTAATTTTTGACTTTATAAATACATACTTTAGGCTGGAGAATTGGGTATAGATCCCAATTTTTATGAGATTTTCAGGAAGAAGTATGTGAAGAAAGCGAATGGTTAGTTTGTTGACAACAAGTTTCAAATGGTTACTATAAGAATCTGTTATATTAATAAAATTTCAGAATACTATAACAAATTTTGAAAGTTGTATGGAATGAAAAATATTAGATTTATTTTATGTATATCTAGAATAGTATTTTTTTTCTAATTTATCACATTAACTCATGGAGGAACACGTGACAGCTACTTCTCAACAAGTTGAGGGTTCTATGAATCTTCAACTAATTGACTATGATCCTATCTATTTGAAGCATAGGAGGTCAAAAGAAGTAGTGAGTGTACGACATCGGCTCAAAGTGAGTGACATTTTATAGTAGTAGTCATGCATCTAATTCATCTGTCATAGTATTGGTGGATGAGGCAGTCGAACAACACGTAATGGAAACAAATGAATATTTTGAAGTTATGGAGATAAAAATAAAAGAGAAGGATGAGCAGATTTCTCATTTGAAGGAAGAAATACAAGAAATGAAAGAAGTGAATGATGAGATGAAAAAAATTAAGAATGTAATGCAATAGCAAATGTCCTACATGGGGTTACAGTTAGCGGCCTTGTTGCGACAGGTAGCATTCTGAGTTCTAGCTACGAAACCATGTAGGGAAGGATTGCACAAATACATTAGCTAACTATGAGGATGATTTTGTTTTAAATATTGATGAAACCATGTTATGTTTTTGTATTAACCATGTAACTTTTGTATCTAAATTATTTTTGAACTATTTTTGGTTTTTGTTATTTATTTTTGACCTTTTGGATTTTTGGCTTCCTGTTCATCTTTTAGATGCTCTCATAAAATTTATTGGTATAGGTGAAGATGCATAATCTCATTCTGATGTTGTAAAGAAGATGCAAGACTATATAAACAAATAATCTATAGGTATTTCAATATGTATCATCTTCACCCATCCCCGATGAGAATATGTGGTGCTATTCTTCAAATTTAATTAAACATTAAATGTTCTTGTTTTTTAAATGGATCTATTAGATAAGCGAAAAATAATATATGATGATAAGTTGAAAGAGCTACTCCAACGCAAGTCTTTCACTAGATTTGTAGTCTAAAAGCTTTTATCTCCCCACTTCTTGAAGAAGAAATAGTGAGCAACTTGCGGGAAAAAGATTTTTGCCTATGTGTAGCTAAACAGAAAAGATTTTTTTTGGTGACATCTTTTTCTTGATTCTAGTTTTGTTCTTTGCTTGGCTGACTAACCTACCCATGATTCTTTGTAGGACATCTACTGTGCAAACATGGCATTGATTATGGAAGTTGATAACTTTAAGTGCCAAATGTTCATGCAAGTTTTGGTTTTTGATTTTGAGTTTTATTTTGACTTTGTTTTTGTTTTTTGAAATGTTTCTGTTGTGAAATGAGAGTTTTTATATTTGTGTTGATGTTGTTTGAGCCTTAAAATTGATGCAGTTTGAGCCTACGCCGAGAAGAGAAGAGTTAGATGTGACTAAAAGAAAGTCAGATTACTTCATTTAGTGTGGGCCAACACAAATTGATGCAACCAAAATATAACCCACACACTATACCATTTATTATTATTTTTTTTAATTTTTAGCACTATATTTATTTTGCACAATACCATAACACAATACATGCATTCACTGCCTACACTACCTCACAAAGCATGCCACACTACATGCATATAACTGCCCACTATATTTCCACACACACATCCATTGTGCATACTATCACATGGCACATGGCACATTACCACCTGATTTATGCTGCATAAATGCAATCTCATCAATATGAGCTATGGAGAGCCCACTTTACTTCCAGATTATGGTCATTTTGTTGATCGTGTTAATGAAGTATGAGCTGTAGCTTTATCTATCTTTGTAAAGATAGTTTCCGTGAAATATAAAAATGCTAAGGCTCAAAGACCCCACTTTGTCTCTTTTTTTTTCTTATATATTTACATTCATTTTTTTATTTATAGTTTCTGCAAATATAAAAATGCTAAGGCATTCAAGCACTTAAACCATTTTATCTATCTTTGTGAAGAGCAAGAGAGGAGAAGCAAAATGAGACTACGAGAGCATGAGCAACTCACAATTTGAACCACAGATGCCATTCCATGCTAGATCTTGCAGTTTCAAAACAAAGTAACTCAAGTTCATCAACTGATTCTCATGTGATGTAGCTATTTCACTTGTATATCACTATGATGTAGGTTGCCAGTGTACAATTTGTCATTAAATAATAATCTTGTTTCCGATTCCCAACAAATTGTAGTTTATTTTTCCCAAATGGTTGTCATGTGGTTCATCTGGCTTAACATTCGAGTTTATGTTAGAAGAATATGAGCATTTCTTAGAAACTATCTTCATTGATTTGGATTTTAGAATTGGATTTAGTGTTGATGGTATAATATATGCATTTTCTTTTTCTCCTTAGTTGATTACTTTTATATTTTTCATTGACTTTTGTTTCCAATTTGGAATTTGAATCTTAAAAATTCAACTAGTTTTTTCTTAATCTCAGTTGGACCTATAATTCTGTGCATGTTGTTTTAGCCTTGCACCATAATATTCAAAATTTGATTTGATCATCTTTTTTTCATTTTTTCTTTTATTTTTGCATTTTTTAGGATCTGCACCGCAATCTTAATATTCTCATTTTCTATAAGTATAGATGAATATAAAGAAACATATTGAATTAAGAAAAAGTACATACAATTGGGGAATATGAATGCAAATACACCCATAGACTATGTTGTGCTCCAACTATCACTTATATCATCACAGTTAGATTTTTTATCTATAATGTTATAATATCTTCTACATGTACATATATAATCTTTCTTTGTATCTCTTTATATATATATCACTCTCTAGATATATATGTATGTATATGTTCATTTATTTTTTGTTCATTTTAGTTCATCATGAGCAATGGGAAGATAGAGAAACTTGGTACTGGTCTCTTAAAGTCATTTGTGAGTTAGCTGAAAGTCGGAGAATCATTGACAGGTCTTTCAGGATCTTCAATCGAGATCAAAGAAGATCAATGCCAAGATCATAAAATTTGCTTTACCAAAGGAACTTTCAAAAGGTTACAAACAAGACCCACCAATTATTTTTCTAACCAAAGTTGATTGCCACTATTTTTTGAAGGTTCACGTAGTTTGTCAGTGCACCCAATGTTTTGAAAACTATTAATGCATTTGATGAGGCGATATCCTAGCTGGAAGCATCTTGGAGAATTTACTCTCAGGTAGTATTATTTTTTTTAAATGCAATCTACTTTTTCTAGAGAAGATGAATATGTATATCTCAAATTTTGTGTTAAGTAGGAGCTTTGAGTAATGAGTATGGATACATGGTTACATAATTGAAGATCGATTATGTATGTTTTCATCAAAATGTTATCTATATCAGTTTGGTTATTAAATGAGTTATGCACGAGTCTCTATGATTCAATAAATACTACAAGATGGAGGAGTGGAATGTAAATGTGAAAAAGAGTGTTTTGTGTGCTGTGATTTCCTCCAGGTAGGGATGGAGCTGAAATAATGGCATGAGCTGATGTCACAAAGTAAAGAAATTTGTTCTTGTTCATAATCTTCTTGATTTGTTTCTCTTTCAAAAGCTATGAAATCTTCATAGATTCAATCTTAAGATTCAGCATTACCTTTCTTTTTTCTTCTAGCAAAGAACTATTGAGAGGGATCGATGTGTGCCTTGCTAATGTGAAACAGTATATGTTATTTGCTTGTGCAAATGCATCATCTGTAGGTTTTAACATGAAAACTACATCAGAGTTATGTCTCTTCTCTGATCAAGTTGGTACACCTCGATTGCAGTAAGCTCTATTTGCAATGAACTAAAATGTGCATGTCATTCCTTCCTTTTTCTTATGATTTATTGGGGAAAATGTAATTAATATGTCATTTTATATTGCATGTAACTTTATTTAATCAAAAGTGGGTCAATCATCCGTTTGCAGCATATGACAACTAGAAATTGGCTTCGTAACCATGTGCATATTTCTCCCATTATAGGACATATGGAGGTTTGTTATGTTTTTTTGTTGCTATTGATTCATCGGATAATTTGCAAATTCCTTTATTATTTTTTGAGTGTTATTGAATGTTTTTAAAGATATAACATGTGCTCTATAACAATGTAGTCTACATGTGCACTATAACAGCATAGTGCATGTGTGCATCACCCTTGGTGCTAGCTACGCAATAACTATTTTTTTAGGAAAAATGAAGGTGCCCATTGTTCCATTGGTATCACTAGTTGTTTAATTTCAATTGAGGGGTGCATAAATTCACAATTTTTTGTCCCTTGCTCTATACCAAATCATAACTCACACTGTGCACACTAGGGATGCACAATAGTGTGAAAAGACGAGAAGCAAAAATAGTTGACCAAAAGTTTGGTGAGCATTTGTGAGTGACACTAGTCCACTCTTGGTGTCAATTAGGAGAGTTGTGATATGTTATGAATATGTAAATACAAGATATTATTTATATAATGTTGATAGGAAGAAAAGACATCATAAAGCGTCAATATTATTGCCCGCATCAATATTTGTTTTAAGGATGAAATTATGCACAATGATTGGTAAATACTATATATGTACCACAAAACTCCATAATTCTCTTAGTCACTATTCATCGTGCATATTGGTAAATGCTATATAAGTGATGTTCATATCTATAAAATTTGCTAAAATAATAAGTTGCCTTCCTTCATATCTTTTATGTTTGAATTGATATATATGGAGGAAATGAAATAAGTGAATAATGAGATGAATGAAATGAAGAATCAATGCAATAGCAGATGATCGATATGGAGTCACAGTTAGCGCTTTTGATGAGACACATAGCACACCAAGTTATAGAAGAGTGCCCACGTAGGAGAGCCATGCACAAATGCACAAGCTAATGATGAAGATGATGATTTAGTTTTAAATGATTATATACCTATGTTATGTTTTTGTTTTTACCATTTACCTTTTGTATCATAATTATTTCTAAATTGTTTTTGTTTTTTGTTAATTAGAAAAATAGTTTATAGTATATATTTTTATTTAATATAATATAAAATATTAAAAATATGTAATCAATTTTTTTTGAAAAAAAATAAAATTGTGAAAATTGATTTGGAATGAAAATAATCAGGGATTTATCCCTCAAAAATTTAGATAGGGATGTTTATGTGTGTACTTTGTTGAAAATTATTTAATATTATTTATAATTATGATTAAAATTATAAAGGGAAAAAATATAATTAGCTGGGTATTTTCGTCGTTAAAAAATTTGCTAGGTAATTTCTTTCCTCATTAATATTTTGCGATGAGGACTTTAGCTTAGGAAAATTTCCATCATTAATCCATCATTATTTTATTTTAGCGACGGATAAAGAACATATAGCTAGAAAAATTTCGATAGCTATTTGGGATTTTTTTCGTAGTGCTTGTTCATCATCATCATCATCATCATCTTCTTTCTTCTTTTTCTACTTCTTATTTATATTATTATTAGTATTATTATTATTATTATTATTATTCTTTTTTCTCTTTTTCTTACTCTACTTCGCATTGTTCTTGTTCATCTTCTTTATTTTCTTCTTCCTCTTATTATTATTATTATTATTCTAATTCTTTGTCGACTTCTTATTCATCATCATCATCATCATCGTCATCATCATCATCATCATCATCTTCTACTTCTACTTATTATATTATTATTATTCTTCTACTTCTTATTATTCTTCTTATTTTTCTTCTTCAACTCATTCTTGTTCTTCTTCTTCTTCTTGTTCTTCTCTTTCTTCTTCTTTTTCTTCTTCTTATTTTTCTTCTACTATTATTGCTACTACTACTTCTTCTTTTTCTTCTTATTCCTCTTATTATTCTTCTTCTTTACCTTTTTTTTCTTTTTTTCTATTTCTTCTTATTTCTTTTATTCTTCTTCTCCTTTTTATTTTCTTCTTCTTCATCTTCTTCATCATCATTTTCTTTGTCTATTTCATCATCATCATCATCATCATCTTCATCTTCATCTTTCTTCTTCTCCTCCTCCTCCTTCTTCTTTTATCCTTCTTTTCAATGTTATTCTCCTCCTCCTCCTCCTCCTCCATCTTCATCTTCTTTTTCTTATTTTTCTTTTTCTTTTTCTTCTTTTTCTACTTATTCTTCTATTTATCATACTTTTTGCTGTTTTAGTTCTTATTTTTTTCCTTCTTCTTCTCCTTTTTCTTCTCCTTCATTTTCTTTTTCATCTTTTTTTTATTCAACACATCATCATCATCTTTTCTTCTTCTTTTTATGATTCTTATTATTTTTATCCTTTTTTCTCTTCTACTTCCTCTTCTTCTTGTTCTTATTCTTCTTCCTATTATTATTATTATTATTATTATTATTATTATTATTCTTCTTCTTCTTCTCTTCCTCCTCCTTATTCTTATTCTTCTTCTTATTCTTTTTCTTATTTTTCTTCTCCTCCTCCTCCTCCTCCTTAATCTCATTCTTCTTCTTCTTCTTCTTCTTCTTCTTCTTCTTCTTCTCCTTCTTATTTTTCTTCTATTTCTTCTTCATATTATTATTCTTCTTCTCTTTTTAACTTTTTTTTTTCTTCTTCTTCTTCTTCTTCTTTGTCTTTCTATTTCTCTCTCTTTTATTTCTTTTTTTTTCTTATTATTATTATTCTTCTTCTTGTATTTTTACTTTTTTTTTCTTCTCCTTCTCCTTTTTATCCTTCTTGTTCTCTTTCTTCTTCTCTTTCTTCTTCTTATTCTTCTTCTTATCATTCTTCTTATCTTTCTTCTTCTTCTTCTTCTTCTTATCCTTCTTCTTCATCTTTTTCTTTTTATACTTATTATTATTATTATAATAATTTATCTTCTTCTTCATCTTATTCTTCATCTTATTCTTCATCTTCAACTACTTCTAATTTTTTTTATATTTATTCTCTTTCTTATTCTTCTTCTCTTTCTGCTTCTTCTTCTTCTTCTTCTTCTTCTCCTCCTCCTCCTCCTTCTTCTCATTCTTCTCATTCTCCTTCTCCTTCTTTCTTTTCTTCTTCTTCTTTATCTTCATCTTCATCATCTTATACTTCTTATTCTTCTTCTTTATTTCTTATTTTTATCTTCTTCACCTTAATCTTTTTTTTTGTTTTTACTTCTCCTTCGTTGTCTTATTCTCCATGAACATTACCTTCTACTGATTCTTTTTCTTCTTTTTTTTCTTTTTCTCCTTCACATTCTCTTCCTCCTTCTTCATCATTTTATTATTATTATTCTTCTTTTTCTTCCCTTCTTTTTCCTTTTTTTATTCTTTTTTTTGTATTTTTCTACTACTTCCTCTTCTTTTTCTTCTTTTTATTTTTCCTCTTAATAATAATAATAATAATAATAATATTATTATTATTATTATTATTCTTCTCCTTTATCTTATTTGTCTCCTACTACTACTACTACAACAACAACTACTACTACTTCTTCTTTTTCTTTTTCTTTTTCTTTTCTAATTCTTATCTTTTTCTTTTTTTCTTCTCAGTTTTCTTCTTTTTCTACTACTTCTACTTCTTATACTTCTTTCTCTTCTTTTCATTCTTCTCCTTCTCCTCCTTCTTCTTCTTCTTCTTCTTCTTCTCCTCCTCCTCCTCCTCCCTACTACTACTACTTCTTTTCTTCTTTTTCTCTTCTCTCCTCCTCCTCCTCCTCCTCCTCTTTCTTCTCTTCTTCTTCTATTCTTATTTTTTTATTCTTCTACTTCTTTTTTCTCCTCCTCCTCCTCCTCCTCCTCCTCCTCTTCTTCTTCTTCTTCTTCATCTTGCTTTTCTTCTTCTTCTACTTCTTATACTTTTTATACTTTTCATACTTCTTCTTATTTACATCATTCTTCTCTTCCTCAACCTCCTCCTCCTCCTCCTCCTACTATTACTTCTTCTTCTTCTCTTCTTCTTCTCCTCCTCCTCCTCCTCCTCCTCCTCCTACTTTTCTTCTTCTTTTTCGTGTTCTTTCTACTCTTGCTCCTCTTCCTCAACTTCTTCTTCTTCTTCTTCTTGCTTTTCTCCTCCTCCTCCTCCTCCTCATCCTCCTCCTCTTCCTCTTCCTCCTCCTCCTCCTCCTCCTCCTCCTCCTCCTCCTTTTTCTCCCCCTCCTCCTCCTAATCCTCCTGCTTCTTATCCTTCAACCACTTCTTCTTTATATACTTCTCTTTTCTTTTTCTTCTTTTTCTTTTATTCTTTTTCTTTTTTTTATTTGTCATTATCCTTTCATTCTTCTTCTACTTATTCTTCATCATCATCATCTTCTTTTTCTTCCAATTATTTTATTTTGCTTCATCTTCTTTTTCTTTTCCTTCTCCTTCTCCTTCTCCTTCTCCTTCTTCTTCTCCTTCTTCTTCTCCTTCTCCATCATCTTATTCTTATTCTTTTTCTTCTCTTTCTTCATTTTTTTTTCTTCTTCTTCTTTTATTCACTTTCTTCTGCTTATTATTTCTTTTATTCTTATTCTTATCCTACTATTGTTTCTTATTCTTCTTTTCCTTCTCATTCCTCTTATTAATCTTATTCAACTACATTTTGTTTTTCTTATTTTCTTCTTATTATTCTTTTTCTCCTCCTCCTCCTTTTATTCTTCTTTTTCTTCTTATTTTTATTATTATTCTTCTTTACCAATGTATCTAATGACAATGCATAAAGTATAAGCTGTCTGTGAAATTAATTTTGCTTTCTCTTCCCTAGCTCCTATGGTCACCATCTTCCTGTTATGACAATGCTTTTCTAGTCGTGTTGCATTGTATCTAATGAATTGCTAATTTCTATGTTTCTGAAATTAGGTAAAGAATGGCCACGTTGATAAAGTCATTGTAGTGTAGAGCTCCATTTTTGAATTGGGTGCCACCACTTGGGAAAGTGAGATATTCACCTGTAACTTTAACCCAATTATGATGTCCCTTCACTTCTGCAAGCTTCATATGGAGAACATTGTAGTACCATATTTGTACAAAAATTAAACTAGTCAATCAAATCAAAATAAAAAAAAAGTTCTTTTTAATAAATAAATGGTAAAATTATGCAATACAACTTATACCTTATGTATAATACTATAGTATATATGTACATATATATGTGTGTGTGTGTGTGTGTGTGTGTACATATATACTTCAGAATATATGTATAGTTAAATATATAGAAAAATATATATACTATAAAATATATATGCACATATATACAAAACACTGATAAGAACTTTAAAAAACACCTTTTGGAGCTTCTTCTGCAATCTCGAGCTGCTTCATCCAATTGATACTTCCTCCATTGGCGAATTGGCCTATCAATGTTACATGCATTAATGACTACCTTAGTTGATATCAATTGAACTTTATATAAGATTTGAGTTACCATAAATATGTTCCTTCAATGTTTCATTGTGCATGAACTCATAAACAAGCATATTGCCTCCCTCTTGACAAATATCCAATGAATTGAACAAAGTTTTTGTGATGTATTCTTGAAATTAGAGTCATCTATAAAAGGTGCAAAAATGGTCCAAACAATAATTAGCAACCCGCCAATTAGTTCTTAAATAGAACTTGATCTAAAAATAAAAATGAAAAAAAAATGAAAACTAAAAATATAAGAACTAAATGCAAAAGAATCATTGAAAAATATAAAAGAAGAATCCTAGGCAACACCTTACTGCACCCTTACTAAAAACTAAAATTGTTTATGTTTGAACCCCTGCAAATTTTGAGCAAGTATTGGATATCTTGAACTAATGGTAACATTTATTACAAAAATGGTTTATTTTCAATTAATGATGCTTTAAATGTGAAAATAAATATCATTTGAAACAAACTAACTTATCCCTCCTTAAGTTAGCATCAGTAGTAACATCTACAAATTAAAATTAAGTTTACAAATAGATGTATGAATTTGGAATCTATAAATATAACAAAAAAATAAAAATAAAAATGCAGAATAAAAGGAAGCCTCTAGAAACCAATTAAAACTTATGGTAAATACCATTACTAACACGGTGTCTCAGGTTGTTATTAATGTGTAGAGGATCAACAACATTTAAGTGTTTAGATGCAAATGGTTTCCCTTGATTTTCATGCCCACTAGGGAAAACAACATATACTGCACTACAAGCCTCAAAAAATAACTTACTAAGTAATAACTGCCCACCATCTTTTCGAGATGGTTCTACCGTAGAACATTGTAAAATAGGTTAACAAGAAAAATGAGTTTTCAAGATATCAAAAAAGAAACAATCTTCAATCAGTAATGCATACCCATTACATCTGGAAGTAATGATAATGGCACAAGACCCCAGAGACCCACACAAAAATTGTCCCAATCAAATTTGCGGAAGAATTCAAGAAAATAGTAGAGAACTTGAATGTGATGACACAAATAAAATTAAATAATAGAAAAACCATCGCAAACATGAATATATTAAAGATTGTACCCAATGTACAAGGCTCCTACTTTTGTGGGGGACTTGAGAAAATAATATCTATACATCTTCATTCCTGAAAATTGAATGGGATGCGATTGATAAGTCTCGAACTCGAGACTTAATGCCATATATGTCACACCAAGGTACGACTTCAAATAGAAGTGTACAACACATGGACTTCCCAGATGATTAATTATCCCAGTACTATTTTCACACTATCATATTTAATTTCAAAGTTCTTATTAGATCTGTTATATTAATTTTTATGTGATCACACATTGAGTGCCAAAATTTACCTCCAACGGTCCTACAAAGGAATTGTTGAAAAGATTAAATATATAGAGAACCAATGTTTCCAGAGCATAATTGGAGATCAACCCATGATTAGCACCCAATACACGGCTTTCATTGTAACACCAAGCCTTTATCAATATAATACTTCTCTTAAATAAGTGATTTTGATTAATCAGGTTATCAACCTATGGAAGCAAACAAATCAATTAATTACTGAACCAGACTCAAATATGAAAGTGCTTCACAAAAACATGACTTACCTCCTCTAGAAAATAGAGGGCACAAAGCCCACCAAGTTGGTTAAATGATATATCGACCACAATGTTTTCCACTAAGCACTTTATTATCTTCACCTGTTTATGTAATCAAACACAAAATATATAATGATATACTCATGATTACATTCCAAACACAAAGGAAGTGAAATTAACATTGCATGACATCACACTAATTATGCCATAAATTGTAAATACCAACACAACTTATTTACAAAGCATTGTTGCCATCTGCTTATACTGTACAATTAAATCTATTGCTAATCTAGAAGGATTTGATATTTTTTAGCAAAATGTATTACATAATGTGTCATACCATATAACAAAGCATGTTGAAAATAATGTTAGATGAACTAAAAAAAACATATTTGGCTTTTTTATATATTTATTTTTTAGCATATATAATCATTACAATATAATTAGTATTGGTTATGAAGATACTTATTGTTTTCATACCTTTTTGTTTAGCTTATTTTTATTTTCAGTCATTGTGAATTGTAATGTGAGAACACAACATATGAGTTGCCACAATTATACTAATTTTCTATTTATATGTTAAATTCGATTAGATTTGATATGATAGTTATTACCATTTCTTTATTCACTTAGAGAGTTTTATATTATCATGGGTTAGAATATAATTAATTTTTATGATATCAAAGTGAGATTTTTACAAACCTTAGTAGGGAGTGTGTATTTCAAAGGTGTGAAGAGTAAGTGTATAGTTACTTATCATCACACCAAGGCACAACCTTTATAAGAGTCATCCCAGCATACATAACTCATACTTGGTATGAAGTTTGAAAAAAATTAACATCCCAATAACCTTATTTCTAAAAATCAAAGATATTATACTTGATAAGTCTCGAATCAAAAATCTAAAGCTCATGAATAATTGTATAATACATTACTAAATGTGGAGGTATGCACATTATACATATACTATGAGATGGTGAGTTTGGACAATGACATGTAGTATGAGTCATAGAGGTGTTCAAAATATGTGGCAAAATGTGGAGGCATGTAAGGTGACACACACACAACAGAAGCCCACACAGTTCAAGAGTGCATTGGTGGAGATGTGCTATAGTGTGTGCATAACGTGTGCAAGCATATCATTATGGCAACAGTGTGTGTGAAGTGTGTAATAGCAATGTGTAAGTACAATTTTAAAATTTTGTTTGGCAGCATTTAAAAATAAAGTTCAGATCCATACTTTATGTGCCTTCCATGTATTCCAAAGATGACATATTCAATACAAAGACTAAAAATATCAGGCTTTATGCTAAAAGGGTCTTTATTTCTAATGATTTAGATGGAGAATTGTTCTCTTGGTATCTAAGCTTTGTTAAAGGTGTTAATAAGGCAAAGGTGTCAATAAGGCAAACATTATTTAAAGAGTTTTTATGATAAAAAAAGATTATTAGTTAAAGTTTTAAATTTTTTTTGAAACTCTAAAAAATTACTTGAAGTGTTCTTTTAATAGGCACTTGGAGATAATTTTTTATAACATATGAAGTATTCTTTTAATGATATTCATTCCCAATTTGAAAAAGTATAATATAATCAATCAAAGCAATGTAATTATTTCAACCATGAGGCACAACCCAATTGAGCCATGCTTGGCCCGGCACAGCATGGTCCAGAACCATGCCTAGAACCATGCTATGCAGGTTTGAAGCATGGCTCTTTTCGTGTTGGGCCAAGAGGTGTCGGGCCCCATTTCGGGCTAGGCACGACCCGGCTGCATGGCTTGAAGGCAAAGTCCAACGACATGACCTAGCACTGTGGCGTGAAACTCAAGCCGGGTACTAGGTCCATTTTCATTTATAATATGGTGAGTCATTCCTAGGCCAAACTTTGCCAGCCATGTTCAAATCACCTAGCCCATTTTGTAGATCCATTTTCATTAATAAAAAAAATAAAGACCTACATGATCAAACATTTCAATTCCAAACACATTTCAATTTAGGACCAAGATAGATTTTACTACATCATATGGATCAAAAGATTCTTTTTCCAAAAAAAAAAACATGATCCTTTCTATCAAAACCAAAAAAGACTTATCATGTACTTGTTAATATGTAAAATAATTCAAGAGATTATTATAATCCAATGCAACAAATTTAAAAAACTAAATAATAATTATTCATCCTAATTAAATACTTAACAAAGATTTAAGGTGAGAAATAAATAATAAGAGATTAATGTAAAACTTTTGAGTCAGTATCTAATCTAGAATTCTTAAAAATTGAGCCATGTTCAAAAAATATAACTGATAACATCAACACTTTATAATACTATGTATGTCTCAAAAAATAACTCATACCTAAAAAATATAAAAATACTAATCTAGACAAATATAATCTTATGTGTCATCTTGTCATATCCTAGAATAAGATTTTAAATAGAAAATATATTTTTAATTACTTTCATAATAAATTAAGTAGCTATTAAAATAAAATTTACTCAAAAATCTTTGAAATAATTTTATCATAAATAAAAATTTTAATTATTTCAACCAAGTACTTATTTATTTTTTAATAATCTTATTTTGTAGAGATTGACAGTTTGATGCATTCAATAATTGCTAAAACTATCAAATATATATTCAAAAATATTATCACTTATACTTTTTCTTATTTTTGTTAAATTAATTTTTACTTATCTTATAAAATAATTAAAAAATAAAAAAAATAAAAAACATTAAAATATTCTCAATATAAAATACAAATTACGAGCAGACTAATCAATAAAAAAAATAAAATATTCCATATCAACTTAAATTATAACTCTACTAGATCCAAAGCTGACTAAACAAATTGAATGAGAATTTAGTCACACAATTCTATGAATAAGACATGAAGCTTTTGTATACTTTGTTATTTGACATGCCTCACAACTTAATTTAAAATATCTTTTATAAAATGATCCAAAGTTCTCAAGTTTACCATTTAAGCAAAAAAAGGATAATCAAATAAATAATAAACAAGTAAAGAATTAACACTACAAGAAAATATTCATTTAGCTAGAGAATTTTAGCTAGGGATCAATCCATAGATAAATTGAGAGGGATTAGCTAGGGAATAGCAAAGGATATATGATTTTTCATTGAAATAAAAATTTACAATTGATTAGTGATGGAATATTTTTAGTCAATCCTGTTCAAGAAAAGAGGAGATTTAGCGACAGATTAGCGATGAAAAATTTTTGTAAATTTTGCTAAAGAAAAGTAAGGAATTTAGCGACAGATTATCGATGGATTTAGTGAGAGATTTTCCTTAGCTAATTAAATCAATAATTTAACAATGGAATTAGTGATGGATTTTCTCTAGCTAATAAAATCCATAATTTAGTGACAGATTTTCCATTGCTAATAAAATTCAGAATTTAGCCACAGATTTCGCGATAAAATTTTCCTAGCTAATAAAATCTATAATTTAGTGACAAATTTTTTCTAGTTAATAAAACTCAGAATTTAGCTAAAGATTTAGCGACAAAATTTTCCTAGCTAATAAAACCCTGAATATAGCTACGAATTTAGAGACAATTTGTCTAGCTAATAAAATTTGGAATATAGCTACAGATTTAGAGATGGAATTTCTCTAGTTATTTACATCCAAACATAGCGATAGATTTTAGCGACATAATTCCCTTGCTAATTACATCCAGAACATAGCGATGGATTTTAGCGACAGAATTTCCCTAGCTAATTACACCCCGATATATTATTATTATTATTATTCTTCCTCTTCTTCCACTTCTTATTAATTTTCTTCTTCTTTTTTTTTCTTCTTCCTCTTCCACTTAATCTTCATCTTATACATCAAAAATAACAACAACAACAACATCATCATCATCATCATCATCTTCCTCCTCCTCCTTCTCATCATCATCATCATCTTCTTCTTTTTCTTCATTTTTCATTATTTCTTTTTATACTTTTTCTTATTCTTCTTCCTATTATTCTATTTCTTCTTCTTCTTCATTTTCATCATCATCTTCTTCTCCTTCTTGTTACTCTTCCTCCTCTCTTCTTCTTCTTCTTTTTCATCCCCCTCCTCTCCTTCATCTTTTTTTTTCTTCTTCTTATTTTTCTCCTCCTCCTCATCCTTCTTTTTTTTATTCTTATTCTTATTCTTCTTCCTCTTGTTCTTCTTCTTCTTTTTTTTCTTCTTCTTCTACTTTTCTTCTTCCACTTCTTCTTCCACTTCTTCTTCTTAATTTTCATCATCATCATCATCATCATCATCTTCTTCTTCTTCTTTCAATTCTTCTTCTACTTCTTATTCTTATTCTTATTCTTATTCTTATTCTTCTTCTTCAACTTTTTCTTCAACTTCTTCTTCGTCTTATTATTATTCATCTTCTTATTCTTCTACATATTTTACTACTTCTTCTTCTTCCTCCTCATCTTCTTCTTTTTTTACTCCTACTTCCTTCTCCTCCTCTTCTTCTTTCTTTTCTTCTTCTCCTCTTCCTCCTCCTTCTTCTTGCTCTTCTTCTTCTTCTTCTTCTTCTTTCTTCTTCTCATTCTTCTTCTTCCTCCTCCTCCTCCTCCTCCTCCTCCTCTTCTCCTTCTTCTTCTTCTTCTTCTTCTTCCTCTTCTTCTACTTCTTCTTCTTCTTCTTCTCTCATTCTTCTTCTTCCTCCTCCTTCTCTTCTCCTTCTTCTTCTTCCTCT